>JBAKGM010000326.1:22242227-22255869 GCA_037177215.1 Asparagus racemosus | reverse complement strand
CTCCCGCCTCCTCATATCTCGAGAAAATCTTTATGTGGCCGGCTATGCTCGGTGGATATTGAAGCCGACCGGGAATATCCTTAAACTCAGCCGGGAGTTGCTTGACTATGAAGTCATTGCCCGCCTTGCAGACCAGTACAACCTCGACCTTGCCCAAAGTACTACGGCAGAACTCCTCGATGATGGCGGGTCGATTCCTCTCCACTACGGCGGATTCGTAGTCGCTCGACTCCAACGACCCAATCCTTTCCTCGGCCTTGCGCAATGACTCTTTGAGTTGAGCACATTCTCCTTCAAGTCGTCGGTTAGTGGCCTCCGCCTCTGCTCACTGGGTATTGGCATGCTGAGCTACCTGCTTCTCGAGCGCGACTTGCGCTACAGCTAAGTCTTGCTCCCTGTAAACTTCGTCGATCGACTCAGGCCGCTCACCTTCGACCTGGAGTCGTCGTCGAAGCTCCTCGATTTCGACCGACCTCCTGTTGCTCAACACCTTTAGATCCACGATCACCTGCTCCTTGGCTCTCGCCTCGTGGCGCCAATCGTCAAGCTCGGCCTGTTTGACCGAGAGCTCTCGAACGACTTGGTCGAATTCTTCGCTCCCCTCCATCCCAGGAACTACTTTCTTTTTGAGCACTTCATAGGCACAATGACCTTAGACCAGCCGGTGGCACAACTCCCGCTCCACTAGACATCCCCTAGTCAAGTAGCTCCGTAGGATCACATGAAGGCCCAGGTCAGGGATCGTCTTCAAGATCTCTTGTCTTCAGGCAGATTGAACTGCTCTACCACCTTTGCTTGCGAGTAACCCGACCTGAGTACAGACGAGTGAACGTCCAAGTGTCCGTCCAGCTCGAACCGATGCCCTGCACTAGGTTCTCCCTCGTAATGATCAGAGGGAGAGACCATCCCTATCAGCACGTTGCTTGCCCTGATCCAATCCCTGTCAATATTGACAAAATAATACTGGGATGGCCACCTCCTGAGGTGGGATCCGCCTCCTGATCCTCGACCGTCTCCTTGCCTTGCCTAGCCTATGGGGTGGCTCTGCCTGAGGACCACTTGCACCGCCGGCCGACCAACTCTCGAGCACCTCACCAATAGCACTCCGCCTACTTGGCGAGCTCGGGGCCGCAGCCCCGCGCACAGAAGCACCGACCTCCTCTCGGTCGGCCTCGTCCTCAGCGGAGATCGATTGACGGTCAGTCTCTTGACCCGAGTCAAACGAGTCGACCTCTACAAGGGGTGGTCCACCCAATCCTAGCCGTGTCAACCCCCGAGGACCGCGGCTGATCTTCTTCCATTGACGTCTCTTGAGGCCGATGACACTCTGCGGCACGACACCTCTAGCCACCTCTCTGCGATCGACCGGGACCTCCTCTCCCCTATCCCCCAAAGGCAGAGTTTCCTCTCGAGTGGGCTCTTGTCGCTGATGCTTCTCTGGGCGAGCCGCCTCCCCCTCAGAACCCTCCAAGGACTCTTCGCTAGGTGGGGACTTTGCAGTAACCATTCTGTCGACCCTCCCACAAAACGTTATATTATGAGCCCTCATCTCACCCGACCGGCCCGCGAGTACCGACGAAATCCCATGAAAGCGCAAGACAGAGTTGTCGAGAAGAGCCTGCATGTCGTGTGGCCCCGTGTATTGGACAATCTGGTCCAATTCCTGCTGTTCGACCTCTGACAAGGGCTTTGGTTCCAAAGCCTCTCTCCTTATCTCCGTCCACGTCGAACACCCCAGACCGGAGTTGTCCCCAACGATCCAAATGAACCGGTCCTTCCACCCCTTGTGCGACTTCAGGAGCCCAAGGATAATCTTGAACTCCCCCGACATCTGAAGGTGATAATGCGACGTCTTGGGGACGATCAGGCTGACTAAATGGCTCAGCACGCTCACCTTAGGCCAAAGTTCCAACCAGCGGCAAATAACGACGAAGCCGACTAATATAGCTATGGAATTCGGCTACATCTACATAGGGGATACTCCCAGCTCCTCGAATACTTTTTAGAGGAACGGATGCAGCGGTAACCGAAGCCTGCACTCCATATGTTTGATGTAGAGGGGAACCCACTGATCCCCATGACAATACACCGGCGATGACTTCGCCGGAGCCTCCAACTTGTACCCCCTCGGAATATCAAACTTCAAGTAAAGAAAGCGCATCTGCGCTCGAGTCACTTTCAAGCGAAACTCTTCAAGCTGTCCTCGGTAATTGAAATCCATCGGAAATCTTTGCTTTGCTTGCCATAAGATCGCCGGAGTACTCTCTTGAGGAAGATGAAAGTAAAAGCTTTCCGCCGCCACTGCCCTACATTTATACGGAGGCCCTACTTGCCTCACGTTTGTTCACGATTAACGGTCAGGATTAGGGCTCAAGCCCCGAGGCACCGCCTCGAAAAATGAAGAGCCCATCTCATTCGTTCTAAAAAAGCCCACTACTAGGCCCAGAAGGCGAAGCGTCGATGGTCTGGAAGCTGCCTGCTGACATCAGCCATGTCCCATCGCAGGAATGTTCTAGCCTCTTCTTCGAATCGTTCTCGCCTAACCCGGGCCACCCTGTCTGTTTCACTGTCTGTTTCACTTGGACTCGTTTCCAACTAACTCCAAGCGAAAGGGGCCAACTGTTATGGTCATAACCACTAATAAGTGATTAAAGAGAAAAACAGAGCATTAACTTAAATGAACACACTCGTCCACTTAGACACGAAAGAGCAACCGATCGCTGCCTTCTAACTACTCATTCCATGGACGACGCGAAAGGCGGTGATGGTCGTCCACTCGGCCAACCATTCGCCCTACCGATCCTTGGACGACGCGAAAAGCAGTGATGGTCATCCACTCGGCCAACCATTCACCCTAGCGATCATTGAACGATGCGAAAAGTGATAATGGTCGTCCACTAGGCCAACCATTCGCCTTATCGATCCTTGGAAGAGGTGAAAGGCGGTGATGGTCGTCCACTCGACCAATCATTCATCCTATCAATCCGTGGACGACGCGAAAGGCGGTGATAGTCGTCCACTTGACTAGCCATTCACCTTATAACCGTCCGCCACTATCAATCCCCCCAAGGACCCAGAGCACCGGACTGTCAGCCTCTCCTCGCCGTTTTACCCTCGGGAACGACGCGAAAGCCGGTGCTGGTTGTCCCCTTATCAAATTACTCTCTTGAGTGACTCTAGAAGTGATCCAAGCCGACCACTCGTCCTAGACTCCCCCCTCTCGTCACTCGTGGTCCCCCCACCTAGACGACGGCTATCTGAAGTCCACACCCGACAATCCATCACTATCGCAATAAATGTGCTGACAGCCCCCTTCACTCCTCCATCCCTCACGGTATTTAAGGTATATCAGACCCATACTATTGCAGACGCCGCCAATCCCATCCCATTAATGGCGAATAGACAATGTCAACTCTCAGTCCGTTCACAGTTTGACACTTGTAAAGGCATGCTACTGTGACAGGGACATACTACTGTGGCTGGCACATACAGGAGCCGGCCCAATCGTCTCCCGGCACGTGGAGGAGAGGGCTGACTCAGCAGCTATCTCTTAAAAGATAAGAATGCCCCCCGAACCCTAGGTATAAATAGCAGTAAAAACAGTGAACCAAGTAAGCGATCTCATCTCAGTGAATTCTACTACACACTTTCTTTTCTTCCTTTACTGACTTGACAGTCGGAGGAACCACCAGAGATCCCAACTCCACCCCTTCCACAGGTACCCTCTTGTAGGCAAACCCCCCTGACCGGAGCAACGTCACCAGACATTAGGAGAGAAGGCGGACCTTGCTCTCTTAAAAACTAAGCTCGCACCGAGTTTAGTGACTGTTCGATTATATACATCAACATTTGGCAAATTAGACCAAGAGCCGAAAGGAAAGAGAGTGCAATGGAGAAGAGAACCTAAAAGTTGGTCAAGGAAAATAAAAGTAAGAGATTATGACAAATAAAGCAACAGTGATCATTGGTATATATGTTATTAAGCATGTCTTAAGTAATAATCTGAACCTTGTTATTATTGTATCGAGGCATGCTGGCTTTTAGTCAATCATGCAGGGAGAGAGGGAGGGATACATGTACCTTTATAGAAAGCTACATGGCATTCAAGTATTTTGAATCCGAAGGGAAGGTGGAAGAAATTCTATAGAAGGTTCTCTACGAAGCACCGTATAGGGAGTAAGAAGAGATCAACATCTGACATATCACCAATTTTGATATACATATCACTAATGTCTATCATTACAATTAATATTGTCTATCAATGCACGTATGACTACAAATGATAATGATTGCGCTGATAGTAATTACACTAATATGTCAGATGTCATCCCCTCCTTGTTTCTTCACATGTGATATCTTCTATAGGATTTTTTTTATCCAAAGCTAAAGAAATTTAATTTTGTCTTTATATACATGTACACATTAATGCATTTTTTTATTGGATTTGGTGGTTGCTAGCCGGTCACATTTTGTTAAATGAGCTGCCAGTATATGACTAGGTCAATATATGACTACATGTGTTGGGTTTTACAGCATGTTTATCTCTTGATAGACCATTTAACAACATGAGGTGTCACATGATATCCATTATTTCCTATTTCATTTGAAGATATCTTACTTCACGAGAAGGAAAGGCATTTGGTTTTGCAGGTGAACAATGTAAATGAACTATTTCATTAAAGTATACATCACATCACAACACCAAATAACTGAACTGTGAAAGAAAACTTAATTAGTTTAATTCATCTCCTCTACTCAAAAACTTCTAGTTACAAACATCATATTGAAACATGCAGGGCAACTTCCCATTAGGTTAAGAGACGTAAGAGTAAGAGAACAGCCTCCACCTTCCCCAACTCACACTTTCTCCCAAATCCCCAACAGTCAAACATCACTAACAAAGTACTAACCATCCTGGTCTTTTTTAAATCAGTAGTAGTTGGTACTTTTTTTCCTTTTTTTTTCTTTGCAAACTTTTTTGTTTGTTTAATTTTCGTTGGTGCCTTTGGATTCTTATCACGCGGCTCTTGTTCCTCTCGGAAAGAAAGTGGGCTGTCTGTGGATGATGACCCGCTATGGGCCTGGGTTCGGCTACATGATGGCAATAGAACGTCTTATCTCATGTTTTTTTTTAATTATTATTATAATTATTTTCTTTCTCAGTGGTCCTTTTTCACTAGATGCATTTGTCAGTGGTTTCATGGAACTTCAACTACAATGAAAATGGATTTGATTTCTTATCATTGCAAATGATACGGTGAAGAAACTGCTTCTTTTCATTATAATTGTATCTAATTTAGTACACGGATATGATTCATTCTAAAATCTAAAACTCGCTATATCTTTGCATATATTGCATCAATTTTCATATTTTGCAACAGTCCACTGAACAAAGAAACAATCACGACACTTTTTGACCCGTCGATTGTGGATTTATGACATACATGCTGAGCCGATTTGTCATAAGCTGAAAATGATCTAGATTACTGTTAGGATTTTTTGATAAATTGTGTCCAAGATATTACTTGCACTACTTTTTGTTAATTGATCGTGTACCAATGTAATATAGACTTAAATGAGATGCAATTGTTGGTGACATAAATAATCAAAACGCAACAGTTCAAACCTATTTATTCGGAGTAATAGTTGATTTAGTAATAGCTTCAATGATAAAGACCAGTTAAATAAGTATTGAAAAGAAAAAACAGGGCTACCATATTAAATTGTTTTCTAAAAAAAGTCGCAAACACCTTTTCATTCAACACTAATAAATTCATGGTAAAAATATATGTATATTTATGACACAATTAAATAAAGAAAAATACAATCGAAATTTCTTGACCATGTAGTAAAATGTTTATTTACCTACGAAATTAGCAAAACACAGGAAAAGTCAGTATAGAAAAGACAATTCCACGTGGCAAGTAAAGCTCAAGATACTGACGTGGACGTCAAGCAATTGTCCTAAAAATTGCAAGACTATCCTCACTCCCACTTTCCATATTTCTCTCCACAATATTGCCCCGCGTAATCGCCATCTTCCAAAAAAAGGCGTAACTTTATCAAATTTCCTGATCTTCTCAAAATCAAAATCTCCCCCAAATTCTCCCAACCAAAAAAATGTGATTTTTAGGGTTCCAAAAGTATCAAAATCGAAATCAATGGCGAATCACCGAATCAAGCAGGACGTCGATCTCGACTTCAGGCGAGGCCTCGAGGAGCTCGTACGCGGTCACTTCGACGACTGCATGACCAACTTCTCCTCCTGCAGCTCCGCCGTCGCCGGCGATGACGAGGACGAGTCCTCCGCCTCCGCCACCGAGCGCCGCCGCCGGAGATCGGCTCTTGACGGTGACGATCTCGCTGAATCCTCCGCTGCCGCTCGCCGACATTCAAGAATTCTTAGCCGCTGGGTTGCGAGACAAGCGGAGGAGATGATTACGACGATGGAGAGGCGAAACCGAGAGTCGGAGCTCATGGCGCTTGCTGGACTTCATACAGTCTCGATGCTGGATCCGTCGTTTCTGCGAGAGCCCAGGCGGTCGAGGTCGCCGTCAAATGTGGAGCGGCCGACGGAAGCTAGATCTTCTAGAATCCTCCAGATGTGGCGGGAGCTTGAGGATATGTCGAGGGGGCGGAGGAGCGCGGTTAACTCCCCCGGAGGTGACCAGATCCGATCCGATGACGTCAGCGAGAGTGACGAGACTGGATACTTGGATGAGGATCGGAGGTCCAGTAGAGAACAGTCGCCGGATCTCGGCGATGAGAGGGAGAGGGAGAGGGTCAGAGAGATCGTTAGCAGGATCTCAGAGACGACTGGATCAAGAGTTTCGAATCCGACGAACAGAGTTGAGAGCCCTAGGTCAGAGTGGCTGGGTGAGACTGAGAGAGAGAGGGTTAGGTTGGTGAGAGAATGGGTTCAGATGGCGAGCGAGCAGAGGGATGGGAGGAGCAGAAGGAGGGAGGAGGAGAGGGAGCGGAGGAGCCGAGATGGATCGGTTACAGATCTGGAGGATGGGCAGCCGGAGCATGTGAGAAGGGATTTGTTGAGGGTTCGGGGTCGCCAGGCGAGGTTGGATTTGATTATGAGAATGGTGAGGGAGAGGGAGAGAGAGCTGCAGGGGATAGAGGAGCAGCGGACAGTTTCAGAGTTTCCTCATCGGAATCGAATTCAGGTCAGTTGTTTGCTTGAACTTGAGTTATGTCAATTGGATATGATCTGGTTAACATTTGTGTTTTTATTGTTATATAGAGAATAATTACAATCATTTGAGCGCTGCTAGAATATGCATTGGTTCAACTTGGTTACTTTTCATAGGAAATTCCTAGGATATCAGTCCCAAATACTATTTGGGCAATGGAGGATGTGGAAGCTTGTTGAAAGTTGAAACTAGCTTATCCCGAGGACTAGTTAGGTATTTTCCGAAAAGGAATTGAGGGCCGTATGTTGTTTAGGTTTGGAGTTGCCATACAAGAATAGAGGAGGCATTTTAAGGCCAACATAGAACAGTTAAGCCAAGTATTGATGTCATGGAAACCATATTTTTCATTCGTTTAAAATTGTAATTGGTTAGGCTGAAGGGAGATAGATACTGATACTGTACCCTTGATGTGTAAATGAGGCAACAGCGTCTATAGCTGCTCCAACTCTGGAATTTAGTGCACGTTCTTATATTTTCCTAGATTTTATTATATAGAATCAGTTTATAAATTCGACTCTTTGGTAGTTTTCAGTGTTTTTGCTACTAAGTAGGTACCTCTAGCAGGCCTTGTTGGACAAAGAACCGTGATAAACAGTGAGAAGCATTAGATGATAAATAGTCATTTTATCACTATTCATATCACGCCCCCTTTTTGGAGGACTTCAAAAAGTAGTTGGAGGCATCATTTGATACATACTCTTAATTTCTAGGTTACTCCACTAGCACATTGCAAGTTCTTTTTCCTGGTTCTTCTATTCTTTTCTAGTATGCAGGACTTGATCGGCTTTCTCAATTGTTGTATAAGCTCAAACTTTTATGATAAAGCAGGTTCTACATATAATATGTATCAGTCTGCCCTGGGTTTCTAGGGAGATCACTCACCAAAGTAGCCTTCCCTTGAATTGGTTATTGATCATAAGAGTTAAAATTAACCTGAAACTAAGTCATGTAACTTGAAATGCTTCGGGTTGCAAAACCCCCTGTTCGCTCATTCTTTATACCCATACATATATCTAGCACTGGGCCTAGTAATTCCCTGTAGGTAGTTAGAAATGCAAGCAAAATTCACCCAATATAGCACGGTGCCCACCAAGGGTATTTTGGTCATTTGACATGACCAAGGACTCACCACTAATAGGGGAAGCCCACAAAGCAGGCTAAGGGGATATTATAGAAACCCTGAGTAAGAAACAAGCTTGGAGTCTGCCTTCAAGTTTGCACTTTTTGTAGATGTGAGGATGAAGCCAAGGTCAGCAACGAGCTTGATTTTGCACAAGGACTGCTTGATTCAGTCTATTGTTTTAAATATCCCTAATATAGTCTGATATATCACCTGATATATCCTTTTATAGGGCTTGCCGCAACCGACATGATCACTAAATATTATTTACCACTTTTTATCTATTTTGGCCTATATATCAGCTGATATGTTGGCCGATATATCCTTTTATATGGCTAGTTGCAAAACAATACACGTGTTTGACAATTTTTGGGTGGGTTTCATGATTTTCCCGTTATATCAAATGACAGTTTGGCCTAAAAAATCAGATGAGATGTTGCAACATTGATTTGTACTTTTGTATGTTTTAGGAGGTTGATTAGTGATCGTAAACATATGTTATTCACATTTCATATGCTTAGATTTTATTAAGTATGTTGAGATTACATTTTAGTGCATTTTACTATATATGCTAACATCCGTTATGACATTTCGATATTTACCATATATCCCCGATATTTTCCCGATATCCGCAATTTGATATGAATTTTAACCATCTGATATTTTCCTGATATTTAATATTTAAAACCTTGATTCAATCTAAGACCAACGTGAGTTTCGAAGCAACGAAAAATTAGAAGGTGATCGACATGTGTTAGAGGTCGCATCAGACCAAGTCTACGTGGGACTGACACCCTGAACAATGTGTAGTTGTAAGGAATTCAAAATCCTGCATCTTTTAGGAACATTCCAAAAGAGGAAGCTTCCTCTAAAGCTTGCGTGCCGATAAATTAACCTCGTGCTTACCAACTTCTATTTCGTTAAAGTTCTGATAGAACTCAGAGAGGCGTCTCATGATAGTATTGTTAGAGCAACCCCACGGCGGCACGACCCCAACTTTATCCTTTGATTGATTGCTATTTTGCATGACAACTGACACATTGTACAGATGTCCCCAGACTCATGTTGAAATGAAGCGCACGCCTGCACAGATTTTCTGTCTATAAATAGAGGCCCTTCTCCAATTTTCAAGGGGCTGGATTTTTGGCTAAAAATTTGGCTCTTGGTCTTAGTGTTTTCTGCTCCGCTGGCTTCTCTAAGCTCGTGCCACAACAAAGGTTGAGATTAATCTCCTTTTGCCTTTGATCTTGGATCTTGTGTCAGGGCTCTAGCTGATCATTCGGCCTGGTTGGAGCCTTCAAAGCTCGACCTCACCTCGTTATTGAGGTTTTCATACTCAATTCGAAGGGGTAACCCCCTCTAGGAAGAGTTTTAGCTCTTGAAAGAGAGTTGGGTTCTTCCCAAAATGACCCTTCACTCTAAACTCGAGGAAAATATATACAAATCATTTCTGACAACAGTTACAACCAATGTTATTGAGGCGCGGGCTTGAGGCTTGTTCGAGGGGCGAAGCGCTTCGGCGCGGTGAAACATTGCCCCACACTTGATGCGGGGCGTTACACACACTCCAGGCGTGTGCCCGGAGAGTGCCTGGTGTGCGCCCTGCACTTTTTGTGTGGCGCACAGAAGCGTGCGCCCCACAAATATTTTGATTCAGCTTATTTGAATCGGGTCTTGGGTTTGAAACCCATTTATATCTTAAACTTGTTTTTAAAAACAAACCCAAACCCAATACCCGATCCTTTATCTAGTGATTAGGGCTCAATTGCTGTCATCTCTTCTCCTCTTCCTCTCCCATCTCGGTTCCCTCCCTCTCTCCTATCTCGTCCCTAAAACACAGGCCATCGGAGACCTCGTCACCGAAGCACTGGCCACTGGAGACCTCGTCAAAGCACCAGCGGCCAATGGAGACGTCGTCGGAGCACCAGCGGCCACCGGTGAGTTTCTAATTGTTTTTTTCTTTTCATTTTCTTCATTTTTTATATTCTATTTTTTAAGGTTTATTATTTCAAGTTTTGGTTTCTATTCGTGTCTTTATTTTGCAAATTTTGATAACTAATGGCATTGAACTAATGGAAAAAGGTGAAATTTTTTTTATCTCTTTTATTATTTTGAATAGAAATAGGAAAATATTATACATGTTTAAATTAATGAAGTATGGAAATTGGAAACTTTGTTGTTTATTCTTCATTAACTCTTCTTCTGCAACCTGTAGAAAGAGAAAAAAATGAGAATCTTAGCAAAAGTCAGTGAGCAATTTGTTGCATATTTGCTTCTATATGGATAATGATAATTGATGAGCATACATGTTCGATGATGATGATGATGATGAGGACGACTAATTTCATTATTGTGCTACTTATTTGCTTTGTTTCATAGACTTTTGGGTCGGATATTGGTCTTGCCTTGACTTTTGATTTATGGAAACTTGTGAACTTCACTATGTTAGGCGTCTTAATTGAGACTTTTTTCATGATTTAGTAGGTGAAATTCTATTTCTTAGCTCCTTTATGTGAAAATTTTTAAATATGTTGCTTTCATACTTGTTTGTCTTATGTTGAAAAATATCTATTTGAGGTGTGCGCCTCCCTTCAGCGAGGTGTGTGCATCACAGTACGCCTTGCGCGTGGTGCGCGTACAGGGACTTTGCGCCCCGCATTGCCCCTTGCGCCTCGATAACATTGGTTACAATGACAACAAGTGAGTGCTTGTATCATTAATGGGTCTAAAGATATGATCCCATCACCACACCTCCCCATAACCCTTTATATAAACTCAAGTTTTTCAAGGAAGATGGCTGTGATGAATTCAAGCTCATCATCCCACAAAAACACCCCAAGTTTCCATATGGTGAGTGAACCACTCCCAGGCACAAATCTTACAATATATTCTAGTTGGCTTTATAATGTATGTGCTTTAGTTAAGTGAGCGATTGCAATAGTCTCCTAAATACCATCTCATGTGGTGGAGTTGATTTTAGCCCCGAGTTTTCATATAGTGAGTGAACCACTCACAGGCACAAATCTTGTGTTCTATATTCTTAAATTAAGTTCCACTAACCATTATACCAAAACTTCAAAGTTATGATAATGATCGAGGATTATAGTTTTATATTAATTCTAACATGTCCCCGCAGGTTGAGAGCCTTTTTTAATGGATCAAAACCTGGACTCATGCAACGGTGTCAATTTTAGAAAATCCGCTTTAAATTCATGGCTTATAGGAGTTGAACCTGGGTTGCTCTGATATCATCTTAAATCAAGTTCCTCTAACCATTGTATCAAAACTCTGAAGTTTTGGTAAGGATCGAGGATTATAGTTTTATATTAATTCTAACATATACCATCTCCTTGTGATGGCCAATGTTTAAAGAAGTGTTATAGCCTTCTATAAAGTGAGGCGTAAGCTTGAAAGTGTGAGGCATGAGCCTCATGAGTTAAGTATATTTTAATATTACAACTTACACATATTATAGACTCGTAATATGAAGAGTATAATAATTTACAAATAGATACATTGAGGTCTTAATCAGTAAATAAGAATCAAAGATGCTACTTATGGACACAAATCATAATAATCTAAGCTACATATATCTTATTTGTAGTCACATGGTCATATTAAATAGATACTCATCCTAGTTTTAACTGTCATGTTGAATAGGTACGTACTATATTTATAGTCACATGGTTATTTATAGATACACATTTTAATTTTTTCAAAAATATTTTTATATCCTCCTATCTTGTTTAAAGCGTGTGCTTCAAAAGAGAAGTGCTTCATGGGAGTGCAAAACGCTCACTTTAGTTATGCTTTAAGAGATAGGCGTAACGTTCAAGGGATGAATAGTTTCTCTTTTGAGTTTCAAAGCGATTTCCTTCAAAAAGTTTCGAAGCGAGTTCCAAAGCGAGATTCAAAAAGCTTTTTTCAAAACTAGTGCTGGCAATCAACCTGATTTAAAAGTTAACTAAGTTCATTATTACATGGTGCTTATTGCGACTTTAAATCATGCTCATAACATATTTTCTATGCAATCTTTTAGTATCATTCTGTTTATTAGGTTTTCAACTTTTTTTTTTCAATGTTAGTTCTTTTTGTTGGCTGGCTCAGACTGAACTGTCTAAATGGGCAAACTAGAAACTGTTTTTAATTCAACATGAAAATTAACAGTTTGAATATGTTTCTGAATAGTTCCAATATATTTTCTTGTTTATGATCAAGCTTACAGCATAGTTCTATATTGTTGTGCGAAAAGGCATGAATAAGAAACAGATAGTCATATTTGTTCAAATAAATTTCAATATTTAGATCATTGCAAAATGTGCTTGCTGTATGTTTTAAAATTAGAACATAATCACAGCTTATATTTTAAAACCAGGCTCAACCTAATTTAAAGCTCAATAAGCCAGCATGTCCAGTTTGACATAACGTTGAAGTTTATTTTTGGTTTACAGCAAGTGTTAAAGCTTGGTAATGGAAACCCTGAGTAGACTTTCTGCTTTTGTGAAGTTGATCTGTTGAATCACTGATGGCTGCTTCATAGTCCCATGGCATATTTCTTAGATAAGTTTGTTTTTCCTCGCAATGATATCTGCTTATTCGTTGATTTCTGTCATGTTCAACTCTAATGAAGGGCATTCTTAATGTACACTGGTGGGGGAACACAATAAATTAGTTGTTAAAACATCAAGTAATATTCATAACCCTGTCCAAGTTTCATCCCATCACATCTATATTTCAATATTTGTCTACTCTTATCATTTTTCTATGGTTTTTTGGAGAAATGAAATTCTGGGACATTTTAATAGGTCATTGATGTTTGTTTGGTCTTGATCTTTTTTTTTTTGTTTTTGGTCTTGATCTTCTGTGACTCTTTCTTTCTTTTGTGCTTTTAATGATTCTTCAACCATGAAGTGTATTCTAGTTTCTGATTAAGCTTCACAAATCTAATGAGAACTTTGTTTCAGGCCTTACTCAGAGGTAGATTCTTAAGAAATGGAACGCCACCTGAGAATGAGAGGCCACCATCAGTGGCAGCAAGAGAATTAGGTCAACTAAGACAGCGTCATCCTGTCTCTGGTTTAAGGTAAAATTTGGTTACAAAACGCTATAGCACTCTGTCAGTGGACTATGCATTATAAGACCGCCTTTGCTGCAACACTCACCTTTTTTTGCGACCTTTCCTTTAATATCGCTGCAAGGTAATTATGACCTGGATATATTATACCTGATTTTGGTTTGTTGGATGAATCATTAGGCAATATTTTCTCACACACACACACATATATGTCTCTATATGTGTGTGTGTGTGTGTGTATATATA
>JBAKGM010000326.1:22192015-22211853 GCA_037177215.1 Asparagus racemosus | reverse complement strand
CCCCCCCCCCCCCCCCCCCCCCCCCCCCCCCCCCCCCCCCCCCCCCCCCCCCCCCCCCCCCCCCCCCCTCCCCCCCTTTCACTTTTTTGATTAAATTGTTTTCTCTTACCCGCTTGTCTTCATTGTGCTATTGCTGATGCTGTTTTGGTGTGATATTTGGGCCGGGTACGAATATAGAGGTTTAGTGTGGTTCAAGAGCACCATTTTATGAAAGAAATGATCATATAGTCAATGAGAGAGATAGAAAATAAACCACTTCGTTGTGGGTAGAATGTCCTCTCTCCTAAGGATGGAAGCCGTACTGGTGATATACTGAACTGTGTAGTTGTTCTTGAGTTTAATGTGGTATTTCCCATCCTTGAGGTTAAGTTGTCTTATTGGGAAGAAACAGAGGACACAAGAAAGTTGGTTGATGTTATCCACGAGAGGTAGCTTTATCCCAGCAAGGATGAACATGGTGCCAAAGATAGGCGGTTTTGATCTAAGCATCTTCAACATTAGCTTAACTAATGTGCAGTTTGGAGTTTTATTCTGTTAATAATCTGGAACCAGAGGACAGCTGGAAATTTAAACTACTGTATCTCTGATTGTTGAAACAATGTAAACCCATTTATCCTTACCCATTTACCCTATTTTTTGGCATAAAGAAAGATGAAAAATGTTTTACCCATTTATGTAAATGGGTGGGGTGATAGTTAATGTTTCCTTATCCTACTTTTTTACCTGCTTTCATTCTAAAATACTATAAACTGAAGCTATATTATTAATAGTGTACAGTGTGATATCTCCGAAGTTACATAAAACTTTTTTTAGGAACAAATAAACAAGTGAGGAACTTGAAATATTTGATTAGCATTAGCTTGTGTACTGGTGTATGATGCTCTCTACCTAATCTAATCTTAACAAGCAGTTCATTTAGAAAAGAAATAGTGGTGTTTTTTTATTTCTTTTGTAGTAGTTTAATAAGTCTGCATGTTTGTTTTCTATCTCTCTTTAATTTTACTCATATCTCCATAGAGTGAAAAAGACTTTAATTTTCTTATTCCATGAACTTTGACAATCTGGGGTCCGATTGCAAGCTTAAGATAGGTTTTAATTTTCTTATTCTCTACAATTCTTGTTCTACTTTACAATGACAGTCGACTTTAACAAACTCCAACAGTTCTCTGCTGCATAGCTTGTTTTAGGTGGATGTGTATGTTCAAAAAAGTGTCTTTTTTGTTTATTTGACAGAAAGCAAAGGTACATCTTCTAGGTAACGAGCCTTTCCAAGATGCATTTGGATCGAAGATGAAAAGGAAGCGTCCAAAACTTCTGGCATGTGATTATGAGTCGTTAATTAAGAAAGCTGATGGTTCTCAGGGTATGTAATGAATTTAATTTCAAGACTTCTAGTTGCTTTGATGCATTGTTGATTATGAAAGAAAAAATGCTGTCAGGTTTTTAGAAAAATATTTTGCAGTTCAGTGGAAAAGAATACTTTATGCAGTGGAATTTATTAATTTATTCTACTAGATGCCTTTGAGGAAAAACTTTCTTCCAAGCCTTCTGGAGATGGAAATGAAGAATATGGCTTTAGAGATTTGGCAAGGCATACTATGTTCGGCAAGGGGCAGAGCAAGCGTATTTGGGGTGAACTTTACAAAGTTGTGGACTCTTCTGATGTAGTTGTCCAGGTAAGTTATGATTTCTTTTTATGTCTGTTGTACATAAGCAATTACACTATTTGTGGGACTACAAGTCTTCAGTTATTTACTTTGTTCACTTGCCAATTCATCTAAACCTGTAGTACATCCTTTCAGGAGAATGGGTATAGAATGTTCCTAATGCATAGTTGTTTAAAATCAAACTTATTTATCTGCCTCAGCTGAGTTATTATCCTAATCTGAGCAGCGTTAGGATGAGCAATTTTATGATCAATCCAGTGAGCGTTGCTTTTATCTCTATTATCATGAGGGCTTTCTATTACTTCTTTGTAATATTTACCCATTTAAGCTAATGAGACTCCAGGTGTCAGTTGATACCCTTAGGGGATTTGACATAAATAACCTTGAATCACATTGCTTGTGTGTGCCAATTTAATCTGTTCAAATTGGATCAATTCAGTGGGTTGCATCTTTCCTCTTCCCCCCTTTCTGTATCATAGTAAGAACTGTGATACAGCCTTTTTTTGGGATGAGCCTGGGCTCAACGGTAAGGTTGTCATCTTGTGACTTGGAGGTCACAGGTTCAAATCGCTGAACCATCCTCTCAGCATGCGGGGATAAGGCTGCGTATATCTGACCCTTCCCAGAGCCCACAACGGTGGATGCCTCGTGCACTGGGCCACCCTTTATCATAGTAAGAAAGAACTGTGTCATTTATGTTCTAGAATATGTGGATTATGATAAATGGTGCCAACCAATGGACTGTTACAGAATCAGTAATACTTTAGATGCATACATGGCATGAGAAGCCACTCTAGTTGGTGCATTACACATGGGGCCGTTCCTTTAAACTGCCTTATAGGTCTTATCCGCCCAATTTGTCATACACCTACTGACATAGCTATACACATGCCATGTGAGTGGGTAAAGTACTGCTTGTATAGGATTTAAGTTCAAATCTTATAATAATGAAAATTACTTTAAGCTGTTCAAATTCGGAGATGGTCACACATGGTTATAAAAATCTTCAAATTATAGCTTTACTTTCATTCTACTTACCTGCATTAATCTAACATGGTATATTTTGATCTTCATGCACCAGCATATATCCTAGACCCTATCTAGTATATCTCTCTTCCTGTGAGATATTGGAGTTGGACTGCAATATGTGTTAAATTTTTGAAAAACAAGATGTGATATTTATTTACCAACATATATTTAAAAACTTGATATTTTTCAAGTGTATTATAATACATCATAAGCAGATTTGTGAATGTGATTCAAAGTACGTCTAAAGTTAAAAGAAATTGTTTGTCTTCTTTCAAATTAAATGTATTGTGTCTTAGTCCCTCTTGTATATCTGTATCTGACAGATATGCATATGACTATGCTTGTTCATATGTGCACATATCATACATGCATACACATATAGTACATAGCCGCATACACATATTCTACACACCCGTGTACCTACCGTACATCACTCACATTTTACTATACGCACACAAACATGTGTTGCATATGTACATGTATGCGCGTACACATGCATATATACTGGGTCTACATGGTCCTCAATTCAGGTGGCCTTAAAAACTTCATGACACATATTTAATGTAATAGTGTAATATTTTGATAATATAATTTATTTTACTTTATAACAGGTGCTAGATGCTAGGGATCCACAAGGGACAAGATGCCGCCATTTAGAAAAGCATCTGAAGGAGCACTGCAAGCAGAAATACATGGTTCTTTTGCTGAACAAGGTTTCACATGATTAAGATTTTGTAGTACAAATGTTTTGTTTAATATATTTGTTTCAGTTTTTTCTCTTATAATGTTGATCAGTATATCTGATCCCGCATTTTTCTTTGTCAAGTGTGATTTGATTCCTGCATGGTCTACAAAAGGATGGCTGCGTCCGCTATCTATGGAATATCCTACCCTAGCTTTTAATGCAAGCAACAATAGATCTTTTGGCAAGGTATGGTAAAATTTCCATTTATATAATTGACCAATTATCTACTTTTTTAGCTGCTGAAAATTGACTTGTTTACATCAGGGATCACTTCTTGCAGTGCTGAGGCAGTTTTCTCGCTTAAAGAGTGACAAGCAAGCTGTATCTGTAGGGTTTGTTGGATATCCCAATGTCGGAAAGTCATCTGTCATAAATGCCCTACGCACGGAGAACGTAGGTTTTCCATCCATCACCATTTACATTTGTAATTAAGTTCTGCCGTTGTGGTTTATTATCTTTTTGGCTTTACTTCCCCATTAGAAGGGGAATCAATGTTTGATTGTATGCCATACATCTCTTGCAATTTGCATATGTTGCTTGGGACATGTCATGGTTGCATAACTAAAAGAGTCTTGGTCCTGTTTGTATATTCAGTTACTAAGATTGATCTTATGTCATATATAGCAAATGTGTTCTTGAGGTTCTGATTTCTATTAATCCCCTGCCTACCTCTTTCTCTCTCTTTATGCGTGTGCATGCGTGTGTTTGCCCCTTTGCAATTTTGTACATATTCTGCTATTATAACTGTCTTATAATATGCTAGTGTGTGTTTGTATATGTATATCCATACATTTTACTAAGTTTACCCAGAAATTAAAATAAGTACATAGTCAATATGCGTCATTTGCTTTTGTTGTTGTCCTCTTTGGATGCTTCAGAAAAGTCGAAAGAGTTTTACATCCTAAAATATCCTTATTGTAATGCCTTTTATATCAGCGTAATCTGTGTGTAAGATGCTTATGCCTTATGTTGTTTTAGCCTTAGCCTTAGCCTTCTCAACGGCTTTTCTGCTGTCAAATTTCTATCATACAACTATATGTGGAAGATGTTGCTCGTGGCATAAATGCTTTAGTGGTACTCTTCATCCCAACCACCACGTTCCCATCCAAAATGGGTCAGCTATGGAGCATAAGGCTTTGTGGGATCATGGATTCAGGTCAACTTGACTTATTGGTGTCAACACTGCTGATCATAGGAACTATAGACTAAAGAGGGGCTGCCATAGGTTTTTGGACACTTTTTTGGCTGGAATCTTATTAGTCATGTAGTTTCATTGAGCTTGTGCAACCAAGGAAGAACTCTTCGATATTCTAAGGTAAGAGTCTACACAAAGGGAATAAATGTTAGGCTTTTTATATGGAAACTGAAACAATTCTTAAGTGAAAAAAGAAAAAGAAAAAAAGGAATTCAAATAGAGAATGTTCCACAATATGCCTTGCAATGTTACATTAGAATTCAAATAGAGAATGTTCCACAATATGCCTTGCAATGTTACATTAAGGCATTGGGTGCCTAGGAGGCTGCCGCCTAGGCATTTCTTGCACTAATCTTACATTATCTTTGACTTTTGAAACTTGTAGGAATTAGCATGGACAAAGAAAATAAGGGATAGGTTACTGAAAAAACAAGAAAAAGAGAGATTTTTTTTAAAACTTACCTGAAGTCAGTGGCGGTGGCAAAAGACCAGAGAGGCAGCACTAAAACTGTTGGAGCGGTGGTGCCAAAGGGCATCGAAAGGCAGCCTCGAAGGGCTACAGGAATTAAGGGCTTCGCTGCAACAAGGAGTGATCATGAGAAAAAGGAATATGATCAGTTTAGTTTTTGAGATTTTTATGTATAACAGAGGTTTCGGTTTTGGGTTGGGTTTTAAACTTTTATGTGACAAGGTGGGGTTTTTTTTGGGCTCAACTTTCCCCCCTTCTTTTTAGCCGCCTAGGCTCTTCCGCCACATAGCCAGAAGCTCCAAAGGCTTTTTCAGGACCCTGGAAACTGCGCCACTTAGGCGTATGCCCATGGCGCTTTTTAAAACGATGACGTCTTTATGACTTAGGCCTATTAAGGATGAGGTTGAAAAGTAATTGTTATCTACAATATCCTGGGGACATTTTTGTCGCTGAATTTTGATACAATCTATTATAAGAAGATCATGACACATTGTTAAGGCAAATGATCGTTAACCGACGAGCTGCTACTTCGCTTCTTCTTTTGCAAGTAATTATAACATATTGCAAGATTATCAGAGTTATACTTATGTATGTCCTGTCCATTGCCAGGTCTGCAAAGTGGCTCCTATTCCTGGGGAGACCAAAGTGTGGCAGTACATTACTCTTTCCAAACGGATTTTTCTGATAGACTGCCCCGGAGTTGTTTACCAAAATAGAGACTCGGAAACAGATATTGTCCTCAAGGGTGTGGTATGGATATTCTGTATTGCCACTTTTATCCACACTTCTATTTATTGTCAATCATCTAAGCATTATTTTGTTTTGGGCTTGCCGAACTTTTCTGCCATAATTTTTGTTCTTTGCTTATTGTTCTGATCATCATTTTGGGTGTATAGTTAGAGTAGAGTATAGATACTCCAACATGTGTATTTGTACTTTGATGCATAACCACAAGGCTCATGGTAAGATGTCACGTGCCTATACCCCATTTGCTGGAAACAGTTGTAGAATGCTAGATTTGACAAAAGCAATTACAGTTATTGAAATCTTTGTTGAAGTAGTGAATAAGAATTTGGAAAGTTTTGATTTTGGTGTTGCCTTTAATTCGCCTGCTTGGGAAAGACGGATCAACATACTTAACATCAGATTACTCTGAAGGGCTCTGGGCCATTATCATATTACTCATCTCAACTCTTGCAAATATAGAGGTTCATTTCTTATGATGTTGATTTTAGTAAATAAATAAAAAAATCATTAGGTTGGAGTTTTAATATAATTGAAAAAGAAAATTAGTATTTACTTGAATCCCACCATTATTAGAATTTCAGGAAAGGAATTGTGTTAAACTGGATTCTATTAAATGAAAACCAATACCAGTAAAGATTTAAAGCAAATTAGATTCATCACATCTTTCTTATCATTATACCATATCTCCCTTATACCTGCATTATTAGGTCTTTGAGTGGCTAACGTTCATATACTAGGCTGAAGTTTGCCTTCAAATCAATGGAGAGTGGGGTCGCCTTGTATGTGTATGGCACATGCTCAAAATTTGTATATAATTTTAAGACAAACCCTGAAGAATCTTATGATTCATGAATCCCATTCTGACACATGTATGTGATGTAGTATGAGAACCAGTCCATGGTGGTAACTGTGATCATATTACTGAACATTGAACACAAACAAGCATATATGTATATCAGTTGCCTTTGCATGCAGATCCAGAGTTCAAATGAAAGATGTTTGTTTAATTCAACATGTTTCCAGGAATGGTATTTAAAGATCTCAACAAATATCAATATTCTAAATTTCCTTGTCCCTGTAGTGCTTATGTATCTTCCTTCTAGTGTTTGAAGTTATGCTGTGGCTATATGTTTAATGTTGGAAATATTCTACATTCTAATTATTGATGGATTCATTTTATTAGGTGCGTGTTGAGAAATTGGAAGATGCTTCAGAACACATAGGCGAAGTCCTTAGACGTGTAAAGCGGGAGCATTTGCTAAGAGCGTATAAGATAAATGATTGGTACGCTATCATCTGACTGAATCTATACATGCTCATCTCTACTAACAGTTTGTATGTTTATTTCTTTAAAACAGTTTGTATGTTTATTTCTATAATGCCATTCACTGCTGTTGTTTTTCAGTTTATTACTTATATTTCAAGCCAGTGATGAAGATTTGAAGCATGGATTTATTCTTGTTCTATGAATATCCCTGTGTGTGTGCACATCTCATGACATGTATACGACACATGAAATTGAGATGCTACCTATCTGGTAGTTTAACATAGTCATGATGGACAAATCTCTGCAGTTGCTAAGTCAGAACTCAGTAATGTGAGTCAGTATTCGGTTACTAAGAGAACTTTGGGAATCACATCACTTGCCACAAAACCTAGGAGAGTTGGTAGATCATAGATGGGTGAGCGTAATTTAGTTGTCATACATTTTAGCTTATGTATTTGTGGAGCAGCCTATCAAATGTTTCCTAGTGGCATAGAAGAGTTCTGATGAACATGGAGCATGATATAGTCTCATGACAAGCTATTCATCCTGGTTCATGTTAATATGCCATTCTTAACAATCACAACTTGTGAGTATTGTAAGTATGCTGCACAATAAGATCTGAGCTGTATTCTCTCACCTTTATACCTGCTTGATGTTAAAGCACAATATACATACACTTTGCTGAAGGGTGCAGTTGTTTATTTTACTGAAAGGAGCCCAATAATGGAGCTACTTAAGAGGAGTGTTAGGCTCAGATCATAATTGCAGGAGCAGCTAGGACTAGGGCTCTAGGAGTAGCATACATGGCTTGAGGCAATAAAAAAGAAAGTTGTTGCAAATTTGAATCAGAGGAATTTAACGGGATTCATGTATTTGATCTCAGAACTCCATTTCGATATATTTGAGGCAATAAAAAAGAAAGTTATGGAAAAAGGATTCATGTATTTGATCTCAGAACTCCATTTCGATGTGTTCAATTCTATTAAATTTGGTTCTAGTATCTTAAAAAAACTTGATGTGCTGTGTATCTCATAATTCAACTTTGTACAAAAACAACTGATAATGCTATATGTCTGCAATAACTTTTTCCTTTTTTTTTCTGAAGCCTAATATACAACAATTAGTAACTTGGCAGTGATTGATTTTTACTGTTTCCTCAGGGTGGATGGAGAAGACTTTCTTCTGCAGTTGTGCAGACAGACAGGGAAGCTATTAAAGGTATGAACCATATATTTGGGGTTCCTAATAGACTGTATCATGTAGCGGGCCTCGAATCCTGGATATTTTTTGGCTGTATTGTGTACAGTATACCCTCTTTCTTCCGTGTGTTGTTGGACCATTTGAAACCCATGTTTAAGATATCAGAACACGTAAGCCACTGCATCCTATAATTTTCCGCGCAACTTATAATCCCTTCTACTAAAGACTTCCATTCGTCAAACTTGCTGTTTTATATTAGACTTTGCAGTTGTGTATTTCATTGCCAGAGTGCTATGATTCTATTTGAAAATGATAGTTTGTTGACATGAATACAAGGCATGGATGCTCTTAGATGGGTCAAAAATGCAAGTTTATATCCACAGTGTTGTAGTTTATCTTAGTGTGAACCTTGAAATATTTATTGGTACCACCATAAAGTTTTGCTAATTTGTAACCAGTGGCAAATTATATATTTGTGAAGAACTAAAACCATAATATTTTGTTTATCAGGGAGGTGAGCCTGATCTGATGACCGTTGCAAAGATGGTTCTTCATGATTGGCAACGGGGTAAGATACCCTTCTTTGTGCCGCCACCTAAGCAAGAAGATGGCAGCGTACACAAGAAATCTATATATTCGGCCATGAGTGAGAAACCCATAATCAGCACGGATTGTGAAGCAGAAGCTATAAAGGCAATTGCCGGTATTATTTCATGTCAACAAATAATGCATGTTCCTGCACGAGAGGACTTCTTTGGTGATGTTGGCGAGCCCGAGAGTGAAATTTTGGATGCTGAATGAATTGTTTTTTATCTTTGTGGATGCTGAATGAATTGTTCCTTACCTTTGTGGTCTAGTACCTGAAGAATGTACAAAGAAAAGTGATAGTTTGAGAAAATGGGTTTTCCTTTGATTGCTTTTCCCTAGGGTATTTATTGTTTTATTTTCTTTTTTTGAGTTGTTGAGGACGTTGTGCTGTCTGGATGAGATTTTGTACATGAGTTTTGAAGACACCATTTTGAAAGGGGTACTGAGCATTGTCATCTTTGTGTTGAGGTTGTAATTATCTTTCCCTTCTTGAATAAGATTTTTTTGGGAGAAATTTACTAACACTGATGTTTATATGAGTAACTGTGAGTGTATCTTGTAAGTTCTATATTGTTTGTGCTTGTTCAGGAACAACATTGTCACATCTAAAGAGATGGAGTTAAATGATATCAAATCACTTCTATGCATATTTGGTTTTATTTGCTAAAAAATGACTTTTTTCCTATTTCAGGGAGAACATATTGACATGTTAAGTTCTCGATCATTCACCATTGATATATACCAGACCTCAAGCTTTTGGAAGGAAATCCATTTTCTAAATGCAGGAGGTCGGATATCATCTTTGCAGGTACTCCCTTAAGCTTCCAATTGTCAATGATTTATTTAATTAATTTGAATCATATATTTCAAATATTGTGTAGATCTTAATAATGCTAAAGTTTAATTCAAGAAACTGAGTTCAAAACTTGTGTAAAAATTTATTGGAGGTGCAGTGAGGAAAATTGTGACATATATTGTTTTTCAAAGTTCGCACTGATATCTAAAAAAAAAAGTAGAATCATCAGTTTTATTCTTGCCTGCATTTCATGTGAATTCTTCTCTTTGTCGGCATCCTTTGAAACAGAAAATTGTTACATATTTTTCAAAGTTGTTAATTTTAATAACTAAAAAAAGGATAATCATATATTTTTCTCCTTTCCTGCATTTCATGTGAATTTTTTTAAGTTGGCATCCTGTGACACAGAAATATTACAAGAACTTGATCTGTTTTCAGCTATAACTTAAATTGAAACACAAAGGCTTAAAAACATAGGATACCTATGTAAGGAAGCACCTGGCAAAATCACAGAAATTCTATCACTGATGCGTGTGAACTAGTCCAAACCCTGCATTTATGAAGCATATTACTTTTAGAATTTCTTTCATAAACTGACATTTTTTCTGAATCCAATTGTCACACACAATACAAAATTTTAAAGTTCATAATTACATATTTACTAATAAAATATGTATATTAATTAGAATTAATTGCTAATAACATTTGCTAATAAAATATGTATATTTACTAATAAAATATTTGTTCCATATGCATATTAGTAATAATAGACGTAAATATTATATATTAATCAGGATTAATTGCTTATAGGCATTCTGTACTATCGTATTGTGTCACTTATTATCTCTTAAATTTGTACTATCGTATTGTATCACTTATTATCTCTTAAATTTGTACTATTGCGTTGTGTCACTTATTATTCCTTAAATTTGATATCTGTTAACAGACCCCCGAGAAGTGAATTATACACCACCAATGCCTTACATGTCTCTATGGTGCATTGTTTTCGGCTAGATATTTGGCGGAAATGGAGCGGATGGTGAGGAAGGGAGGAAAGGAATGCGATAGTCATAGCTGTGCGATTCCTGAGGGACACCCCCCTTCTAACTGTCGAACAGTTCATGCGAACTGATTCCCAATACATTTGCAACTGATTCCCTCAAATACACGATTTGGTTTCCGAAAATTGGTGTCCCGCGTATAAGTATGTGGGGCGCGAAGTTCCTTTAAATGTGCATGCACAAGGCGCAATGCAATGTGGGCAATCGAGTAAAAGGAGGCGCACAACAGAATATATGAGTTAATGATTTTACTATAACTTAATACCTATGTTAATAAAATCGAGTAAAGGGAGGTGCACAACAGAATATATGAGGCAATCAAGCTACCCCCATCGAATCCAATTTTTCTAAATCATGAATTGTGTACCCGAATTCGTGCCACGACCCGCTACATACCATGTATTGTGTAACTATGTCAATAGTATATTGGGTCTTCCTTCCACAAATCTCGAATAATGTTTAGTTTTAGGGTCTATCTGCCAATATCAAACTTAAAAGATAATGAATAATACAACACCATAATATAGAAAGTTTATGCAGAGTTTTTCTTGAGGAAAAAAGATCGGACTTCAAATAGAAGCGCCCAGCCCTGACTAGCATGACGGCAAATGGTTGTTACAAGATAAGATCATGTTCCCAACTCCAAAAACATGATTCAAAATCCAGCTTCCCCTTACATTGATATCATAATATAACCTCCACTTAAGTACATATAAGCCAAAGTTCTAAGAACTCCAGATTTATGTTCCAAAAGCAAATATGTACAAATCAAATAAAACAAAGTTTGTGCTATCGCTACTAATTATATGCTGGATGAATCTTAAATTCAGCGAATATTAATGCCTTGATCATCTTGGTTTATGTATTATAATGCCTTTTATATCTTAGAATTGTATGATTCATTCCAAATATAACTGCTATCACACCCCCTCATAAATTCAACCGGGTCCTCACTTTTCATATAAAAGTGTCACAGTTACCAGAAGATGAATGCCGCCTACAAACAGAGATGAGTAAAATGAGTATAGAGCCTTGAAGTAGTGTTGCCTACAAGAGGCAAGTCAATTAATGAGATTTGTGCATTAGTGAAATTTCCAACTCAAGGACTTCAAGGAGAGTTCACATTTCACATGGCCTGTATATGTTAAATAAGTAACATTGTTGAGAGGGCAATTGATGTGAGGATTTGCAAAATGTTTTTGCTGTATAGGTGAAGGTGATGATGATGACTGATGTAACAACTAGCCAACTCCTTTGCTGTTAAGTCCTATAGAGGGTCCTCTTTGTTGGTCAGGTATCGATCTTGGTACACAAAGCAGCTACTAGTGAAGTCTGATTGTCTATTGGTACAGCGTGCACTGATAACAACTGCATTAATACTCAATCATGTTGCACCGATTAGTATGTGCATCAAGATTCATACTAATTAGTCAGATGTTTTCATCTCCTATCTTCCTCTCTGATTTTCTATGGATAACCTTCCGTGTATAGAATTTCTTTTTCATGCTTCTATAGAAAATCATATAAGAGAGAGAGCGGATAAAGACAAATATTGGTCTAGTACCACCTTGATACACACATTATTATCAACTCTCAGTGAAGTCACATTGCCTACTGGCGCAGAATAAATTGTTAACAAATTACAGTAGTAGACAAATAGACTGTGCTAAATGTGTGCATCAAGGTTGCATACCAGCTAAGTCGGATGCCTTCATCTCCTATCTCTCTATATGATTTTCTATAGAGAACCTTCTATAGGATATTTGTTTTCATGCTCTTTAAGCCTGTAGGTCTTGAGGTATGAATTAGGAGATGACCATTTCTAGTGCTAAAGAACATGGGATGTTGGAACTGAGTTTTAACACAAGGTTTAGATTTAGATTTCAATCAGAGTCAAATTATCATAAAAGAACAGCACTTATCAATCCTACTAATTATATATAATTCATGATCCACCAAATTGACGCTATTTTTATGGTACTAAAACTATCAAGGGGCATAGTATTGTATATGTATATAGTTATGGCCAAATTGCAGATATACTATCCTTTGTGATACAGATGCTTGCAAATAATATATATACCATAGGATATATTTATCACACTTGAAGATGAAGGATAGCCTGTAGAGACAAGTTAGGATCACGTGTATACAATATTCGATCAGGATGATTAATTTTTTGATCATGTATCTTCATGAGAATATTAATGGGTTTAATGAAACTTTTTTTAAAATGATGAATGCATGAACTTATATAAAAGAATTTCTCTTTAAAAAATAAAAATAAGAAAAATCATATGGTCATATGACAATATACATTATTTTGCTTTGGTACTTTCTTCTTACTAAACTGCATTATAGAGATCCCTACTCCACCAAATCATGATTTCTCTTAGAATCACGCAGAAAGCAAGAAGACCTTTACAATTTTGATATCTATTTTAAAGTTGGTTGTTATACTTATTCTTCTATTTTTTTATACTCATGCAATATTGTTCAGTATGTATTGATGTAGCAGTTCCTTTTTCTTTTTCTTTTTTTACCTGTACGTTAACTGCTTATACTGATTTGAATTGAATATATGTGCTTGTCCTCATTCTTGTTACTTCATGTAATATATAAACAAGTTTTTGTGGGGACCTACTTGTAATACTATGTGCTTGTGGGCCCTCTGTCCATTGCTATCTTTGGGGTGGGTCCAAGGGATTTTTGATCAGCCATCCTATAAACTGGATGTGAGAACCCATGATGCATCATGTCAAGGGCTCAAATCAGGACAACTCTCCTTTGACAAGTAGACAAAATAACAGATAGCAGAGGATAAAGAAGCGCTTTGGTTTTTTTGCTTTGCATGCATGGATCTAATGGGACCCGTTGGCCCATTGATAGTGAAGTAATTGGATATGGACCAAACATTCTCTCCAGTCTAGCCTTTGATTCCACAAGATTCATAGCATGTTTTGCACAATGGCGAGTGCTTATTTGATGAATAAAGATCATATCAAAACATTTCGTATGCCCTTGTAATGTCTTATGTCAGTTCTTGATGTTCTGAATTAAGGAGAATTTTTTAAAATAGGCCGGTTTTGAAAAATATTTAGCAAAACTGACCGTTTTGCTAAATATTTAGCAAAGCCGGCCTCTTTTTGGCCAGCCTCACCAAGGCTGGCCAAATAGAGGTCGATTTTGCTGAATTTGGGTTTTGAAATACAAGGGACTAGTAGTTCCGTGTGCTTAGTGGCCATTAATCAGCCACTAAACTAAACTCAGAAAACCCACAAGACTACTAGTCCCGTGGGTTTTCTCTTCACTAATCTCCACTCGTCGTCTTTGGTGGGCTGGAATTGACGTCCATAGTAATTTCCTTTCCCCACAATCTCCCTCTTCTCGTGGACTTCTCTCTCCGCTCCACATCCGAACTCAATCGATCCTAGAACTGAGATCCCCTCGTCCAACCAAACATGCCTCCATCATCATCACTAAATTAAAATAATAAAGAAAGTAGGTAGCAGCAGCAACAGACATCAGAAACCCCAATTCGACTCCATGGCCTCCAACCTCCATCGGCCCCCAACTCTCATCCTCTACTGTCTTTGTATCCTAGAATTAGGGTTTGGATAGGGAGGAGACATTGTTGACACCTTCAAGGTTCCCTTCAAGGTGAAGGACGTGCCAATTCTCCCCTGAGAGGTTTCATGGCCGGTGATGAACATCATCCACAGCCTCGATGATCTCCTTCAGCTCCTCTGCCAACCTCGAGATCTTCAGCCTCGGCTTCCAATCTGATGCTCTTGATCTCCCCGTCGCCGGTGCTGTTTCGAGCACTGAGCGATTCAATCACCTATCGTGGTCGAAGCCCGTGGCGGGGTCAGTTTTGTATTTGTGATTAGAAAACCCATGGGACTAGTAGTCTCGTGGGTTTTCTGAGTTTAGTTTAGTGGTCGATTAGCGGCCATAAACACACGAGACTACTAGTCCCGTGTGTTTCAAAATCTAAACTCGGCAAAACCGACCTCTTTTTGGCCAGCTCTTGGTGAGCTGGCCAAAAAGAGGTCGGCTTTGCTAAATATTTAGCAAAAAGGTCAGTTTTGCTAAATATTTAGCAAAACGGTTTGTTTTGCTAAATATTTTTCAAAACAGGCCTATTTCATACATTCTCCTCTGAATTAATTGAGGAGCATTCAAACGCCTCTATCTCTATGTTCGTTTGATGGGGAGCGACCGAAGGGCTTCGATTTGAAGGCGGGAAATCGTCAATGGCTTGGTGAAATGATGTTGAAATCCATGATAAAGAGCAATTGTTGTTACTGCTCGTGGATGAACAGTATGGTTGCTATATAGTAACTTGAACAGTGAAATTGGGGCTGTTTTGTGGGGGTTTTGGGGCTATTTGTTGGTCGGACAGAGGGGGGACTCATTGCAAGTTATGGATCAAGATGGGGGAAGGCGTTAGGATTTGTAAAGAGGAGAGATTTGATAACTAACTAGGTCTCACATCTAGGGGCCTTACACCCAAAAGTGGCAAATCACATACCAAGAACACGTCACATGCTCACAAGAGAACTCATAACTCAATATATTTTTTATTTATCAATATCTATTCCTCATTGAGGATTACATCTCTTGTTATAGAAAAAGAAAGCATCTAAACAGTTAAGGAAGCAAATCAAAATCCTAATCAAAAGTAGAAAGAGATCTCAAAATCAAAATCCTAAAGAAATCCTAATTAAAAAGAAGATTACATAGAATAAAATAAAATCAAAAGAAAAAATTCTAATAAATCCTAATAGCATCATACGGAGGTCCACAATCGTCCTGCATCACATCTCTTGCGTGACTTAGATTATATCGTTAGTTGAATTGATGGATCTAGACGGATAAATATCCAGTGGACTTGATCTGATATGTGTGTGATGTTCTAAGGATGGAAACTCCTGAATCTCTCTAAATCAGAGAGAAATATAAAATTAAGTGTACTTGTTATGGTGCTTGCATTACTGAATACTAATCTCCTCTCAATATTAGACAAGTGTCCCGCATTATGCTTAATCAAGCCAGCTCAGCATTCCAAGGAGATTAAAGACCCAACACGACCGACTCAACCAAGCCGACATCTTGCGTAGCCGAGTCAAAAAGCGGTAATTATTGGCCATCCCCTTGGATCGACTCGAGGTGAGCCGCTCTCGACTAATTAGGCAAGCGACATCTTGCGTAGCCGAGTCAAAATGCGGTACTTCTCGGCTCTTGACCAGACGAGAGAAATGACTATTACATCGAAAAACTCCAGCTAACAACTGATCACCATCACCATAACTGCCATTGAATGCATAATCGGCGCCATCATGGCGCCATCCCTAGCAGTCTTTATGACACATCGAACCACGTTGGCTTTGCACACCTTTTGTTACTTCACATTAAACACTGAGCTGACTTCCTCAACACTCGGCAGCCGACACCTGTAAAGCAATACTGACTCAGCCACCAGCTCAGACTAGCCTAAAGTTACCAGACTACCCCTCTACTACTGCTATAAATAGGGGACTGTTTTTAGCACAAAGGTAAGCAATTTCTGCTACTAAAAAAGGAGCTCTTTCAGTTCTTCAAATAAGATCCCCACTCAAGATTATCTACTGACTTGACCGTTAGAGGAACAACCGGATAACACAACTCCGCCCTCTTACGGGTATTCCCATGTGCAGGGATGAACAGCTTGTCTCCTAATCGGATGTCCAAAAAAGTTAGAAAACCCTGATCACCCTCAGCAACTCACATTTAACTTTATGTTTGATAACTGAACATTAATAGTACTAATCTAAGAGTCTTTGAACCAAAAATTTCATTGTCGTGAGTTGGGAGAACGGGGTTGGGCTAACGATGGTCCTTTTAGTTTTTTTTAGTACTCAAATACCTTTTATATCAGAAATCGAAGTTGTTGGCCAAATGAAAGTTAATTTCAGGGCTCAAGGGAAATTTGGATGTGTACTCTAATATAATTGTGTAGGAGATCCTTTTGAAACATGATTAGCTCAAAGAGATTTGTATGAACCGAAGCGGAAGCATACCTGAATCCATTGCAAGATCTATGGTGAGTTTATGATCTTCTAATCTAGAGGATCACTCTTTCCTAGCTCTCTTTGGATGGGGTAAAAGAGAGAAGAGTGAGATCTCCTTAGATTAGGGACCATAACCCCTATTTATAGGTGTTGTGCATTTACAGTTTGGCCCCTCATCAAATTGTAAATACACCCTGGTATCTACACATTTAGTCCATGATAATATTTAAGTACCCATTAACCCAAATTAATTGATCACTTCAGTGAGTTTCCTTAAGTGATAGAATTACACATTGATATAATATATGTGCCTACAAATAGATTTAATTACATTTAAATCTAACATTAACCTCCCGACTCCAACTCTTAATTGGGCAGAGATTATTGACCCGTACCAGCCTAACCCAAACTCATTTGGTATCCTTTTATTTCAGTGTGACCCATTTGCCATTTCGTTTTCCCCCTTAAAACTCTTTTTTTTTTTTCTCTTTTGAGCATATGAAACTGAGCCTGGTCCGATAATAATCATGAGTCCTGTGTGATTTTGGACAGTTTTCTTCATTATTGTGAGCGATTGTGGTGACTTGGTAAGGATTTAACATCCCTTTACCAGTGAAAATATTCCCCAGAATTTGGGAAGCTACCTACAATATCCTCAATGTTGTTACTCATAGGAGATTTTGCATTGATGTCATTTTATTGGTGTTTTCGCACTCAATTTGCCTTCTTATCTCTTTGATCCTACATTTGCCTGCTGATTCTAATTCTCGATGTCGCCTGTAGTGTTCAGAATTATGTAGCTGATATACATTAGTAGTCTATAATTCACGATATAAACTTTTTGGTAAATTACTGCATGAATTGTTCTTAGTAAAGTTGAATGTAGGTTTTATTACTTTGGGTAACACGGGCTCATGTAGGCTATGCTAATCAAAACACAATGATCTAGTGGCCAATTAGAATCGACAAGTTTCTTAACAAGTGATCAGAACAGTGGATCATGAGGTAAAAAAGGAAAGAAAGGTATTACAAATCACGGTTATTGGTTAATCAGGGACATTATCATACTAACACTTTATTAAATCTATATCAGTAAGAAAAAAAATTAAGGAATTCAGGAACAACAAGTCCTCAGTTGATCCCAACCAACATGTTACCTTCAGAGTCTCGAGTGGCACGATGCAATGATCTTTTCTGGCATAAATGACAAAATTTTGTGAAATCATTAGCAAGGAAGATATGTGTTACCAGAAAGTTGAAGTAGATATTAAGTATGTTGTTATTCCCAATTAAATTTTAGTCTGAGTGTGTTTGGTAACTCATTAAAAATGTGCTCAGGCTGGCCTTAAAACTAGTTCTATTTAGAACCAGTTAAGTTGTGGACTAGCTCCTCCTGGTCCACAACTAAACAAGTTTAAACCTCAAAAAATAAACTACAATAACCTACCCAATTTTTGCCAATAAAAAACTCTCTAAAACTGGATCAGGTATCTCATGTTGAGGATCATGCCTCATTGTTAAACAGACAATCTTTTACAAGCAGCCTGAAGTTACCAACCATCTCTTGACTAAGAACTCATTGATCCTGTTAGACAAACAAAAATAATTCTGATTGTTAAATAAAATATAAAGTTGCTCATTGGTTACATGTAGGGTTGGACGCGGGCTGGGTCGACCAGCGGGCTGACCAGGCCCAGCTCGCCATGAGATATAAGAATTAGTAGCCAAAGACCTGACCTGGCCCGTGATGTACCTGGGTCGCCGGTCGGGCTGGGTCCAGCTCTAGACCCGGGGTCAGAGAAGTAGACCCGACCCACACTGGCCCAATCCATGCCCAACCCGGCTCGGCCCGACCTGCCTTGGCCCATGATATATTTTTTTAGTTAGGCTAGCAGTTCATTTCAGTTTGCAACTAGCTGCCAACAAAGTCAAAAGGTCATAGATTTTTGGCTCGTGGTCCTTTTGGCCTATTAAGAAATAAAGTAGTGATCTTTAAGCTCGCCGCCGTCTACTTGGAAATGATTAAAAACTTTAATACAAGTTTAAAATAGTTTAATACAAGTTTAAATTACTAAAAAATAAATTAGAGTTAATTTTACAATTGTGAATACAAGTTTAATACAATTGAAAAGGTTAATACAATTGAAAAGGCTAAAAAAAGAAGAAAAAAAGTTGGACGAAAAACGCATGAACCGGCCCACGACCCACAGGCCATGGGCCGGGCTAGACCCGTCCCGCACCTAGGTGGCTCGTCGGCCGGGCTGGGTCCAGTCCCAGATCCGGGATCAGAGAAGTAGGCCCGGCCCACTCTCACCCTGCCGGGCCCAAGTCAAGCCCAACCCGGCCTTGAATCCGGCGGGCCGGGTCACGAGCCTAAACCAGCCCGGCCCACGCCCCCCAGTTACATGTCAAATAATATTCGTTTGTACCTTAGCTACATAAGTACTGACAACATATACTCCAATTAATGCCTTTATCTTCCTCATGATTGCTTTTTTTCTACGTTATTTTAATTTCAAGCGGAAAGTAGAACTCATTACAACTGGAACCTAAACGTATAACTTTGATCCTTCAAGACAAATGATGGAATTCTACTGGTAGAAACATAAGAGGAGAGAGGAGGAGGAGGAGCACATAATCCAAATAGAAGTATAAAATGATTAAAATTCAGCCATGGAGCAAGAGCCAATAGAAGACTCAATAGAAATACATAGTTGCAACCTACAACTAATCTCCAAAAGAAAAAGATTACCACGTAACACAAGCCTACCTCCCTGTATCTGCACCTTAATTCTGACATAGGGCATATTTGGAGGCCTATTTAAAACCATACTCAATATATATTTCTAATTTGCAACTACTAACATGATGAAAAGTACATTAGCACTAGTAAGACTATTCTGATACATGAGAGCACATCTGAGTGATTACTCATAATAACTAACTATAGAAACCTCCTCTGCAAGTCGTTGAAGAGTTCTTGGGAATGGAGGCATCTCCAGATCTAAAACCCCTTCCAGG
>JBAKGM010000326.1:22172983-22189437 GCA_037177215.1 Asparagus racemosus | reverse complement strand
ATCTTAATACTATGTATATATGTGCTTAATGGATTAGTATTTGAATCTAAGGGTGTTTTTGTCTACTGAAAGATTTTTCCGAACTCGTGCTTTTAAAGGGAGTATGATTGATAGAAAGATTTTATTAATCAATTAAATTATGCGCTATATGTTATGTATCATAGGCATTGCATCTTCCCATATCTTAGTAGAATTACAAAATTTTTTTACCACTTAAGCCAAAATCATCCCCTATCGAACCACGAGCATCTCTGCCATCAATGGAAAAAAAAAAAAAAAACAACCTCCCCAAAAGAAAAAGAAAAGAAAAAAAACAAATTGCATAGTAATTTCTACTAAACCTTCATGGTCTCAAGCAACCACACCAATTGTGTCATTTGATATTTATTTGATCAACCCTTCCTCCATCACAATTAACCTTCACAACTCCCAACTCTGTAGCACTCTAATGTTCTGTTTCTTGACGATTGTCAAGCTCATTATTGATATGCCATCAGTTGCGGGGTTCTTCTAATAAATATATAATTTATGTAGTTTTACTTATGCATATGGAAATTGCTAGTTCAATGTAGTATACACGCACCATAACAAGAGTTTAGCCAATATCCAACTTTATCTCACGTATTCCAATATGACATTATGTTCATCAGATAAAATATTTATTTTCTTAACGTCAGTCTACTTAGATCTTTCACTTCATGCACAAATTCTTGAAAAGTAAATGTGCAATATATGAAGAAAAAGGATTTTTCTAATATGTGCTAATGGTCACTCATTGGAAGATAAGAGCGAGAAAGGAAAAAGAGGTAAGAAGAGAAATTACTACTAATTAATTCGAGCCTATTTGTTATTCATTTCTCTTTTATCTCTAGTTCCGTAATATAAGGGGCTGTTTGTTTCACCAATTTTATAGATTAGGAATAGGATTTGGCTCTAACATGGGTAGAATCATAAATAAGTGAATCCTAATAAATCCTAATACTGAGTTTGGTTCAGTAAAATCTTATAGATATAGAAATCTATAAAAGTGGTGTTGGAGGGGTTTTTTCTGGAAAATGAAATCGGTGCTGTTGAGAGGAATTTAGACTGAAAAGCTGACAAACTTTATTATTTGGGAATAATTTATTCAAACAGCCCCTAAATCCTCTCTTTCGGATTCCGCTTCCTCTGAAACCCTAGAAACCACAGCTCTCTCTCCCCCGCTAATCTGTTGCCTCCTATCTCTCTCCGCGCCTCATCTCTCCCGTCAAAACCCACGGATCTGCTACTTTTCCGGTTCGAAACCAAAAGCTATAAGGGTTTCGACCTTCCTGTTGTTGGTTCGTTCTTGGATTTTGAGCTTCGGATCTAAGTTTGGATTTTGAGCTTCGTTTTCGATTTGTTTTCTTGGATTTTGAGCTTCCGTTGTTTTGCAAGCTCAGGTATACTTCTAAACACGATTTTTTTAAATTTGTTATGATGAATTCATGCCTAAAAAGAATTTATTCAGGTTGGTATTTACATGAATCTGTGCCTAAAAACAATTTCGGTAAAATTACCTGATGAATTGTGATTACAAGATTTTCTTTTAATATTTTCATTTTCTAGGTTAAATATGTGACTAGAATTTTTTTGATTGGGTTGAATTCTTCAATTTCCTTCTCTAGCTCTTGCAAATTACTTGATGAATTAGCATGAAATCCTACCTTCACTTTCTTATAATATATTATACTGAGTTTGGGTATAGATCTGATCTTGCAGAGCACTTCACAATTTATTTACAGAAGAAGAGTAGTGATTTCATATAAATGTTGGGTTTTCCCCTGTTTATTAGTAGAAAAGCTGTGTTTAAAATTTGTTGGTTTCAGCTGAAATTTTGCTGCTAGCATGCTAAATAGTTGGAGCTTGTGTTGCTCCTTGTTTATTTTAGACAGATTCGGTTGATTAATTATTATAGATTGTGATCCTCCTCGTTGGAGCTTGTTTTGCTCCTTATTAGAGCTGTGTTGCTCTATCTCCAGCTTCAGGTTTTTGTTGTCAGTTGTGCTGCTAGTTTTGTTGGTGTCAGGTGAAATTTTGCTGCTAGCATGCTAAATAGTTGGAGCTTGGGTTGCTCCTGGTTGGGTTTTGATAGTTTCGATTGATTAATTGTTATAGATTGTGATCCTTCTCGTTGGAGCTTGTTTGCTCCTTGTTGGAGCTCTTTTTGCTCCTTGTTGGAGCTGTGTTGCTCTATCTCTAGCTTCAGATTTTGGTTGTCGGCTGTGCTACTGGTTTTGTTGGTTTCGGCTGAAATTTTGCTGCTAGCATGCTAAATAGTTGGAGCTTGTGTTGCTCTTTGTTGGTTTTTGATGGTTTCGGTTGATTAATTGCTATAGATTCTGTTGCTCCATGGTTGATATTCGGCAATGATGATTGTCTTTTTACTAAGAATGCAATCTTACTTACAGTGTTTATGTTCAGATAAGGCAATCTGTGATGAGAATGCAACCTACATTGAATTGACAATGTCTAGATAAGGCAATCCATCTTCAGAATACACTGTACATTAAACCTGTAAGTTATATAGATGGGGCTTTTAATTTCGACAAAAATGACTTATTTCTGAGCCATGTAATATTAATAGATTTATAATGATAGTTTACGTATTTATCATCAAATTTTTCATTACATAATCAATAGTTTTTGCAAGTACAGGTACATGGCATGCTGTTTACAATAAATAAAATAATACATAATATCACTACTAAAATTACAAAATTTTTCCAAGCTAAGAGTTGTTTTTCGACAATCTTCAAATCTTGCTTCAGCCTCTTTGATTTCAAAAAATATTTATCTCCAAACTTATTATCTTTGGCAAATTAGTTTCGTTGGTTGCATTTTACTCCTTCTTCATGCGCCCATTCAAAAAAATTGCAGTTTTTATTTGGGTATTTTGCACAACCCTAATAAAACCGCTCCTTATTTTTTCCATACTTGCACACTTTCATGGGTGTTTGAAGATTGCAATCGCACCAAACTTCAAAATTTTGAGGGCTTTCTCTTGATTTCATATTGATATGGAGGAGATGAAACTTACAAACTATGAGAATTTGATGATAAGAATGAGGAATACATTAGCCCTCAATCCATTTTTATAGCCTTCGTGGCCTAGGAACTAGCCGTTGGAGGCCATGAGCAATTTCGATTTTTTATTTTGCAAAAAGGGTTAGAACTAGCCGTTGGAAATAGCCGTTGGAGGGGATGATAATACCGGTTTTGAATTTTGGCAAATGGGTAATAACTAGCCGTTGGAGCCCTTGATATTTTCGGTTTTGAATTTTGGCAAATTGGTAAGTTTACCTCAACCTTCTACTTGTCTATAAATGAGTGGTAAGTTTACCTATGGTCATATCATCCATTTATCCCACAAATTTCTTATTCGAAACCAAACAAAATAATAGGAATTGGAGGGGTTTTATAAAGTTGGATTCTATATTTTTATGTTATGAAATAAACACAGAATGAGATTCCAAAGCATTTCATGATATCCAAAAATTATTCATAAAATTTTTATAAATTAGGTAGGAATCCATACAAATAAAAAGATTCCTAATCCTATTCTTCTAACACTCCCTAAGACCACTGCCGCCCTTTAGAAAAATTGAAAGAAAAGTTGCAAACAAGCAAGGCACTTACTAACTGAACAGCGCGTGGAAGTTTTTGAGTCGAGCCAATTGAACCGAACCGATTTGAACCCGACTTCGTTCAAACCAAATGGACACACATGGGTGTGGGACCCAAATTATTGGGTAATCGAGTGGGTGAAGATCTGGACCCACCAAGAACCAAGACTATAGGAACTGCCAGTGCTCTTGTCTCCCCCCATGTGCACCACAGCGGAGTCTCGAGGGGGTGAGAGAGAGAGAGAGAGAGCTGAGCGTGACAGTTTTACACAAAACCCTTTATTTATGTCCTCCCATGCAAATAAATCTTTCTTTTTGCCCTTCACCCCCCCAAGATTCCATTTCTACACCAATTCAGACTTGGTTAACCATTAGTGAGTTATTTCAATATTAGTTCCTCAAATCTTTCGTACTTTGAGATTAGTCCATCCACTGCAATCTATTCAATGTACTAACCATAGTTTGAATGCCTAACTATGAATGAATAATTACCAAATCACTAAGAAACTTGTGCCGTAAGGCGTTAGTTTTCCTCTCTTTCTTTAGCTCCTCCTTTATAATTACAAAATAATTACGAAATTCTTGTCTCTCGTCCGAAATCAGGTTTGGCTTTGTATCAGAAAGGCTATAACTGATCTTTCACACCCGAAAAGGTTAAAGTTGAAGAAATATTTCTCCCAATTTAAGACCGAAGCTCATTAAGTTGTCTAGTTTGTAACAATTTATATGATTTGGGGGACCTCATAGCAATTTCAATACTTATGGACTCAAAATATGAAATATAGGGACCACATGAAAATAATCCAACTCAAAAACTCCCCGAGCTCTAGTTTAAGCTAGCGCTCTCTGTCTCTCTCTCTCTCTCGCGACAGAAGATATTGAAAGTGAAAGGGGGGCTTTGATTGCAACCTCGAACCTTCCCTTTGTCTTTGTCCCTTTTGAGTTTTGAGACTCAAGCCCAAAAGGGTTCATTGCACTCTGAGATCTGTTATTGGGTCTCCAAGGTTTGAGTTTGTGGAAGCTTCTTTCATTAGATTTCTCTCTTTGGAGAGAGATTTGTGGGTTTTTTTAAAAGGCTTCGTTTTTGTTGTGGAAGCATTGAGGTTCTTAAAGTTGGCATTTTGTGCTAATAGTTAGTTATTTGAGAGGAATCATTTTCATTGCTGGGATCTCGAAAGCAAGAGTTTCTGTTGTGAAATATTTCATCCTCTTGGAGAGGAAAATAGAAGAAAGTTTGGATTTTGGAATGTGGGTTCTTGTTAGAAGACAGTGTTATCTTTGATAGCTGTTTTTGTTAGTGAATTTTGAAGGAGTTTTTCTTTTACTTTTTTTTGGGGGGCAAATATCTTATTTTTTGAGGAGAAATAGAAGAAAGTTGCTATTTTGGAATGTGGGTTCTTCTTAGTTGTTGAAGATTACAGGACAAAAAGTAGTTTCTTCTGAAGTTGCTAGTGTAAAGCTTTTTATTAAAACGTCATCTTTTTGGGAGATATAATAGAAGAAATTTGCTGAAGAGAAATATTAGTCTTTGCAGAAAGGGATGATTTTGAACAACCTTTTGTGTTTTGGTGAAAGAGGGGAATATAAGAAGAGGGGTTTGGGTTTATTAATTTTTGAAGTGTAATGGTAGAAAAAGTTTAAGAGCAAGTAGAAAAATATCTGAAAATGGCTGAGAAACCAGAAGAAATGAGGTCATTGGCACTGACACCCACTTGGTCAGTGGCCACTGTGTTGACAATCTTCGTCGCGGTCTCTCTAGTCGTCGAACGATCCATTCATCGATTAAGTGCTGTAAGTTCTCATTTTGGTCTCTAATTCTTATTGAATGTTGAATTAACTAGATGTTGAGTCTTGTATGATTGCTCAGATGTTGGTTTCTGTTGAATGCTTAATTAATTGTTGCATGAACCTGAATGTTTCATTGGTTTGCATGGAGGGCTTTATTCTTATTAGAATTTGGATTGATAATAAGAGTTGGGTTGCATAATCATTTATGAATTAAGTAAATTGTACTTCAGATTCTTCTTCTTTCGGCTTTGTTTGTTCGTGCAGTGCAGCTATTGGAAGTTTTCTTCTCAATTCTACGAGGTTGTCTAATAATAGTCTGTCATCTGCCAAGTTTTGCTGTTACATTGGGGAAATTTTACTGATGTCAGCTTATGCCTTCTATCGTATTGTGATTTGAGGGTTTTTACCGAGAATTATGATTTTTATGATCTCCAGTGTATATGAAGAATTTTCTGTTACTGTCCTAAAGCCCCATTTATCCAAACATGACTTTTTCACAGTGTTACCAGCACATTCCATCTCTGCTTTACTTTATTTTCCTTAGGCCCAGCGCTCAATAATATCACTGTGAACGTTTATATGCCAATTTCCTTGTTGTTTCATTACTAATAGGATAGGACATGGAAACATTCGACGTGAGATGAAGCTAACAAGCCTATCGCCTATTGCAAGTCCCTCGGACTTGAAAAAAATATCCATGGGTGTAATTTCGAAAAGTCAAAATGATTCACTTAGTGTTTCTTGTCAATTACTGAACAAAAATAAAATCAAATATGTAGATGAAGTTGCTATTGAGGGTTCTAACTGAATTTGCCATTGAGGTTCTAACGGAATCACTGGCAGAACAATTCACTTAAAATTTATTCTCCAGAATGATAATTACCTTAAGAATCGAAGTTAATCAACCAGCTATGGGTTTCTTATTAAACAGCTCAGTTATCATTGACTTTAAGAGTTGTTTTGCAGCATCATTTATAAATTCAGTAAAGATCATTCTAGCCAAAAGTTGCTATCCATCATCTTTTTTGTTAACTGATTCAATAACAGTGATTATATTTATTTGAGTTGTTGTAATTGGACTTCAATAACCATGACAAATATTGGATTGATATTGTTGTATCATTGTTTTTTTTTAATCTTTTCTATAGTGATTCTTATTGTGCTTATATTTTTTAGTGGTTGAAGAAGACTCGCAGAAATCCATTATTCGAAGCCCTGGAGAAGATGAAAGAAGGTAGATTTTTTGTCATTATTTTTTCGAAAAATGTATTGTTTTATTGATTCATCCATCCTAAAAACCTACAAATGTATATTTATGCACATTGTGTTCTTTTTCATGGTAACTGATTGATTTATTCATTGAAATTTGTGCTGCAGAATTGATGCTGTTGGGCTTCATATCTTTGCTCCTAACAGCCAGTTCAAGAACTATCGCAAGTATTTGTATAGATTCAAAGTTCTATAACAATAAATTTTCTCCTTGTTCCAAATCTGAGATTGAAGACACAATGGAAGTTGAGAATGGCTCACCTCAAGGCAGTAGAGCTATTTATCACTCGTTTAAAAGGATACTGAGTGAATTAGATCACCAGACTTGTGCAGAGGTATTTACTAAAATCAATTTAATTGAAATGTACCAAATGCACGGTTTGGGGCAAGCTTTGTTAATTTTATCCCAAGGCGAATTTTTTGTTCACTCATACAGGGTCATGAGCCATTTGTTTCATATGAGGGTCTGGAGCAACTCCACAGATTTATCTTTGTGATGGCCATAACTCATGTATCTTACAGCTGTTTGACAATGCTCTTGGCTATTGTGAAGGTTAGGTTTTCTTACATGATTGATTCAACAGTCTTAATACATATGGCTAGTTAAACTTTTTTATCCTTTTTCTTGTGCTGTAGTGATGCTGATAAATATGATTTTCTATAACAGATCTTACCATCTTATTGAAATGTTTTTTTTTTCAAGGGATATCACTGTATGCTTTGTCTTATGTTTGAAAGCTAACCCACCTTAAGATCCACATGCATGAGCAAACAAAAAGAAGAAGAATACCATATTTTATGTGGTCTAGCCAAACTGACCAAAATGAACAGGAATGAGAGATTGCTATATATCAAAGATTTGCAAGCTAAAGTAGCATCTTATGGATGTCATGAGTTATTTTCTGTACTTAAAAGGGACTCCAAGGCTTTATTTAGTTTGTTTCCCCTATATCTTAAATTTTCTTCTTTTAGTCTGTTATAAATTGTATCTCCTACCATTTTGTAACACTATCCTTTACATGAAGAAACACTATAAGTCTAAAATTATCCTTTCCGACATATTCTAATACATTTTAATTGATCCTAGTTTCCACTTCCATTTGTTTTCTTTCTTTAAGACACAGAGCATAAATGACATTTAAAAGTCATTACACATGTATATTTTACAGTCAGTGCCTTCACAGGATATATGTTGTCTACTTCGATTCATCAAGTTCATAAGTCTTTTTGACCCTCAACAACCAAGAAAGCAAGCAGGATTACTGCCTTGGAAATTATAATTTTTGTGTTGTTTGTGGAGCCTGAACTACGTGGAGAATACGCAGTATCCGATCCTAGAGTTGAACCCCGTAAATTTTCACCCTATTGCAAGATACATGGTTCAATAGAGTCTTAAGAGTATGACCCTCAACCCTCACCGCAACTTTGGAGTTTTGGTGCTGCAGGGACTGATAGTATTAGAGCAGCCCAGGTTTGATTCTTGCTTGCAAAGAATTTCTAAAGCAGATTAAAGAAAAAGATACCGCTTCATGAGTCCGGGTTTCAGCTCACGAAAGGGCCATCAACCTGCGGGGTGTGTTAAGAATATTACTGTCAACCATCACCACAACTTTGGAGTTTTGATGTAGTGGTAGGGACTTGAAGGTAGAGAAAATAGAAACGACATGAGAAAATAGATTAGTGTTTGAGAGATTGGTTGCAGTCATTGTTAATTACAAGTGAAATCTTGATCGCCAAACCACGCTGAATTCCTATGTCTCTTTGATTGCTTTCTCTTTGCTTTCATTCATTCTTTCATCGATTTGTGGTTATTATTCCACCGTGTTTCCAATAGTTGGAGGACATTTCCAGTTATTGTTATGTTCCCCTTAATAACGGAAAAACAATATCCCAACATGCTTCTGTTTGTAATTCCATATCAAGAGTTGCATGACTAATGTTTAATCTTTAACATGCTACCATTAGATACATACTTGGAGGAGATGGGAAGAAGAGGCTCATAGGGATCGTCATGATTCATATGCGGGTAAGAATGATATGAGACGCTCTTCAGGCTTCCTTCTTCTAGTAGTGAACCAATTTTTCATTATCTATATCAATTGACATCCAATGATTAAATGTGGTTGAGCACAAGCACCTGCCTTTTTATTGTATCTGTTTATCTTCAAAGCAGAACATTAGCAATTCTTGTACTTCATTTCACCTTCATTCTAATTTATGCTTCTGCAGAGATCACCAGAGCATTGACAATGAGAAGGCAGTCGACATTTGTGAAGTTCAACGTCTCAAATCCTTGGTCCACAAATGGCTTGTTTGTTTGGCTGGTAGGTCAAAACATTGTTAGTTCTCTGGTATTTAATATTATTTTGAAGCTTTAACTGTAACGCATCAATTCTTTCTGTTGAAGTAAAGATTATTAGAGATCAATTATACAAGTAAACTTGTAATAGTATCAATTATTTATTTACTTCTTTTCTTTGCCTTGCAGACTTGTTTTTTTCGCCAATTTGGACGGTCGGTTGTACGAGCTGACTATCTTACTCTTCGTAGGGGTTTTATCATGGTAAACCTTATTTGAACCTTTAAAATTAATGTTAGATTTTTTTACTTTTTCTTAAAGGCGGGAAATTGCTCTAGATTTTGGACTCCAATAACTTTTCCTTTAGTTGTTTAATCATAACAAAAATCGGCAAAACCCTTGTCATGTGCATCAGTTTTTAATTATTCTAGGCTATTTTTTAAAATGTATGCTGGGCTAGTGTTGTTTACAATGTTTTCGTTGTTATGAAAATATATAGTTCAATTAAAACCTACACAATGTATTTATCCCTGTTCGTTAACATGGCAGAATCACCATCTTTCATCCACATATGATTTCCATAGCTATATGATACGCTCCATGGAAGAAGAATTTAAGATGATTGTTGGCGTAAGGTAAACTCTGTGATATTCACTTTTCTATTCTTGAAATTCGTTTGATCTTTCAGATGAATAGGCCATTTCATTCCTTTGATTCTAAAAGATAACAGAAAAACCCATATGATATAGCTTCATACCAGGTCACCTTACACATATTTCTTTCAATAGTTGCAGTTGGCAGCTGTGGGGTTTTGTCATTGCTTTCATGTTGTTTAACATAAACGGTGAGCTATTCTCTTTTTATCTCTAAATCAGTAAACAAAGGGTACAATTCACAAAAATGCAAAAGTTTTTGATATAACCCCCAGATCCGCAAATAGATTCAACAAAATGCAAAAGTTTGGGGGGTTAAGTGGCATTTCCGAACTTTTTGGGGTTATCTCAAAATGGACCAAACTTCTTGAGTGTTTTGTGAAATTGCCCATAAATAAACCTTTCATCAATTCTTATTCTCTATCTCAGCTTTACTTGTACCTGAGGTTTCTGACTTTCTATTTCATGTTACTATCTTATGCGGCAGGTTCAAATCTCTATTTCTGGATAGCCACCATTCCTATTGCTGTAAGCGCTTAAAGAACAGATTTTAGTTGTTCCAAATATAAGTTTGTTATTTATAATTGCAGATAGACGCTCTGTAGTATCTTTATTTTGAACTTACTACCCCTGTTGTTTATTGTTGCAGATAGACCTCCTGAGTAATTTTTTGACTCTTTTACCCTCAAAAAAGTGGAATTTTTTTTTTGACAAACAGACCCCCTAAGGGTGAAAGAGTCAGGAAAGTTCACTCTGGGCTCTGTCTGCAACAATAAAAACTAGAGGGGCAGTAAGCTCACAATAACAATACCACAAGGGGGTCTATATGCAATTAACCCTATTTTTATTCAGATTCCTACTTCTTGTTCCAGTTAGTTCTTCTCGTGGGCACAAAGCTTCAACACGTCATTGCAACTCTAGCATTGGAGAGTGTCGGCATAAGTGGCCTTTTTACAGGCGCAAAACTAAAGCCCCGTGATGATCTTTTTTGGTTTAAAAAACCGGAACTTTTGTTGTATTTGATCCATTTCATTCTTTTCCAGGCTAGTATTTCTTCAAGTTAGGAAGCATCACTATCTTAAATGATTCTTTTTTCAATCTAATGCTAACTTTTGATGTTCTTATTATCTCCAGAATGCATTTGAGCTGGCTTCATTTTTCTGGTTCTGGGTATTTTTCTCTTCATCTCATTTCATCATAGTTGAACTTCATATATAGGATTGATATAACTGAAAATTGAAGCTACTGATTTCATTATGTTCTTACATATTGGACTAACTACTTAGGAAACTTTTTTCTCACTAGCTTGGTTTTATCCTCATAATGTATTTTTTTACTATTGCAGTGGCAATTTGGGTATTATTCATGCTTCATAAGGAACCATCAACTAGTGTATATTCGCATTATTTTGGGGTATGCAATTAAATCAACCTTAGTTTCTTTCGTTGCGAATAATATCTGTTAGTGGCTGCTTCCAATATTTTTGAAAGATCAGTGAATCTTTACATGCAGTTTCAATCAAAAACTCTGAAGTTCTCTTAAGCACTTCTGGTGGCATTGTTGTTATTTTTTCCTCAAATCTTGCTACTTTTCCTTTGTTTATATTACTGATTGTAGGTTTACAAAACACCATTGTGATGCTTCCTTCACTACCAATTTCAATTGTTTGTCTCAGTCCTTTTCATCACTGTTTAAAATTTTGCCGTATTCAACTTATTCGCTAAATCCTTTTTGTCGCTAGAAGAAACTGATGGTAACGTGATAGTGTACTGGCTATTGATTTTATTTAGGTTTGCTGGGCAATTTCTATGCAGCTACAGTACATTACCTCTTTATGCGCTGGTCACACAGGTACTTATTCATTATACTTTTATGAACTACTGGTCCATGTCACATGATCTTGTCGATAAAAATAGGTTCCAACTTGCAGCTTCATTAAGTGTTAAATTTCAATAAAAAAACCAAACTTTTGGGGAGTTTCCCTTAAAAACCTCCTGTACTTGGGTGTTACACAAAACCTTGAAAAACTTTCAAATTTTCTTACAGAACCCCAACACGCTGCACAATCAAAATAACGACCAGAAACTCCATTAACATCGCTTGTTTTTGTTCTTTTTTTTTTTTTTGGGGGGGGGGGGGGGGGGGGGGTCCTTTGGAAATTTTCAAAGTTTGGGTGCTTTTTGTGAAACAGCCCAATGTACTGGGGTTCAATGGAATAAAAAACATACTTCAAGGGGGTTTCGCAGGTAGGATACCAAGGAACAGAGAGGAAAAAAAATATTTACACAATGGTGTATCAGTTACCTGAAATAATGCTTGCAAAAGCACTTACATCTTTGTTGGTTGCATTAACCCTAGTTTATTTTGACAAAAAGTGGGCGTAATGATATTACCAATTAAGTTGTAAGAAATCCATGTGCGAGTCATTGTAAAGAATTAGGAGTAATGAGTGCAAATAGAAGTTGGTTCAGCACCTAAAAAGTTAAAACTTTAGGGTTAATTTTGTTGTTGACATATGTTTAAAGGCTTATTCATGCTGTACAGTTGGTAATATCCATAGTAAGTTTTAACTTCTTTTACGAGTTTCTGAATGCTCATGGTTCTGAATTATTTCAGTAGTTAAGTCATTTGAATGGAATCTTTTTGCATAGGGTTAATTATGGATACCCCACTATACTATTGCTCAATTGCGGCTAGACCCCTGTGGTCTATTGTTGCAGATAGACCCCTGAGCGAATTTTTTTTATAAAAAAAAACTCTTTTACCATCAGCTCTATTTGTTAGAAGACTCCCTCTGAGGGTAAAAGAGTCAAAAATTTACTAGGCGTCTGTCGGTAACAATTGAACTATAGGGGGTCTATCTGCAGTTAGCCCTTTTGCATATACCAAGACTTTTAGCTTATTAACATCTACCATGAAAAACCCCAGATGGGATCAAACTACAAAGCTGCACTGATACCACGTAGGATCAGAGAAACCATGCATGGATGGGGCAAAGCAGCAAGAAGAAGAAGAAAACACCGGCGTTCAGTCGACGATTCAACGACAATACGCACAGAAACAAGCACGGTTTGCTCTCTAGAAGAAGGCGATCAAGAATTATTCGATAATCCTAATGAAAATCCTTATGTACTCATTGAGTTACAGACTACAGCTAACACTACTGCAACGACTACTGCTGCTACGACCCCATTAATTAGTGAGCACACTGCAGCCAGTGCTCGCGTACCTCTTCTTCAATCATCGGCTTCTGTTCCTTCGTCTCCGTCTCCTTCAGCTCGGGGAAACGGGATTTCGAGATCATATTCAATGCCGGCTTGGGGAGGTTGAAATTTTTTCTGCATTAGTTAGATTTAACCAGTTCGTTGGACACATGTAGTTTTTTTTTTTCTTTTTTTGTGTATATGAATGCATATGGTACTAAAATCGGAGCAAAAATGTTTAAATTTGTGCTATTGTGTGTGAACAATGAACACTGTTGAGGAGGGTGGTTAGGGGGGCTTGTTTTTTCAAGCTTTTAAGCTATGTTAGCTTTTGATGGCTTTGAAGTTTATAATAAAATTTGCTTAAATTTTATTTGGGTAAAATAGTAATTTGTCTGGTCAAACCTAGTTTATTTGGGTGAGCTTATAAGCTTGTTTTTTCGAAGATGGGGTATGCTAGCTTTTAAAAATAAGACTTATAAGCTAACTTATTTGGTATTGTACCAAACTGATAGATATGAAAAAATTAGCTTAAAAGTTAGTTTGACCAAAAAATAAGCCTTTCCAAACACCTTCTAAATAAAATGATTGATGGGCTCTCATCTCTGGTTATCATGTTTAATATAGCAATCTTTAATGCTAAAATATGCAAGTGTGAGGTTAAAAGCCTGCAAATGCTCTTATATAATGTTTGGGTTACTTAGATATTAGTCCCTCAAATCTTCAACAATTCCATATTAGTCCCTCACATATGTGAAATTGCTAATGAGTCCTTCAACTCCCAAGTGGTTTTGCAATTTTTCCCTCAATTACCAAAATACCCTTCAACATATGCCCCCTCCCCCTCTCTTGTTCAGGGAAAAAAAAGAAAAAGAAAAAGAAAAAGAAAACTGAGTATTTTGGTCATTGAGGGACCAAATTTCTAGACCCCTTAGTGATGGGGAGCGGCGCGCGAGCTCCGATCTAGAAGAGAGATTTCGTCGGCGGACACTATTTATCTGTAATCAGTAACTTTTTTTCTGGGGCTTGTGGTTGAGATCGGATGACTAGGATTGAAAGCAGAGAAGTTTTAGATATTTAAATAGGCCTTACACATAGGGGCCTCACACCCTAAACAAAAAGCAAGTCACATGCCAAAGAACACTTCACATGCTCACAAGAAATTCTCAAACTCAAAATTTTTATTCATCAATATCTCTTCCTCATGGAGGATTATATTTGTTATTTATAGGAAAAGAAAGCAATTAAACATTTAAGGAAGTAAATAAAAATCCTAATCAAATCAAAACCTAACAAAACTAAAAGATGCAATCAAATAAAATCCTAGCTAAAATAGAAAGAAATTTCAAAATCAAATTCTAAAGAAATCCTAACTAAAAAAAGATTACATAGAATAAAATAAAAACCTACGAAAAAAAGGAATGATTCTAATAAATTCTAATCGCATTACATGGGGGGTCCACGATGATTGTCCTGCATCAAACCGCCTCTTTACCAAAAAACCTATATTTAGTCTACTTAGATTATAAATTGCAAATAGATTATAGCCCAAGTAGATTGTAATCTAGAATTGCAAAGCCCTTAAGCTGTATTTGCAACTTACATCCAAATATGTGCAAGTCGTTGTTTGAAATGGGATGATTTTTTGCAATTGTAATTGCAACTTCATTTATCGATTGCAGTGAAACAAATAGTTGCAATTGAGTCATTGACATTAGATATCCCACTTGCATGCAACTATAGTTACTATGCCTTTACAATTTATAACTACCATTGCAGTTAACCAAACAACCCCTTTACCGAAGGCTGATGTATATGTGCAGATGGGCTATTGTGAAGGACCGTGAAGTAGCAAAGAAGATGACCAAATTCATCGAGCTGAACACAATCGGGGTATCAAAGGACTCACAGGTTCGAGCTGCAAAGATACTGAAAGTGGTTTCTGATGGCTATGAGCTCCCGGTTCCCGATCCTTCAGGTAGGCTATTCGACTTTGGGAGGATAATCCTTCAGGATCGATGGGAGAGGCTGAGGGAGGTTGCAAAGATGACAAAAATGTTTAGCTTGCCTGAGTACCCGTCTGACAACTGCAACTTCGCTGGAAAGTTGACTTCTGCAAATCCTGGTATGTCAGAGTTCTTGTTGAGAAAGCTTACCTTTTTCTGATGGATGATCACAATGACAATGATAGAGATGGCTAATACTTTAATTCGAAAGCATGAAGGTGGAATCCAAGGACCTCTCACTCCATTAAGCATGCAAGATGGAGAAAAAAACCAAGAAAAACATCAGGAATTTTTGTGATTTTGACTGGCAAAATTCACTCAACATCCGCTGTACGCCAATAGATAGGGTTAATATTGAAAGGATAATAAGATTACAACAACCATGTTTCTGATTTCATATCCTCTCTCACCATAGATCTTCTCTCTTATGCCGTACTCCATGTATGAGAAGCCAAAAACCAAGTCTTTATTGCACACGAAAGAGATATTATATAGTGCTTTCTTACGAACTTGTATCCCACAATATTAGATGTAAACCAGACCTAAGACCCAAACGGAACTTGATGCTCTACCATATATGAGACATTGTTCATTGAGCCCAAATAACCTATTGATAAACCATTAATCTCGCAATCTACTGCCGAGGTAAAACAACACGTGCATCATGCTCATTGAGAATGACCTGCACAATCATCATTCTAACTTGAGCAACTCTTATGCTTATTAAACCTCACTGTTCCTCGAGTACTCATAAGCGAGTGTATGCAGTGCTACGCTAGAGTGTTTATATAGTGTTCTGAAGTTTGAATCGAGTTCATTCAAATGATAATTAGTAGCAATGGGGATCATCCTTTTTTTATGTTCTATCTTAGGGCAATAAAATCTCATTTGTCCATTGAATCATCTTAACCACCATCTCGTATTTATCCAATGCCATTGGCATCTGAAGACCTGTTTCGGTTATGAGCTTCCAACATGCGTTTTCTGATTCTTAGTCTAAGGTCAAATAAGGATGCATGAACGCCCTAAAAAAGGTGACGAAAACGGTGATAGGTTTCTAAACTTAGTTTTTGAAATTGCACAATTATTAAATATCCAATCAAAACCTGTCTAAATCATTTACTCTTGTGGGTATTTGCAGCTTTTGCCTGGTTGAAATGTGAGAAGGAAGGGATTGAAGACTGTGAGAGCTTTCTGAGGAATTACAAGATCATTACCCGAAGTGGTAGGCATTTCGGAGTGGAAGCTACGTATGTGAGAGTCAGCATGTTGGATCGTAACGAAACATTTGATCTTTTCATCGAGCGATTATCTTCACTTAAGTGAGAGCAATTCTTCTATCTATCAGTTTTTCTTATATGATTATAGAGCTGGGGTACAGAGCAGTGAGAGTGAGTTCTTTTTATCCTTTTACTTAGAGTTCTTTTTTGTTATTTTTCGGTTATCTTGATTAGGTGACAATATCTTGCTATCCTTTTCAGTACTTCTAGTGCATCTTTTTATGTGTACATGAGTTGAGTACTTTTTCTGTGTATATTAGCCCTTGCTTTCAGTTTGTATTGAATCTATTATTATTAACTGCGTGATATATA
>JBAKGM010000326.1:22160847-22172883 GCA_037177215.1 Asparagus racemosus | reverse complement strand
TCCTAGCTAAAATAGAAAGAGATTTCAAAATCAAATCCTAAAGAAATCCTAACTAAAATAAAAGATTACATGGAATCAAATCAAATATTACTAAAACAAAAAATATTCTGATAGATTTTAAAATCTTTTGATGGATAGTCCACTATTGTCCTGCATCACTTAGGACATGAGGGATATGTAAGCAATTTCAATAAAATGAGGGACTAATATGGAATTATGAATGATTTTCAGAGAACAACATGCAATAACTGAAATTTGTGCAAAATGCATATACGTACTTGTTTCCTGCCTATATTTTCCTTGTTTAGAAATGCTCCAATTTTTTAAGGAACATCATTGATATAAATAGCCTGTGATGAATGGAGAGGCACATCAAGCTCGTATATATTCTCTTAGCTATTGCACAATGTGGATGTGAGGAGGAGGAAAAACCGAGAAAATCAAGAAGACAAAGCTCGACCTTCCTCTCTCCTGTTCTTCGTTCTCAAGCTCTTCACCATGGCCAAGAGCTTTGAGGACTTGATGAAGGAGCGAGCGAGAAAGCAGGCAAGGAACGAGATGAAGATGAAGTTGAAGGAGAACGCGAAGGATTTGGGCAGTCTTCTGATGACAGGGATGAAGAAGGGCGCAAAGGTTTTGACGAGGCAATGCAAGAAAGGATGGAAGAAAGCTAAGAAGCTTCGCGTAGTTTCGAAGGAATAAGTTTCGACTGCATGCGAGTTCGTTTAAGCATTCTGCGCAACCTCGGTGTCTTCCTTTTCTTAATGTCTCTCGGAGAGCTACTATTGCGTCTGCGGGACAAAAACACTTGGATCGGTATATTCATTTAAAAACTCGGGTCGCCAATTATCGAATAAATATGCATCTTTGCGTAGTTTCTTCTTCCTCTCTCTGACTTGTATTAATGTGATAGTTCGTCTGTTTTAATTGATATTCATTGGAAATTGATTGGAAATGTGAATAAATTATAATAGTGGTCATTATAATTTGTATCTCCTTACAGTTTCTATAGCTTTTATGGTAGAAGGAGTACCATTTTCATTGCCTGGTGCTTAAAATCAAAACTTGGACTCAGTTTTGTTAATAGTTGGTGTCATATCTGGGATGCTGAGACTCTCATTTGTCGACAACTTGGGTATAGAGGTGTATCGTCTAATAATATCGAGAAGTTTTGATGATAATCGCAAGTATACTCCTCGAATCCTTAGTTTGTGTGAATGAGGAGACCAAATGACATAAAAATGCTTCGGAAAAACTAAATAGAGAGAGCCATAACCATCTCTCAAAAGTTTAGTACTAGCTTAATAGCCAAACAATCTTCATTTATGAGTAACATCTTCAACGATTAATAGAAGTCCAAAGGTATTATGGACAAATTTTCTTCGATATATGGAACTTGACCAATATAAGGAGGGTTAGAAAAGCTTGACATGTATGAGGTGAAGAAATTTCTCTGGCCAAGGCAAAAGGCTGAACTCAAGAAACTGGCATGAAATCCTCAAAAAGCAAGATCCTTGATTGCAGTTCTGAATCCTTGTGAGGCAAGGATTCAGTTGCCAACCCAGTTTGTCTTCAAGGGGCGCACCAGGGGAAAAAAAGAAAAAAACCCATCAACAGTGCCAATCCCAGTCAAGAAATACAACAGTTGAAACTTGAAATGCACAAACCTAATACATTCATCAGCAACCTGAGCTAGCATTTAATGAAACAACATTAAAAAAGGCAGGAAAACTCTCATCATCTTTGCTTGCTTCCATTGTGCCAGTTTGAAGCATCATCAACAGCTAATATGCATTTCATACAACAAAAGGATGGAGAACTTTCAATATGTTTGCGTTCAGCTACACAAACAACATAAATGAACTACCCCTGACCTAACCCTACCAAAATCACGAGTAATCATACAACGATATGCTCTTATCGTCCGACACGCTCGCCAGTCTCCCGGCCCGAACTCCGGTCCCACCCGGCGGCCGGAAAGCCACCCCCCAAACCTGATCAGTATGATTCGTCATCGTCTGCATCGAAGCTCTCATACCAACATCCCACAGCCTCACTGTCCGATCACTGGACCCAGTCGCCACTGCGGCACCATCAGGGCTCGCGTCGATGCTCAGCACCCAGCTCACGTGCCCAGACATTGCGCCCACCAAGCTCTTCCCTTCGGCATCGTACACGTGCACGTGCGTGTCATCGCAAGCTGTGAAGAGGACGCGCGGGTCTACTGGGGAATAGACCATGGATCGGACTGGCATGTAGTGGCCTTCGAGGTGGTGGAGGAACTTGGAGCGGGGCACGTCAAAGACTGCGATTGTGCCGTCCATTGACCCGCAGGCGAGGCGTTTGCCGTCAGGGCTCCAGGCAACGGAGAGGACAAACTTGCCGCTGGCGGAGCGGTCAGAGGGTTTGGTTGGTTCAGGGCGAGGAACGGCGAGGGTGGAGACTAGTTGCCATGATGAGGTGTCCCAGAGTTTGACCGAGGCACTGCCGCCCCCAGCTACAGCTAGAAGGGTACCCTGAAGAAAAAGAACGAATTTGTGTACTTGGGTTGGTACTAGTAAAGAGCTTACTCTGCATAACAGTGATAATATAGATATTTTGCAGGCAAAAGTTTATCTGCTAACGGTATTTAGCAACAAAGCACAAAATATGACATGCTAAAACCAAAGATGGTAAATGGAAAGGAATAAATTTAATAATGAAAACTAATTAGAGCAAAAGCTGATAGAAAATTTACAGGAGAAAAGTCAAGGTTCTGGGTTAGTGAAGACAACCCTTCTAATGGATATTTAAATGTGAGATACATTACTTAAGAGAGAAAAGATAAAATAAAGCAACTATTTTGTGTTTTCCTTTTAAATCAGTGTGCATGCAACCTGTCTTTATGCCAGGAAAACTAGTGAATGTTACATAATTTTTGTGTTTTATGCTAGGGAAGCTGGAGAATATAACATGAGAACATAGTGACATGTGCACAGAAAACTCGTCATGATGGATATTAGACTAGAAATAATGTCTCTGAGGCTCCTTGCAAGAATAAACAAAGTTAAACTTGAATTATCTACAATAGCATCAGTCGCAGAAGTGAAAAACAACGAGTTCATCTGATTTCTTAAATTTTAGAGATGCCAAATTCTCTATGTCAGAATGCAAGAGAGACACGCGTAGTTGCCCGAAGCAAAGTTTCCTTTTATCTCAACCTGAATAGCTCTAAAGGAAAGGAGATCTTACATGCCTATGGTGGTTGCCAAAATCTGAAGGGGGAAAAAATCGGCGAAGCTAGCATTCCACTTCTTGTGCCTAGGGAACGGCTAGTTGCAATTTCTTGCCTTGCAGGGAAACTGATAGCATTGGATGCTTATTTAAAGAGCTACATTATCTTGGTTATCACTTGACAATTCTGCCATCTTTATCCTTTGCGGTGTTGTGGTGATGGTGGTGGTGGGGTGGGGTTGGGGGGTATTACAAAGCCATCTTGCAATTGGATAGCCTTCTAGTGAGGAAACTATGATTGCACATACAAAATGATGAACCCTTTCCACTCTAAACCACACAGCTGAACAACTAAATTTCCAGGATTGAAAGAAGTTGCAGTGCTATCGACAAGAAGTGGACATCTTAGAACTGAATAAAATTAAAGTAAGGACTTATTACTAAACAGGGTTCAGGTGCATTGCATATGGGTTCATGTTTGTAAATACAAGTATCCTGAGTCCCACTTTTCATCTTAAGGTGTGTTTGGAAAACGCCCAAAACTGGGCCAGGAGTGATCCTGGCCCAGTTCAAACTAAACTGGTTTTATTTTGGTCTAAGGGAGGTGGGTCAAAACAAAACCATTTTTGAGGGCTAATTTCAGCCTTAGAAAATTGAGCTAGTGCTGGTCCAGTTTTACCCAAACACAATTTTTCTCAAAATGGGACCAGAACCAAATTTGACACCATTTTGAGAAGTTGCCAAATATGTAGTATTCCTCTTTTCATCAAATTTCATTAAGACCATGATGGAAATGCTTCTGAGTACATGGGTTATCTGGCGCATGCAACCTTTGTGAGAAAAGCACCCTGCCTTCTGAAAGTGGCACAGCTTGGAGGAGTTCTAACATCACCTCGAAATATGACTTAAAACTTCTATTTCTATGGGTTTCATGTTTAAAGACATTGATGAGACAGTCTTCGAAAATGCTCCCCCCTCACAAGTTTACTTTGCTAACAACAATCAAGCTGAGAATGCCTATAAGCTATATATCCATTAAACCCTTCTTATGATCATTTTACGTCATACTAGACTAATAAAATTATTATGTGATACACATCAAGGCCCACTCTTCCAGTTCCACATTGATATGATGCTATTTTGGGCCTAATTTCCTATTGTGCCAGCTAGGGAAAAATTGCAAGCAAGACACTTAGTTACTTGGGCTGCTAGGAAGCCCAAATATATTTGAGCCGCCGATCACTCAGCTCAATCCCGTTCTGGAATCTCTGGTTGACGAGTATTTAAAGGGGAGAAAAAAACCTAAGGTTTCTCTCTAATGGAAAATCTGCGCCGATCTTTTTTCTCCATTTCATTTATTCCATAATTCATACTCCTTCCGTTAGGGTTTCCTTTAATTGGAAGGTTTGGGTATTCCTTCGTTTTTCTTCAGTTCTGATCTATTCCCGATAAAGCTAAGATCCATGGATGATAGTGTCCCTTCATGACTACATTCTTAGAATTTCTTGTCTAGCTACTCATAGATCTACATAATCTTTGTACGATGTAATTGATGGCTGTATGGGATCTATGTACCTATGCTTGTATTAAACAGGTCAAATGGATCTAAGTTGTTGATGGAGTTCACACTATCTACTTCCATTTTCTCAGTCACGCCTGATTGTGTAAAGAAAATTCGTAATCTTTGGAACTGAACTTTGAGCTCGGTAAACTTTTACTTTATTTTTCATTTTTTTATTTTATACTTTTGGTTGTAAAGACGAGGGAAAAACATTTCCATGGGTCTTCTGTACCCGTGTCTGATATCAGTGAGCATCACTATGAGTAAAAGGTTTCAACCTCTTAATACATAGTAATTTTAGAAGATCTTCATATTCCCTTATGAGACCTAAATTACTCTCATTAAATGGTTTAACAAAAGCAGTGCTCACATATGTTTCATGAATAACAAAGAACCAATAGCTTCAATAATTTGATATTTATATTTGAGGCAGAATCTTTTTTGAATATTATGCCCTTCAGCCAATTATGTTTACTCCTCAATCAATCTCTCCATTCTCTACGAAGCAAAGTTGCCGCCTTTTTCTACTTTTCCAATTTAGAAACTACTAACCCAATCTTCAGCATGCAATAAACAAACTTAAACATCACTTCTTGTCTCTTGAAAGTTTCTAACGGAAACTCACAATTACCAATTCTAGCCTTTAAAAAACCATAGAAAATCAAGGAATTCAAGAATCCTCACCTTGGGATCAAACTGCATGTTCCAAACCTCCGAAGGCGGCGCCTCGAGCGTCGCAATCGTAGAATTGGACTCCACATCGAAAACCCTAATGAAACTATCAAGCGACGCCGACGCGGCCAAGGCTCCGGCGGGATGAGCGGCGACGGACACGACGCCGAGAGAGTGACCGCCTGAGGGCGGCGCCGCCGGAGACAGATCGTCCGGCCGCCACAATCGTACGGTCTCGTCGAGAGATCCCGTCAAGAGAAGAGAAGGGCGATCGTTGGTGGCGGGAACCCATGACACTGCCCATATCGATTCGTCGTGGGCGTTCTCGATCGATTTCAGGCCTGCGAGCTTCATTGATTTCTAGATTAGGGTTTGGCTTTGGAGAAGGAGAGAGGAGCAAAAGTGTAGAGACCTAGGGTTTTACTTTAAAAATTGCTGTCTTGTAAATTAGTCCCTTCATATATTTAAATTTATATAGACACTTTCACTTTAATAAATAAAGGATTATTTAGATTTTAGTCTCTCAAGTGAAACTACCTCAATTACAAATTAGTCCCTCATATCATTTAGTCACTGGTTCATAAAATCTAGAGGACTATTGCAATATTGTACTTTGTCATTTATAGTAATATAGATAGATATAAGATTATAATTTCATGATTATATAAACAAAACGAACACGTATCAATATCTTTCTCATCGGAATTCGAAAAATCATATGAACAAATATAAATGTATCGCTATTTCCAACTTAAAAGGTTGGATTGAGAGGAAAAGAGTAAATATTAATATATAATAAAAAATTTAGCTACTAATCACTGATTATATCAAGATAAATAGCGAAAAACTCTAATAATATATTGAGTGTGCAATCTGATATGATATTGTTTGATTGTACTAAGAAAAAGAAGAGAAAGTAATTCATAAAACTATTGTGATAGAATACTCACACTTATAAGCTCAATTAAGTCACACTTTTCAAATGAGATTTTCATCTGAAGCTAACAATATTAGTACTCCAATTTGAGCATAAAAGGAGGCATAAACAAGGATAAGCAAGGATAAGAAATTCTAAGTAGTGATGAGAGAAAAGTATACGTATCACTGAGTTTATATAATATATTTTTTACATTTTGTCTTTTCATCAAAGTTAAACGGTAAAAATTTTGTTTCTAGCATTATTTTAATAAATTTTCACACGCTTAATTACTAAGTATAGTAAGATATTGGAGATAACCAACATTTATCATAATGTAAGTATATCTATTGAGCTATGCTAACATGAAGTAGAATCAAAGTTATCATAGCGGAAGGCCCTCAAAACCGATAAATTGCCGATAATATCAGTTTATAAGCCGATTTTTAAAAACATTGATCCTAACTAAAGATCTCTACCAAAAGGAAAATTAAATTCTTAAAAAGAAATCCTAATCCAGTTAGATCAAATTTGTTTACCAGATTCAGATCTGAATCTGCCCTACATCAATAAGGATTTTTATTGGATGTAACTTTGTGGGATTGAGTTTATTGTCCGAATTGGAGAGATCATTTTATAATCCAATGATCTTTTTGGATGCCATATTAAATCAAACAAGTCATGACTTTTTATCAAAAGAGGAACTTCTTCACCGAGAGAGATGTGTTATGTTCTTTCTAATCCAACAGATTTAGATAATATCTTACATTTCAATCCTTAGAAGTTTATTTAATTTTGACAGGAAAACAAAGCTAACGTTCAAGTTTAATGAAATTTTAATAGAAGTGGTCTATCTAGAGAAAAAAATATCTAAAAAAGAGCAAATCAGAACACTGAAATTCATGTTCAGTGTGTATGTGTAGAAAAACAATTGTAAGTTTGTAACTGGAGCTAAAGTGATAAATTAGATAATGTCCATCCATTTCAGAGATAACAATGAGACTCAAATTTTGTTGCTTATTTGACCTTTTGTTTTCATCAATTGATGGAAAAACTTTTGGTTAAGAATTAGGTATGCCTATGTTTCTATTTTTGCTGGGGAAAACTGAAGTTGGTAAAATTTCAGGAAGAATTTTGATCTTGGAGCCGTGCTCCATAGCTAGCCCCAAGGAAATGTTGCCATAGCCATAAGAGTCTGGATTGGCATTGCTGAAGAAGTGTTGTCATCGCCATAGGAGCTGGGTTAGTGTTGTTAAAGAAGTATTGCCATAACCATAGGAGGCTGGGTTAGTGTTGTTAAAGAAGTATTGCCATAAATATAGGAGCCTGGGTTGGCGTTACTGAAGAAGCATTGCCATAGCTCTTAGAGGTTGTGTTGATGGTTCCGCTAGATGAGATTTGAAGAGTGTTGAACTACTATAGCAGTGAAGGCATTAGTAGGCAAAAGGATGCTCCCATATTGAAGGCATTGAAGCGTACATAGGCTTAACAAGACTTTCGCAATGATAAGGGTATCCTTTCCCTTTGATCAGGAGGATTGGCTCGTTTCATTCTCATCATTAGAGGATTGTCCTATCTTATTATCATCGTCTTCACGACTAACCATGGATTATATTGATTGAATCTCTCAGCAGATTACTCGGCAATCTCTGCCTGCTTAATCAGATTTTTCCACGAATTAGTCTTGATAGTGCCCATGTGGGCTTCCACTTGGCTGAGAAAGTTGTGCCAACATGTCTGGAGCAACATCGATAATGCTATATCTCGGCATTGTAAGGACTGGTTACGAAACCGTTCAATATAATCTCTGGCCGAGTCAATTCCCCTCTGTTTTTTCTAAAAGGAGCATGGCCATTATAACACCAGATTGTTCCTCATAGAATTGGAACAAGAACTATAATTCCAAGTTAGCGCAAGATTAGATTGAGCAGGTAGATTTCTCGGTAATCTCTGCCTGCTTAATCAGATCTTTCTACAAATTAGCCTTGATAGTGCCTATGTGGGATTCCACTTGGTTGAGAAAGTTTTGCCGACATATCTGGAGCAACATCGGCAATGGCATATCTCAATATTGTAAGGACTGGTTACGAAACCGTTCAATATAATCTCTGACCGAGTCAATTCCCCTTTGTTTTTTCTAAAAGGAGCATGGCCATTGTGACACCAGATTGTTCCTCATGGAATTAGAACAAGAACTATAATTCTAAGTAAGTGCAGGATATGATTGATCCTTCAATCAGATTTTAGAACTAGTCAAAGGCTATCCCCTGATGGGTGCTGATAAAAAGACGCACCTTGATAGCTTCATTCTCCATGATATTCCCAGTCTGTTGATGGAAATAGTATATGTGCTGGTGAGGGGAGCCTTTGCCATCAAACGTGTACAACAACAATGGGTTAAACTTCATTAGATAGGGAACAGAGTCCTACCCAATAGGATAAGATCGAGTGATCCTAACCTTCTTTAGCTCAGTCCTCTGTGTAAGAGTGTTGAGCTCGTTTTCGAGGCTTTTGAGCATTTTTAGTTTGTGCCCCGTCTTCCATAGACTAGATGCCTCAAACTCTGATCGAGAGGAGAAGACATATTCTTGATGCGGCAACTCCTTATTGAGGAAAATGTCAACTGGTCGCTTCCCCTTTAAAGTGCTTGCAGGGGGATGGCAAGTAAGCAACAGTTGTCGAAACATATTTTTGTGTCACTCGAAGTGCTCATCGGATGCCTTCTTTTGAGCCTCAATTTGACGACTAAGTTCGTCGATGGTCTCTCCGTCTGCCATATTGGCAATCCACTCCCGCTCATAATTTGAGCTAGGAGTTGTGTTTGATCTATGGACGAGTTGGCGTCACTGACGGGAGGATTATCCACCTGTGAAGAAGGTCGTTGAATGGGCGTCCTCATGACCGAGTAGTCGATGGGGACAGTTACCCCCCCCTCTTGATCTAGTATGGTGATAGACACCATTAATCTTAGGAACTATGCTCCCTATGTCGGGAAAATATCTTGGATCTGATGCGCTATCATCATCTTCTTCTTCCAGGGGTATATTGGCCATGTGAACTCTTGGGGATCGAGGTCGCAAGTTACATTGTTCTTGCGAGATCACCATTGCTACATGTTCCTAAGCTCTCAAGGTTTGGGGAATGGGCTAAGACAGGCAAACACCAATTCTTTGATAGATGGAGACTTACATAAACAATTCAGTTGCTACTGATTAGGGCCGAGCTATGTTGACATTGTCGGGCTCTCTTTTGAGAGAGGAGCTCCCTTAAGTCAAAGGGAGTATCAACTTGGCTAGTGATGCGGCGTTCACTCTTCTTGAAAGCAACTACGCTAGGCTGGCTTTCGCATTAGAACATCACCTGAGATGACATTGTTTTGAGCTAATTGGCGTGGTCAATTGTGACTTCATCACATGTCTGAACTTGTGATTGACATTGAGAATCGCCATGGGCAATGTTTTCCCTTTCGAAAATTTGATTGGAGGGTAACCCTCATTTTTGGCTTCTTTTAAAGAAGCACGATGAGCATTGCAAGATGCTTTAAGGTGAACCCCAGAGAGTTTGTGGGCTAAAGTCCAAAATCAAAAGACATACGAACATCGTGACCCTCGGTTGGGATGAGGGTCACTATTTCTCCGCTCTGGGAGAAGTGCGTCTAGCTTCTAATGAAGCCAATACTACTGTCGGCGAGTGTCGCTTTCTTTTAAGCGAGGGTCAAATCTAACCATGTCTTCACACTACGGCGAATCCTATGATAACTTCTGGTGGTGACCGTTGATGACTTGTCAGAGAAAGTGAATTCCTCGAACTCTGTTTGGTAGAATTCAATGACCAGCAATTTAGTAAAAGACTCTAAGCCTTAATGTCGGACTGTGACATGATCTTCTCGTCGGATGAGAAAGAAGTCCCAGTGGAGTCGCCATCCTGTTTCGGGTCTTAAAATTATAATTGACTCAAGATAATAATTTTACTATCATAAAGAAAAAGAAAATTTATATTTTTAGCTGGTTTCTATTCTGTGTACCGATGGAGCGTTAATCTCGTACTCCATTGATGGTACGGCTGGAGCGTTTAGTCTTCTGCTGCTTGACGATCTCTGAGTAAATAGAAAACTATTTATCTCGAAGAGATATTAATAGATCCTTTCTCACAAGGACTATTAATTAAGCTAGATGACTAGCTGAAGGGAATGAATCCTTTCTCACAAGGATCATTGATCGACCCAAATGATTAGCTGATGAATGACCTATGAAGATCAGAGGGCTAGCCATGGACAATGCCAGCACGAGATCTTTCCTCTGACCCTTCCCTTTATATCGATCATGCCTATTTAAAGGCTTAGGAGTATTAAGGGGGTGAGTTAGTGGGTCTTAACTCCCCTTAAATGGATGAGTTAGTGGTCATTAAATTTTTTTAAATGGATGAGTTAGTGGGGGAACCGTTTCCTTAAAAGTAGCTTTTAAAAATGGCTATGGGCGAGGTTCGATAATAATAGCCATAGGCAAAGTTCGCCAATAACGACTGGGGGCGAAGTTCATTGAGCGAACTTCGCGAGCTTGTGGATACTCCACTTCTTTGGAACATGGGTGACGTGGCTCACGTGGGCTCTTGGGCGAAGCTCGCTGTAGCTTGGGCGAGCTTCGCTATGTGACCCACGTGGACTATTTAGGTGAAGCTCATTTTAGGCAAACATCGCTTGAAACTTCACTTTGACTTGATTTTGAGAGCAAGCTTCATTATGACTTGGGCAAGGTTCACTATGGCTTAGGCGAGCTTCGCTATGGGCTTGCGTTTGGGTCATTTTGATTTGATTTAGTGTTTGCTCCATGAGCGTCCACTTCTTGGGCCCAAGTATCAGAGTTGTGCCGAGTATCAATCCAGGTTTCTCGTGATTCAAGATTAACTGTATGTGGTAGGGGCCTGCATATTTTGGCCGTCTACAATAATATTTTTATATCCTTATTTTAAATAACAATTCAGGAAAAAAATTTGAACTCATAATGATTAGTAGCAAAATTTAATTAAACTATTCATTGCTTCTTCTTCGTCTTCTATTCAATTTGTTTATATATTATTATCCACTTAAGAAAAATTTTAAACACATAACTTCTCCTTCTATTCTATTTGTTTATATATTACTATCCACTTGAATAATGACTGAAGAAAATGTATTCATTTAATTATATAATATTTTTAATATCCTTGTTTAAAATTACAATTCAGAAAAAATTTAAACCCATAACTTAAGTTGATGATTAGTAGCAAAATTTAAATTCAACCATTCATTGCTAAACATAATACATCATATCTTTCATGACTCTAAAAAAAATCAGCGTGAAAATCAGAGCTCATTCCTGTTGGAGGAAACAACGGCAAAGCAAAAAGAAGTATAACATGTATGAGGTGAGATTTAGCGGGAGAAGCAAACAAATAAACTTTATTTTTTAAAAAACTCTCTCGGGTTACTGTAGCTACAGTACTCGGCCCCTGTCTTTTTTCCTCTCTTTTCTTCTCTCTTAGATACAATGATGTATGAATACCTATTTAAAGGCTTTACAAAGTGTTTCATAATAGAATTCTAGTATAACTATAATTCATAGAGATAACTAACCCAAATCCTAGTGTGGTTATGATTCCTAAAGATAACTAATTTAAATCCTTTTAGAATAAGGAT
>JBAKGM010000326.1:22072233-22104513 GCA_037177215.1 Asparagus racemosus | reverse complement strand
TATATATATATTAATGGTAGAAGATATAAAGAAGACATTCTTATCAGTTATGATTGTTTTAAGGAAAGAACAAGAAGAGGATAGAGTAGTAATTCTCTCATTTTCTTAGTTTTTAAGTAGAAGTTGAGTGGATGTTTTGGAATTGACAATAAATTAAAAGTTAAATTAGCAAAATATGATGATCTGGAGTAATTTTAAAAGGGGTTAATTGCTGATAAACCCTATGAGGGAAATTTTTTGACCCTTCTCAACGGGGCTCTATATGCAACAGTAGATTTCATTCAGGGGGTCTATATGAAACAATAAAATTCTTTCCGGAGGTCTATCTGCAATAATAGAACTATAGGGATAGTAGATTCAATTTGGCGATAGTACAGGTGTCTACCTGCAATTAATCTTCTTAAAATATCAAAGATTTTTGGAGATCTACAAGTAGGAGCTCTTATAAGCCTGACCTCTCTGCATATCTATTGAGTGTTCTCGATACTGAACAACTCCGTATCAACGCAGATATCCTTCTTTTGGACGTGGCGCCCCTCACTCTTGGTATCGAGACTGTCGGTGGGGTGATGACCAAGTTGATCCCAAGAAACACTGTGATCCCAACTAAGAAATCTCAAGTCTTCACTACTTATCAGGATCAGCAGACCACTGTATCTATTCAGGTATGAAATTTTCACGCTGTCTTAAACCAAAACATGCACATCTGCGTTCTTTACCTTTACGATATCTAACGGACATCAATGCTGTTGTTTTTGTAGGTCTTTGAGGGTGAGAGGAGTCTCACTAAGGACTGCAGATTGCTTGGAAAGTTTGACCTCTCTGGAGTCCCGCCAGCACCTAGGTTTGTGCCTTAACACACTCATATTAACTTACAAGGATATGCAAAAGAATTGTGGGTTAATTGCACAGACACCCCCTAGCCTTGAACTTACTAGCCCTGTAGTTTCATTTTTGCAAATAGAATCCCAAGGTGAATTTATTTACTCTGTTACCTTGGGTGTAATTTTTGGCTGATATTGTGCCTGGGTGTGAAATTATCTAGTTTATTTGAGGGTTAAAGAGTCAAAAATTTCACCCAAGGGGATCTGTCTACCAAAATGAAATTAAGGGGGCCTTAAGTTAAAACCAATGCCTTAACTTAAAATCAATGAAACCACGGGGGCGTATGTGCAATCAACTGATGAGTTGTAAAAAGTTATTTGTTCTGTAACTGAAAATTTTAACTACTATAATTATAGAAGGGGTTAATTTTTGCATGAACAACTTGATATCAATTTGGTTGCAAGTTTGTTTCTGTTAAAAAAATGACCTATTTTGGATAGAAGGCAGTGGCAACAAAAAACAAAGATTTCCAACCAAACAGCCCTTTACTTTTACTGTTACGTTATTTTTCTGCTTTGCTTAAGTCTCTGCAACGTCTACTGATACAGGGGCACGCCACAAATTGAGGTCACATTTGAGGTTGATGCCAACGGAATTCTAAACGTAAAAGCCGAAGACAAAGGCACTGGCAAATCCGAAAAGATCACCATCACCAACGAAAAGGGCCGCCTATCCCAAGAAGAGATCGAGCGAATGGTCCGCGAGGCTGAAGAGTTCGCTGAGGAGGACAAGAAGGTCAAAGAAAAGATCGACGCCCGCAACCAACTGGAGACCTACGTGTACAACATGAAGAACACCATCGGCGACAAGGACAAGCTTGCCGATAAACTCGAGAGCGAGGAGAAGGAAAAGGTGGAGGCGGCGCTTAAGGAGGCCTTGGAGTGGTTGGACGATAATCAGAGCGCCGAGAAGGAGGATTACGAAGAGAAGTTGAAGGAGGTTGAGGCGGTTTGTAATCCGATTATTTCGGCGGTTTATCAGAGATCCGGTGGTGGGCCCGCTGGTGGAGCTGAGGGTGGCGATGATGATGATTCTCATGATGAGCTTTAGATGAGAGGCGTGGAGGTTGCTTCAAGTTTTGTAGTGAGTAGGGGATGAAATGGTAAAATGGTAAAGTCCCCTGGAGTATATTCTTAGTATTGAGTTTTTTTTTTGTTTTATTCCCATCGTATAATGTTGAGAATGGATACTTTGTTGCACTTGTAATTACTTTGGCATTTTATGTTTCATGGAAGTAAATAAATTCAGAACATCGAACACAGCTTTGTTTCCGTTTCTTTTCTCATGTTCCCCCTACGTTCGCATGCAGAGGAAGGATTGTAGGTAATTCCTCAGCCCTTAAATGAACGAGTCTAAATAAGTCGATGCTAGTCAAGCTTGATCAAAAGCTAATCGAAGCTGAGCTGGTAAAATTAACAAGCAAACGCGGACGTGCTTGTAACCTATAGCCCCCGACTGTAGAAAGGAGGGGGCTATTCCTGTCAGTTATGCTCGCTCATTTACGTCAACTGATAATTTCATAACCATGTTTGAGCACTAGACAGAGAAAAAAAAAATTACGTATCATGATGATAAATTGCCACAAAACACCACAGTGATGATCTGATGGGAAATTCCCCACCAGAATTTTAGCACTATATAGATGATAATGACGACATCTTGCAAATACAATCAGGAGTCACCCTTGTTACAGCAGAATGGTCTTAATGTTAAAAAAAAAAAGTAAAACTACATTCATTTGTGCTATATTGAATGATACGTGAAGTATGTCAATTTTCGGAATTTCCCCGTGAAGATTTTGTTTTGCTATGACGATATGAAAGTCCATGAAGAACTGCAGAGATCGTTTGGGGAGTTACCGTCTTCATCTTTCATATCAGTATCAGCATTGTGTTTGACGAGCAATTCAGCGATGGCCTCTCTCTCACAAAGAACAGCATAATGCAGAGCTGTTTGACCCTCATTATCCTATACAATAAAGAAACAGAAATTAGAGTATTAGCAATTAGTATCAAAAGTGATCTCATGGACTAACAAACAGCTAATCTAGTGTCAGGATGCATTCATTGATTAACATTGTATACTATGGGTGGCTGGTATAGAAATATTTTCCATCAAATTGCTTCCACTTACAAAAAATTAGATGTCCACTAGATGGTGCACTGAGTGTGTCGTCAGGATCCATGGACATGCGAGTATAATTCTCTTTACATCTTTCTAGGACATCTCCTGTTCAGACTAAGTGCTTTATGAACAATATAGCTTGAAGAAAAGTAAACTTTTCAGTTACCTCCTTTTCGATTATTCACGTAAAATAAATTAGGACACATATACTACCCTCCTATATAAAAATTTAAAGGTAGCAACAACTAGGGCAAATGCAGGGCGAGTGTAGGGTAATGGTCTTATCCTTAACCCTAAATGCCAACTGCTTTATCCTTACCCTAAATGCGGCATTCAAAGGATTTAACCTATCATGCTCATGATGCTCTAACTGATAAGTAACTCTACCTTTCAGAATAAGGGTAAAAGTTCAATACTGGCGTGACCTATAATTGGCGGAATGGAGGATCAACATCCTTTGAGGGTGAGCTAACTCCAAAAGACTCTCCTGAACTTTATTGAGGTTGCAACTTCCACATGAAGCTGTAAATGCCTCCTCAGTTTCGTTTGCATGTGTTTTTAATTCACAGTGACCTCATATCAAGGATTGCAAAAAAAAAAAAAAAAAAGTGCATGCAGCGTTTTTTGTGCACATGCGCGCATGTAAGATGAACTATTTCCCTAATAAACACATTGGCAATATTATAAAGCAACAAAAATCTAAAATGAATCCATACAAGGCACAGCAACATGAAACATGTTTCTCTATCTGGCTTCAAAATCTAGTCAACAAGGAAGAAGATTATTTCGAGGATAATTTATGGTCTAGAGTTAATATGCATATGCTATATGCATTTTCGTCCATTACAAAAGTAGCTATTCATACTAAATGCAACTGATAGTATCTGATATGTTTATCAACTGAAAAATATTCTTTAAGGTCAGAAGATATATAACCTATCACCATAAATAATTTAAAAGCTAGCATATATCTGCATATATAAAAATAATCATTGATGAAAATATAAGTAAAACAAAATTACAAAACATGTAGTATGCTGAAGTAGATTTACGCCATCACTTTTATAACATGTATGATCAGTTAATTATATACAGATCTATTAATTACTTCCAAACGTCAATTGCATACCTTCGCATTCACATCGGCATTCTTATTCAGAAGTAACTCGACGACATTATAATGGCCACGGTCTACAGCCCAATGCAAAGGTGTCCTCCCTTCACTATCTGCAAGCAATACCAAACAGCCTCGTGAAAAGTTGATACTATCATACTAATCACCAAAAGGAATGCAATTATAGATAAGGAATCCAATTATAATAATAGAAGTAGTAATTTCTTGTATCTGTTCCCTACATCTACAGCTTCTACATTGATGAAAAAGGAAAAACAAATCAGAAAAACAAGAATAAACATACTAATTTGGAGAAGTGGTTTGAAGCATGAGAACAATGGAGGAAATATTACACTATAGTGGGATCAGAAAAGTGAACTAATGACAATTCTAAATTAAATTATGCATGCATTAGTCTCTCAAGAGAAACTACAAGCCTGAGTAATATATCAAAAGTGTCGCAATACATAATGGCACAAATAGTGCCTGCTTTTGTCTCTTAACGGAAAAAAAACTGCCTGAGTATATATCAAAATTATCCCAATAGGTAACTATATAATAACAGAGACATAGTCACTTTGAATATGAAATAGAAAGAAATTAAAGCAAGCAATGAACAAAAGATCTAGTTTAACTAGTAATAGGCCAAAGGGAAAACCTCTTGAATTCACTGGTACCCCATTCTCAATATGCCTAACTAAGTTTTCAGCTTCTCCTTCTCTGGCACAAGCATGTATGGCGTCCAGCTTTCTGCGAACAAGCAGTTCGAGTATAAATAATTCAGTGACCAAATAAATGACATCAGAAAAGACGAGTTCCACAATCATATAAAGGGAGTATAGTAGGCTAATTTGGCATTCATAATTGACAACCTACTTCTACTTTATGTTGCTTTGTGCAGATATTGCTAATTCAGAAGGACGACATTTGTACTATACATTATAAGTTTGTGTTTAACATTCTTCATTGTCGTGAACATAAAATTGATACTAGGATCTCAAACTAACAAATAGTTTGTGCAGGCCACAGTCCAATAATTGCTTTTGAACACCGAAACCAGGACCACGGTCAATTAAGATTAAATGAAGAACATGTTCTAGGTGTGGATCGCAACTAAGCTATTAAAGAAGCACCAACCCTCTCAGGAATGCTGAGATAGTCCTACACTACAGGAAGACATGTGACCATATAGATGTGCATGTCTGTAACAGAACACAGACCTCTGCTGAATAGTGGCATACAATTGCTTGATAATATATACACGACCATAATACGATAAGCAAACAGATAATAGCTGAAAATAGAAACGAGTCAACATTATTTGAAGGCATAGCATCCCTAAACATGAACAGGAGGAAAAAATCCAATAAATTGTCATGCTATGAGCATGATAACCAGCAATATCGACAATGGAACGACTGTTGCACTGTAATAATACATCAGTTGATACTTGAGATATATTCTGGTTGCAGTTAAGAACCTTACAGATCACTGTCTGAATCCTCTTCATGAACAAAACTGCTAAAAACTGGCCCCATTGGTCCTTTTGCAGCATTGCCAGAATCACTTGCACCTTCATTTTTCTTTTTCTAATAAATTGTCACATGGAATAGAAGGGGGGGGAAATTAAACATAGATTCTGAAAAGACCTTGCACCATCATAACAAATGGAGAAATGTGAAGACAATTCGGAAGAGAGTACTCACACTAGTTGAAGCATCTGCCCAAGATGGATAAAGCTCACTGATAATTGCAATATACTTCTCCATTGCTTCTTCTGGAGGCATGGCACCAAGTTTATGCCAAGCATTCCTTGCATATCACCAAAATTTTGATATCTTCTATCAGTCAAGTACTGAGATTCAGTTCGAAAGGACACCAAGCAGATAATACACCTGATACCTTATAAAATTATAACACTATATTGTACGTGTATCTGCCTGTGTGTGAGCATGTACAGTCGGAACTGCATCTCCGTGTAAGTTTTAATGCATTGACCTCTTACCGTAATATGGAAGTTAAAATGGTTTGACCTCTGAAAATAATAGCTATCAGCCATGGTTGAACATATTATGAATGTGCTAAGTACTGGAAGTAATCAGCCACGGTTGACTATATTATGGTAACGAATCGCAATGTATTGCAGAATTTACAATCATGTACCAACTAGTCAGCAAGGATCGATCAAGATCTGAAGTTGGTCCTAACTGGAGTAGACAAATCAATAAAAATGAGAAAAGTACGAAGTAACTAACAAATGAATATTTCACTTGCTGAGCCAAACGGCAAGTTTATCAGGGTACTAGACTTAAACTCCACATATAATTTTGTTACATTCCTTATCAACCTTATTGATCCTATTGAAGGAAGAAGGAATACAGTTGCCTAAAAGGATTAACATAATCATAATCTTTTCTCTACCGGGCTCTTCTTGGCCATCTCACTCCTAGTTACTTTTGTCATATGTTATCTGATAACTAGGCAAGAAGACCATATCCCACCACGTATGATTTGGTGGAATACCCTCAAGGATATATATAGTTCCCAAATTCAAAAGGTTCAATGGAGTCGGAAAACGCAAATCAGCATCTCGCGCACTTCAGAGCTAGTTGTGGAATACATGAGGAAATGATATTATGCCCACCCGGTAAGTGGGGACCTAGAACTAGAACTGACCTCTCGTGAATGTGCAAGAACTAGAACTGACCTCTAGTTAGCTACATGTCATTTCTTGCACATAGCTTACTTATTCCCATAATAGAGGGTACTCAATTCACAGCAATATAAACATGCCCATCGTCAACATCGACACGCAACAACGGTAATGCTAACTGTACAAAAATTGCAGTACAACTACAACCAACTATGCTCATGTAGCAACATATGCAACCATTAACAGACATAAGCAGCGCGTACCACTTAGCCCGAGCCGAAACGCTAAGAATCGAAGGCTGTGCTTTGGTGCAAGGCCCCTCGGTTGCAATCTTGTAAAGCCCGTACAGCTCCAACTGCAACTCATTCGGAACCTTCGCCGAGTTCCGATCCGCCGCCGTGGCCGCAACAAAGGCCGTGGCAGCACTGAACAGCTCGTCGAGCTCCGTGCTCTCAATCCCCTCCCAATCATCGTCGTCCGAAACCCTAGCTTCGTCGTTAACTGACGCCTTCTCGTCTGAAGCCCTAGAATAGGGTTCGAGGCCGACCGATTTAGGTTTCGACTCGGGCGTTTGTGAGATCGGATCGGGCTCTCTGAAGGAGATGGCGGTGGAGATGAGCTTGGCGATGAGGAAGGAGAGGGTGAGGCCGATGAAGACGGCTTGGACGAGCTCTTGCCAGTCTCCCATGGCGAAAGCCCTTGAATTTATTTGGGGGAGAATTTGGGATTTTAAACCGTAGAGGCTGAATTAAAATGATCGCTGCTGCGATTTTAGATTGGATTAATTATTTTCGACGATGAGTTCGTGATCAATGGAGTGGTTACTTGTTTGGTGATGCTTTCTGCCTTTTCGATTCATTTACTATTGTTACTTCTGGTAATGTTTTATTTTCTCATCGTAGAAAGTTCTTTGTTGGTATTCGTCTAGGAATTGATCAAGGTTATAAAATGAATTTCTAAGATAAATGGCGCGATAAAATTATATTGTTCCAAATAGCTACACCATCCAAATATGAAACTCTCGTGAAGATTCAACATTTAAACTTTTCACTAGATATTGTATGAAATTTTATGCATATTTCCAGGGAGAGCAGTTTCAAGCTCATTAGATGAAGCTTCGAGCTTAAATTTTGAAGACGTATCCTCTAAATGCACGTACGAATTATACAATACTATTTTTCGATACAAACGTGGAGGGGTGTCGTAATTGAAGTGTCAAGAAAATGAATGGTGCAAACTTTTTGTTAAAAATTCTTTTGTAAAGAGCGAAAGCACGACATGCGGAGAAATCCACCTATCATGATTCTAAAATCACGAGTGTGTTCATTTTGAAACGTCCGTGCATTAGGACATATCGTGATGCTTGCATTAATCACTTACCTTGTGATGTGGCCAGGCCCAGACTCGAACTCCACTTCTGCTTCTTCTTCCCTCCTAAATTGTAGACAGAAACGGTGCGGAAAGGACAGAGGAGTTGTGCCACGATATTAGACATGGAGTCAGTGGAGTTGTTGATAGAATTTCTTAGGTTTAATTGGCTATGTATTTTTGCCCTAACATTAATTTTCAAGTTTTCAGAAAATTTAAGGGCATCTTTGGATTATATAGAAATTGTGGCTCACATGGCTAAAACTGTACCTTTTCTTAATTAACAGTAAAGTAATTATTAGTCATAGACTTTTAATATAAAGCCGAAAAGGAGAGGAATGAAATGCCAACTAACTAAATCCAGCGTGTAATTGGGAGGGGCTAACACGAGAAAACTCGGCCCAAGCCCAATCCAAAGCCCCACTCCTCTCTGAACTCAAAAACGAAATCTTTAGCCCTAAAACCTCTCTTCAACCTACAAAACCTTCGCCTTTCGCAATCCGCCGCCTCTTTTCTCCCCTCAAAACTTCATTTTTATGAAACCGAACCCTAAGAATCGAGCGCGACGGCGATCCTAAAACGCTCGCTCTCCTCTCCAATGGACAACCTCATGATCTATCGCACGAATTTCGTCGACTGGAAACCGTCGCCCGTCGTCGCGCTCGCCGCCATCGCCGACGGATCGAAGGTCGCGGCGGCGAGGGAGGATGGGACGTTGGAGCTCTGGCTAGTGCCGCCGGGCGCTGTTGGATGGCATTGTGAATTGGTGAGGTTTGATTTTGTTAGGGTTTGGTTTTTGAGTATTGATTGTTGCTAATTGGATTTTTTTTTTTAATTGAATGAAGACGATTCAAGGAAACCCGAGGTCGAGGTTGTCGTCGTTGATGTGGTGTAGATCAAGGTTGCTGTCGTCGAGCATAGATGGTTCCGTTTCAGAGTGGGATCTCTTCTCGTTGCAGCAAAAGGTTAAATTTGATTTTTTAAAAAAATTATTACTGTTTTTGAGAAATTTAAAGCTAAGCACTTGGGACTAAGGTAGGATTGGCAGCTGGTTATAGGTTCATGAATCAAGTTACTGGCTTTAGATTTCTTTGGAATTTGGATGAAATTTTTAAATTTGCATACTTGAACGTGCAAGGATAAAACCTTTAAGAAGATAATGATTTGAAATGGTGGAAGTGTTTGCTGTTTAGGCTGTTGTAAGTTGCTAAACAGTTATGATGTATATTCACTATAGCGTGCCGTAGGAAAAGAGTTCAGGGGTTTATGTAAACTTCAAGTAAATTTATTGGTAGAGGTTCATCTTTACAATTATGAAGTTTTGCAAAGGGTGGTGTTTGTCAATATGCCTTTGAGGCTTCCACAAGCTCAGTTAAATTAGAATGACTTCCAACCTTTTTAACTTGTTTTTGTTAAGTATTCCCATTGCTTGGAGTAGATTGTTGGAGTGTTATTCTTGTGACTTTATCTGAGGTCTAGCGAAGTTTGTTTGGGGAATCTCGGACAAAATCTAGCTTTAGTTCAATGCTTTATGTTTGTTTACATGTCTACAAGCAGCTTGGATTTTAGCATTGTAAGATTATTTATCGAAGAAATATCCAACTTGTATCTGATAAAATGGTACCATAGGACATTTTGATATCATAATATGCATTGTTATTCTAAAAGCTTTAAGGTACTGGAAGAATGAAATTAGGAGTAAGAATACAACTTGCTAGATATTTGAAATGTTCCTTTGATTCTTTAAAGAGCCATCTTGTTCTTGTGCAATGAGCATAATAAGCCTGGCAAGGCTCTACAACTCAGCTTGTGAGTTATATGATTGATAAAGCTTGATTCTGGATTCACAATTTAAATGGATGACTCTGTAAGAGTTATTAATGGTGTAGAATAGGTCACTCGGGAATATCTTGAATAAACCAGCATTCTACTCCTTAGAACAGTTGCTTCTCCTCTCTTAACCTTAAGGTTTTAAATATCGTTTATTGGGGATTTATCAGACGGTCAAAAGCCATATCGGATAATTGAAATCGGGGATAAGTAGTATTTATCGGAGTGTCATATCGAAGGGTGTGCATGCATAATATAAATGTCCCAAAATATAATCTTGAATAACAGACAAGCAAATAACAAGATAAACTATCCAACTGTAGAAACTTAATGGAATACAAACATACCAAAGTGTAAATGTACATGTTTAAGATCACTAACCAAATGTAAATACACATGTTTAAGATCACTAACCAAATGTAAATACACATGTTTAAGATCACTAACTGAATTCTAATAATTTTTACTGCTAAACTCGGCCGATTTATCGGCTTATCGCCGCTCACCGATAATTACCCCAAAACGATAACCGATTAAAATTTAAACTTATCATAGCAGAATGGCCCCAAAACTGATAAATCGCCGAAAATATTGATTTATCAGCCAATGATTAAAACCTTGCTTCACCTTACAAGTTAGGCTTGACAATCTAATGCATAGAATTTAATTAGTGAAGCATGTGTAATCATGTTTAAGTTTTCTAGCTTACCAACTCAATGAATTTTTTTAATTATAGGTGTTTATATTGTAGCAACTTAATGGTGCACTGAGGAAAAAAAAATCAACCTGTTTCATCAATCATTTGAAAATATATGGAAACAAGCTAGGGTTGTCACTATTTGACTAAGAAAATGAATGTTAACTGAAAATGATTTCTATACCTTAAAACTCCAGGATAAAAACTTTATTGCCCTTTGTTGTGTCATCTGCATACGGTGTTAATTCAATTAACAGGATAAATCATTGACTTTGTACTTCCATTTACACCACAAGAAGATAGAGCAAGTCATGTTGAATTTTCATCCTTCTTAGCTATTGTTTCCCTCTCTGTTTTGTTTTTTCTTTTGTGTATGTTTGTGTTCTTTTGGGGGATGATCCTTGTGTGACTTGTGTCCAAATTGTCTAAGGTAAAAGTAAGTTTGTCTATATTAGTACGCTAAGTTTTACATCTTTTTAATTAATTAGCTCAACGTTCTATCTATCTTATTGCAAGTTTTCTTGTTTCTTTTTGTTTGTAGATTGTGTTAGATTCTGTCGGAGTGTCAATTTGGCAGATGGCTGCAGAACCACTTGATGACTGCCTGGATTCGAAGAGAAATAACTCACGACACTTGGCCAATGGACATGCAAATTCTGTTGCCCACAATGACTCCGAATCTAGTGATACTGAGGATGATACTGACCTTGATGAACCGAAAACTGCAATTCTTGGAAAGAAGAATCAGCGGTTAGCCATAGCTTGTGATGATGGTTGCATACGTACATATTACGTCTCTGATACAGATGGACTAACTTATAGCAGGTCATTTCCCCGGGTTAGCGGTTAGACTCACACACTTATCCTCTTTCCTTTCTACAATTTCTCTGTCAAAAGATACCAATTGTTTTGATGTGCAGGGCGAATCTTAAGTGTTGCTTGGAGTCTCGATTCAAAGCTAATATTTTCTGGCAGTAGTGATGGGTATGTTTGATTAGTTTTTTTTGTAATGATATGAATGGTTCTGAGCCTTTTTTTCCTTTATCTTTTTTAGGCTTGTTTCCTCATGCATTATCCCTTAATCTCTGTAAGTTGAGTTGTTGAAAGTGCAGAAAATATGCTTTTGTGCTAGCAACTTTAGTGAAACTCCACCTCAGTTGTTTTAATCTTAATTGTAAGGGAGATGAACATGGAATTACTTTTCAAAGTAAGACCTCTTTGGTTTTTAGGAGGGGGGCATCCTAAGTAAATTTTCCCAAGTAAGTGGGATGTCACTTGCCTTTGAGTAGTTAGGTTCTCGAAGATGCCAATACGCACTTGTTAGCAAACATTCTATTAAATTTCATCCTAGTTATTTGATTAATAACCTGGGACTGGTTCATAGAATCTTTTATGATCCTAATTATTCTTTTTCTTTTTTGCAGTCTCATAAGATGTTGGGATGCAACATCATTTCATGAAGTGTATCGCATCACAGTGGGCCTTGGTGGGTTGGGTAGTGGAACAGAGCTTTGTGTCTGGTCATTGTTATTCTTAAGGTATAAGGATATCTCCAGCTATTCAATAAGGTTTCCAATTCTTCAGTTAATCTGAGGTATGTTTGTGCATTGTTTTAGATGTGGGACTCTAGTCAGTGGGGATAGCACCGGCAGTGTCCAGTTTTGGGACAGTCATCATGGAACTCTTTTGCAAGCACATACTGATCACAAAGGCGATGTTAATGCTTTGGCAACTGTTCCTTGTCACAAAAGGGTTTTTTCTGCTGGTTCTGACGGAAAGGTACTTAGTTTAAACTACCATTAAATTTCATATCAAATTCTGATGAGGTCTCACCTGTGTCCCATGTTAAGTCACATGGGACTCCGATAAGACTCTTTTTGTTTCCAATATTTCTGTTTTCTTTATTTCTTTCTTTCTTCATTTCATCTTTTTAATTTAAACTGTACCTATACTAGTTGAAGAATCAAGACTATGGCTACGATCCTAGACAATGCTTCCAGGCGTTGTTTGATTTGGTTGTCAGCAAATTCTACCTGAGACGAACTGAAGTACTTTATGAAATATTTTGTATGTCACAAAAAGCATTGGCATAAGTTTTATTCTGCAAAGGTTTCTAGCTTTCGAGGTGAAACAATGGGCTGTTTGATTTACATTTTGATCTAAAGATTCAGGAACAAATTTGTACCTTCGCTGGTGCAGGTCATATTTAACTTATGATATGTAAGACGTTTCTTCCAACAAAAAGTAGGCGTGTGATGGTGTCCAACATTCCAGGAGATGACACTCCTTTTGACAAAAGTTAACTGTTGATTAAAAATTCGCATGCAGATGAAAGGCCATATAAATTGTATTTTTGTCGTGAGGTCTAAGAATTCATGTAGAACCATACTGCCCATTTAGTGAAAGTCATATCCATTATCCTATCTAGATTTGGCCGTTTTAGATGCTTTACTTGTTAGATTGTGATAAAGGTGCATGGAATAATGGTGATCTGATTACTAGCCAAAACAACCTTGGACAGGATGTGAACCTGCCATAAACATGGAAGAGGAGTTGACTGGAAGAGAATCCTGAAGAAAGCAGAAAAAGTAAAAGAAAAAGGCTTTGTGGTTTAAGATCACGTTGCCTGAGATTTTACTAAAATCACATCTGTAACCTTTTAATATTCATTATGCCTAATCCTAATACTTCCTTATGGCTTGCAGGTGATACTTTATATGATGAGTAACAATCCAGCTGGTTCTGGAAAAGAGGAAACTCCTACAGAAAATGGAAACAAGTGGGTGCCTGTTGATTACAAGCGAGTTCACACCCATGATGTCAGGGCCTTAGCAGTTGCGGTGCCCATTACTAGTGAAGGTTGTTCTAGATGACTCAGTATGATTATATTTTGTCATTAGGGAATTAAGTATAGTTCTTAATGCTTTGTTAATCCATCAAAGTTCCATGCCTGTTTCTTCTTAACAGATGCTCTGCCAGAAGAAAAGGTGCCCAAGTTACGCAGACGAGCTAAGCCCATATCTTTCAGTTATCACAAATGGGCGCATTTAGGGGTTCCTATGCTCATTTCTTCAGGTGATGATAGCAAGCTCTTTGCTTACCCTGCCAAAGAGTTTACCCAATTTGAACCTCATGATATCTGCCCTACACCTCAGCGAGTATCCATGCAGTTGGTACACAGTTCTTCTATAGATGGGCATTCGATGATGCTTGCTCAGTACTCGGAACAGTTAGATGTTGTACTCGTCAGTTTGGATCATCGTATCTCTCCAAGCGTACCAACAACAAAGAATCTAGCCCGTATTAAAAGCAAGCAATCACGAAAAATTATATCTAGCACGTTATCTAGCAATGGAGTGTTTATTGCTTACTCTGACCATGTGAAACCCTACCTCCTTGAGTTAAGACATAAAGGTGGAAGTAGTGGTTGGTCACTCAATAGGCTACAACTACCTCGTGGCTTGCAATTTGCACATTGTATGATCTTCAGCATTGATTCTTCACACCTGATGCTAGCTGGCCATGACAGAAAAATATATGTGAGTTTTTAATCTGTCTTGTCAAGATTTTGTGTGGATTAAAGATTAAGTGCTGAAAATCTCTGTGGACCTGGAGGCTTCGTGACACACACTTAAATTTTTTTCCCCTTTTGCTGTCATGCGCTGAAGCCTCTGAAAGATCATTAAGTGGTTTCTCTTAGTGAACATGGCACCGCAGCACTGAATCCACTAGAATACAGGTTTTTCTGCATTTTTTTTCTTGAAATAGCTTAGCTGTAACTGTGGAAGTGTAGTTCTCGCTCTATCCCCAGAGCTTGAGTGGCCTTGATTTTGGTTGGAACCTGGGTCAGCTACCTTGGATTTGCCTCTTGTTGGCGTTGTTAATAACAGAAGGAATAACAACAGTGGAAAAGAAAGTCATTGTCCCAGGCTGTGGTTTGCTACTGGTTGCTTTTTCACAATTCAAATCTGTTAAGGGTGACCTCTTTTATTAAGTTATTATATCTTTGCTTCCTTCATCTGTGTTCGTGTTGGTTCATCCATAGGTCTAAGCTCAGCTTTGTCAATTATGATTTCTCACTTGTCTAGTCTTTGCATGCAATTTTGCTGTTCAACATGGCTGACCAGCTCAAGTGAACTAAAAAGTGTAGGTAGTAGCTACCTTTAGGGCGTGTTTGGCAACCGGAAAGTAAATAGAAAGGGGACCAAATATTGCACAGTGGCCTCACTTTCTATTTTTCACTGTTGGCACTTGGAAAGTAATTAGAAAGTAAATGGAAAGTGAAGCATGACACGTTAGCTTGTTAGCCTCTTTCACTTTCTCAAAGAAATGGAGAATGTGGAGGAAAGGTGAAGAAAGATGAGAGAGAAATTATTTTTAATTATTTTTTCCATCCTATTACATTCCAAATTAGTTATTTTTATTTCTTAATTTTTCATTTGGTCACCACATTCGCGCTTCATCCTCCACCCAACTTAACATTATGTGCATTTAGACTATACATCTTTAGACAAGAGTTAAAATTTACTATGGTATATATAAAGTTTAAAAATTGTTGAAATCCATTATATTGAAAAGGTGAGCTCGAAGGTCTGAGCAACACAAGCTAATAAATAGTTTAGCGACATAAGTTAAATAATTTGGAAAATACGTACAGCATGGAGGGTATCATTTAAGTTAATGTTTTTTAGGTTAATTGAAAAGTTATAGTTTGGGTAGAGAAATATTTGCTCGTTAAATATGTTCAATATATGAATTATTTTCTTTAGAAGATCTTATTGATTATATTAGCATCTTAAAATTAATTTTACATCATAATGTAACATTATTCCACTTGAAAAATTAAAATTTTTCATGTAATTGAATTGCCACATCAGCTTCCACATAATCACCATCTCAACTTTCCAACATTTCTACTTTCTATCATCCAAAGAAAATTTGCAAATTGAAAGTGAAGAGGAAGTATCTTCTTAAACTTTCTCGTCACTTTCTACTTCTTATTTCCTTTCCACTTACCAAACATGCCCTTAATTTTTACAAGTACACTCATTTCTTTCACTATCTTTTATCGTATCCACTCATTGTCCCATTCGGCTACACTGTTGGAGATGTTCGTTGGACAGCATTTCATAGACGGCTGGTAGTAGTTGTTTTCAAAGAATGTTGCAACTTAGTGATGACTAAAATCTGTCTGAACCATAAACTTCCACTTTTCCCCTCATACTTTTATTAAAGTCATCGTGGACTTATTTTGTCCTTATAATTCTTAGATCTCCTAGATTTTAAAGCTTACGTGCATATTTCTACTTTAGGCACTATCCTTTTCTGTTCTCAATACTGAACATATCCGCAAACTGCATACTCCAGGGTTCCACTGCAATGAAAAATGGAAAAGACTTAATTAAGCTGGCAGTGGTAGGGTTCTGTCTTTCCTCCCAAGTGTTTCCGTTGTCTAGTTCCCTCATCATGCATATCTTTGATACTACATTCTATATTTCTGAGATGACATAACTGTAGTTACTTCCTTAGTTCCTTTCTATAGCCCTCCATGTGACCCCCTAGGGATCCTGTCATAATTTTACTTTCCTTTGTTCATGCCTAATATTGGTTCCCTTAATTAGGTTGTGGATTTGAAAAAGTGTGAGCTGGTGCATACTTTTGTGCCTCAAAGGAAGGAGGGGAATACAAGCGATCCACCTAGCGAACCTCCAATAACAAGAATGTATACTAGTTCTGATGGACAATGGCTGGCTGCTATCAACTGTTTTGGGGACATTTATGTATTTAATCTAGAGATTTACAGGTAGACATTGACAGCTTTCTTGAATTTACCTTCTAGTCATCTACCATTTTCTTGGTTTGTCATGATTGTAGTTCTAACCAAATGGTTCATCAATTCTTCTCAATTTGTTGCTGCTGTATTTCTGCATCTTGACAGTGTAGATTGAAACTTTGCACATTACTCAATTGGATAATGCTTAATCTTCATTTCATGCTAATCTGTGTATTTGATAAATGATTTTCTGATAGTTGAGGCTATGCAAAGTGAGACATGATAGTGAATCACTGTACACATGCACTCGCACACTGGTCTTTGTGTAGTTGCAGAAGGCTATTAAAATTATGTATGTTTTTGAAGAGCTTCTTTTTCTGCGATGGAACTTATGTGATATGAGGATTATACATTAATTTGTATTTTACCAGTTAACTGTTAGAGGTAAAGTGAACCATTATTCTTATTTGGCTTTATCATATATGGACACCGACACCTTATTTGAGCATGAATGTTTATGCAACCCTGGAGCACACAATTTTAAGTTCATGCTGATGCTTGTAGCCTGCAATGACATAAAACAAATTTGACACGCGACTTTAGTCAGTTTTATAACCAGTAAAAACGTAAAACGCTTGACCTATCTCTTCAATAAATCATTTGGCAGTAGCCCTTGCAGATGCTGCTGTAATAGTAACCTTAAAACATAAACTCTTTCACCTTGATTTGAGGTTAGTACATGGTTGATAGCTTAAATTACTAAGATTTAGCGGAGTGAAATCCGTAAGCTTGTTGTTTTGAGTATCTTTAAATTAGTTATTTATGTGCTGACAATGATGGCTTCTCCAATCAGTAAATATCAAAACCTTTCACACATATATGGCTTAGCTTTAATTACTTTCAATCAGTAAATAATTTTTTTTATTTATCCCATGTTAGGATTGCCTTTTGTTTTCTTTCAAATTTTTTTTTGTATGACATTGTTTTTTTCTTGTGGAAGACAACATTGGTTCATATCCAGATTGAACGGTGCTTCTGTTACTGCTGGAGGTTTTCCTCCAAAGAACAGCAATGTTCTTGTGATAACTACATCTGCAAATCAAGTCTATGTGTTTGATGTGGAAGCAAAACAATTGGGTCAATGGTCAAGGCGGCATACCCGCCACTTGCCGAGAAGATTTCAAGAATTTCCAGGAGAGGTTGTTGGGCTCTCCTTCCCGCCTTCAATTAATTCAACGTCAGTGGTCGTCTACAGTGCAAGGTATAGAAAAAGCTTTTTTTAGTAAGTTTAAGAAATGGGTTAGTAGGTGTCAAAAGGGAAAATTTCTTTCGAAAATCCAATCCCCTTCCTCTCAGTCACATGTTCCACACCAGTAATATGTTCTTCATGGTCCTAAAACATAAATGCATAAAAAGTTAGTGATATATACTATTCATGTATGGCTCTTAGTCATCACATTTTGTTCTATTATTGAAGAATCACACTCTTTTGAGCGTTAGATTCGTGGCAGCATGGAGAAGGGGCTCATAAGGCTTTTTACCCATATATGTATTAGACCATGGTGATTCTTTAGATGGTTATAGTCGTTAGGGGCACTATTCAAGATGTTGATATTGGGGTTTTGCAGCACCCAAAGAGGAAGTTTCCGCCTACCCAATCTGACTCTAAGTCTGTACTGGTTTTATACAGTTTTATCTCCTGGATTTTGTATTTTATACTTAATTGCTAAAATCACCGCACGCACCCTGATCATATGTTTTCATCAAGTATGAAAAACTTCAAGCACCCATCCCTTATGTATTTTTACTAATTGAGTGGTTCATACGGCATTCAATTAATGTGCTACTCGCGCTCATATTCATGTAGGTTTCCCTTTACAGAAGCAAGCTAGCATGCATCATGGTTCAGCCTTAAATCGTTCTCGTTGGTTGTACATGTATGACGTACTGTAGTTCTATTAAGGTGCTTTAGTGTCTGCAAATGTGCTGGCGTTCCTGCTTAATGTTCTCAACATAAATTGTTTTGTATGTATCTGTTTAGTTCTTAGAGCTGCTTGCTGCTTAATTCTTTTTTTTGGGGGGGGGGGGGGGGGGGTTATTGGCCCAGAATTGTTATGTTGGGCTAGGAGTCTAGGTCATTTGTAGAAGAATCCTGACTTCAGGGGTGAAACTATGACTTAGGACCTTTAGGTTTTAGATAGATTTTTTTGGGACTAATAGTTGCATTCATCAACAACATGAATTAGGACCCTTAAATTGAATTAGGATACTTTTATTGGATTTTTTAATTACTATTGAACTTTTTTGTTGGATTTTGTTGTTTACAGACTAATTACCTAGTTCATGTTGACTAGCTATCTACCATTTAACAAACCATCAGTTTATCCAAAAATAAAATTAAAACTAAATCAGAAAATTGAGTTTTAAGCTCTGATCTTCTATTGTCGCCTGATTACACTTTCATCTCCGGTCATCACCTATACTCGCCCATTTTCTATTTTTCAGACTTGATTTTAAATTTAAAATTTAATTTATTTTGGCTCTTGTGCATGCAGGGCGATGTGTTTAATCGACTTTGGGATGCCAGTTGGCGAAGACGAGTACCCTGAGTTGCCCAATGGCCCCAACCTATCATTGGAGAAGTACGATTCATCTAAGAACATAAAAGCAAAACGGAAACGGAAGATTATTGATCAAGAAGTCAAACCACTAAGTATTGATCAAGAAGTCAGACCACTATCTAAGAACAAGAATTTTGATTTTTTCGCATTCAGAGACCAAGCTTTATTTGTTAGCCATCTATCAGAAACTTCCCTGTTGGTAGTAGAAAAATCATGGGATGAAGTTAGAAAGACCTTTGGTGCTCCAGTTCACAGACATATCTATGGAACTTAAAAAATCAAAGAGATGGTCTTTTACAGCGGTAAGGCTATTTTCCAGTGGCCTAGGATCAGAATGTAATCCTGTGTAATATTATTGACATTTCCATGGTGATAAAAGGCTGCAGGTGTTGAGGTTGTTCAATTTTGTTCCAAAAGTTCATACCCCATATCATTCTTTGTTCCTTTCAGTGGAGGAAGCCTCTTGTTGGCTCCTACAATGAGAAGGTGATCATTGACCTATGCATCATTGGCAAGTTTTGCTGATTGGAAATTCGAGGAAATGGTGGCTGATCAAGCAGTGTAAGAGTTGCTGGGGTATGTTAAAAGCAAAATGTGAGTTGTTTCAATGTTGGAGCTGAGGGTTTCTGTAATTGGTCACATGACTCATTTCATATGAACCATACAGTTTTGAAGTATGCATGTTAAAGTTTGTTTTAAATTGCTGTTTGTGCCGCGCATATGCTGGAAAGCTATATTCTTTGATGTTGTGGTGTACTCTACTAGTTTTTTTTTTCTGTTTTTCATGGGAGCCGTATTGAAATCTCGCAACCGTCCAGATCAGCTGTGATGGGCTACTAGTATTTTGATGATAGGAAAATGGTTATGTTTTTCAGTAGTTGACTTTTATCTCATTTTTGCTTGCACAGATAATTAGGGATTATTGCTTGTATGATATTGCATCTAGTTTTAGGTTCTGTATAATCTTGTTGATCACTCTAATAAACATCATAGATATTGTATCCAGTTTTGGGTTCTGTATAATCTTGTTGATCACTCTAATAAACATCATATCGCTGGGGAGTGTCATCCAAATCTAGATAATACAATTTGTTGTTACCATAAAGATTGTCACTATGTTGTCCTGAAGAAAATCAACATCCAGGACCTTGGCTCTGGATCAAAACTATGAAGTAGCATTCACGGTTATAACTTTACACTCTTAACATGTATTTTACAGAAGCCTGGATTTACGCAACAATATTAGTTTTCTAAAATTTACTTTAAATTAGTGAGCAAAAATAATGAGGGCTGGCAAGCTATGGGTTGATGGCTATAATTTTATACTATAACTAGAAGTAAGTAGCTAATAGGGATGACAGTATAATGGTTATAACAGGTGTAACTAACAATATCTTTGTTAAAACAGAGGTTAACAATATGACGGAATATGTGTAACATTTAAGTAATTTTCCTATCAACACCCGGTATTGTTTCACCCATTTTCACTTGAACTACTCCAATTGTAAAACAGTTTTAACTTAAATAACCTAAAGTATTTCCCGTCTGAAAACTCTAACACCATCATTAATAGCTCATGAAGAACCCCCCGCACCCCCCCCGCCCCAAACAAACCAAAAAAAAAAAAAACAACACACACACAACTATTAAAGAAAATTACCATCAAAATCTAAGATAAATTACATAGGGGTTTCAACTCTAAGATAAACAGCCTTCAAACTCTTTACAAAATAAGTTAGATTTGTGCAAATTAAGTTGGATTTCCAAAGAAATTAGGGGTTTAGAAGAGAGAATGCGAGAGTAGGTAAAAATTAGATGATAATGGGTAATACAACATGGTGGTTTAATTGTAAAGTAGATGAATTCTACGGATATAAACATGCATCAAAATATCATGTGACAGGTGACATGAAAATATTCCATGAATATTCTAACGACTCACTAATTGAGCACATCAAAGTGCAATATTTTAACACTTTAGGGTATTTATTTGCAACATTTAGAAACTATAGGGTGTTTAAGTGAAACTTTTTACAACTGGATCATTCTTGTGAAAATTGGTGAAGCAATGTCATTTAAGTGGAATCAACCCTAAAATCATATAATATCATACTTCCTTTAAAAGTGTGAGTTTGGAAAAAAAATTCCTGGACAAAAATACCCTTGACCCTTTTAAATATTTTATTATTAAACTATTCTACTCTTTCCTAATTAAATTTGAGTAATAGGTTATTAAAAAAACTCTAATTAATAAGTATAATCTTCAATCATCCTATCCTATCCTATCTTAATTAATATGTATATAAGCTCAGATTTGATTTAAGTATATAAAAAATTATATAGATTTTTTTGAAATATATTATATTGAGTTACGTATAATTGCAAACCTCCACGTTCAGCCACTTCTCCAGAAATTATAAAATAAAAAAGTTCAAAAATTACAAAATTTATTTATTGTTTTCTTATATAAACCACCCGTAACTTAGACCCAATTTCATGTTACCACCGTTAATTACTTAAGTTTCAAAAAACCATTCCTAATTATTATTTGATTAACATAGAACCATCCATGACCCAATTTCCATCCAAAAGATAATACTTTGATGGTTTTACACCTATAATTTTAATTTGTTGAATTTAGCTAACAAAATTAAATTTTGCTGAAATTTGGATATCAAATTTAAATTTTTTTTAACTTTAGCAATCAATATTAAATTTTGTTGAAATTTAGGATATCAATATAAACTTTTGTTGAGCTTTTAGCAAAGTTAAATTTTGTTGAACTTTGAGGTACTTTTTTTGGCAAATTTTTTTGTGTGGTATCAATATGAAGTAGACTCTGAGTTGTTTTTGGGCAAAGAACATTTTGTAGTATCAAAGTTAAAATGAAAATTAATATAAGTGTTTAACTTTAATACCTAAAGCTCAACAAAGTTAACCATATAAAGGGGTGAAATCATTAAAATATAATTTGTTAGATGGAGAGTTGGATGGAAAAGTGCATAGGTAGTTCTATGTTAACCAAATCGCAGATAGGGTTGGTTTTCTAAAACTTGAGTTAATTAATGGAGGTAATGTGAAATAGGGCCTAAGTTAGGGTTAGCTCCCTGCACCAAAATAAATAAATAAATAAAATGAAAAAACCATTAATTACAAGAAAAACATACAAATATTTAAAAATTTTGACAATCTAAAATTTTAAGTTTAGTACCTAACATATTAAACATAGATCTGTTTATCTTATCATTCTTTTCCTTATATTTAAATTTTAAAACAAAGATAAAGATTAAATATTCTCACCTCCTAAATTATCTTCATAATTAAGGAGACAAATATTAATTATTTGTGAGTGAGAAAGTTAGAAAATATCCAAAATCAGTAGAATTTATACTAGACATAGAAATACTCAAAAAATATAATTTGAAGATTTTAGAAGAAAAATCAATTTGTAGAAATACGCAAAAAACTTTTAAAAATTGTAAATTTTAGGTCGAAACACAAGAGACATCAAAGTATTAAAAACTTTGTAGAAAATTTTTTAGACTTTACAAAATTTATAGAAAAAATCCTAGATTTTACAAAATTTGTGAAAATCCAAAAGAGTTCCATAAATGTCAAATTATCCTAATTAATAGAAATATCATTAACATGATTTCATTTTGATCATGGTCTAATTAATTAAACTATCTTTAGTGAAATACAAGTTTTAGATAGTGTTTCAATCTCCACGTTCAACCATTTCTTAAAAAATTAAAACTAGAAAATCAAATAACGTAAAAAAATTTATTTACTATAGAACATATGAAGATTTAAATTCAACAATGTAAAGATTTAAATTTGCTGCCTACTAAGTAAAAAAATACAACTCTTTATCTTATCCCTTTCGTTTATATTTAAATATAAATATAAATATAAAAATATTTAGATGAAATTATGAAATATTCTCACATTCTATATTATCTTCATAATTAAGTATACAAATATTAATTATGTCTGATTAAACGAGCTAGAATATATCCAAAATTCATGGAACTTTCCCAACTTGTGTAAATACCCTAAAGACTTCGATAATTTTAAGATTTTTGGAAAAAAGAAAAAGTCAGCTTACAAAATTAGTAGAAACTAGTATTTTATCCCGTGCTAAGCACGGTCTTACCACAAATTTCCACTATCATATCCATGTTCTGATCTTTCATTTACCAAAAGACTATCCAAACCACACTGACATATCTCCCTGTTCGAGCGCCGAAAATTCCGCCATGCTCTAGGCATCGACATACACTTAATAATGTGCTAAGCACCATAATATGCTAAGCACCAACTATGGACAAAGATTATTTCAAAATAATTGATAATAATGAGTATGTCAACCGGGAAGTTAACATCAACTATCACAACTCTTGAATATCGAGCGAATAATCAAGATATGACACCAAATATATAAAAATACTGCTTGTATGTAAGTAAGGAACTAAAAATGTTTAATTTTCAAAGACAATATTCGTAATTGATGCATCACAAATCTAATAAAAAAAGTTCTCCAACATCTAACAACTCAGAATATGTAATAAGTAAATATAAGAAGAAATGCTCTTTTGATTTTTTATTATTATTTTATATGTCTTAACCTTTTTCTTCGAAGTTGCAAGAGCGTGTTCATGACTACAAGATATAAACATGTAGTAAGCAAACATAACATAGCAGTTCTATTTTTATTATATTATAAGTAGAGACTTGATATTTAATACCCAACCTGATTGTAACCTTGTTTTGCCTGTGGTTGGAGATGGGGTTTTAATTTATTTATAGTTTTCCATTATAAAAATCTTATATTTTAAAAAATCTTTCTTATTCATAAATTAAAAATAATAATTTTGTGAAAAACCATTTAACATGGTTAATAAACAAAAAGACAAAGTCTAATTAATATTACGTAAATTTTATTAAATATTCCCGATAAAACAAAGATTTAGATTTAATTATTCATTTCACTATATTGATTTTCGATGAATTCAGTTACTTTGGTATGAAATATTGTTGTTTATTAAAATTTTCAACAAAAATGAGATGTATTAGAGAATTAAAAATAATCAATTAAAAAATTCAAAGCTTTATAGATTTCACTAGTAAGCAAAAATGATCCTCAACAATCAACAATGGTTAAATCGAACTCCAACATTCTAAACTTGATATTTAAGAAAATAGACAATAAATAACAACCTAATTCAGAAATTGATTATCCCAAAACCCTGATATTTCAATTGAACAAATTATTAATTTAATGACCAAATTACCGCTGCTTATACAATACTGTGCAAGAAACACGTAGCTTAATTTTTAGTTATGTATGTGTCTACATTTTAAATAAAATTAACCAAATTTTATGGTGATATGGCAAATAATCAAATTCTAATTAGCTTACATTTTGGTAATTATGCATATAGGGCAAATAATTTTTGGTTAATTTTAGCCTATTTTCACTTACCTGGTTTTTAATTTTAGAAAATGATTTATCAATGGCAATTGAATTATTTGGCAAAAAATTTTAGATAACTTTCAAATCAAACCGTCCCTCTTTTTTTCAAAATTTAAAAACAATTTATATTTGGTAACTGAAACATATATGACTAAACATATTTGTTAACTAAATAAATCGTTTTCCTCTATTTTTCAAATTAAAAAACATTATATTTTCATAAATGAAATAGTTCATAAATCTGGATTGCCTTTTTTTGTGCTGAAAAAGGGTTAATTAGGTACAATATTTTTGATTATTTAATTTATTTATAACTTCCCATTATAAAAATCTTATATTTTTAAAAATCTTTCTTTTTCATAGATTAAAATAATAAATTTGTTAAATACATTTTAACATGGTTAATAAACCAAAAGAAAATGTCTAATTAATATTTCATATATGGACTTTATTAAATCTTCCAGAAAAACAAAGATATTGATTTAATTATTCATTACACTATATTCATTTTCGGTGAATTCAAGTTAATTTGGTATGAAGTATTGCTATTTATTGAAATTTTCAGTAAACATGAAATGTATTGAAAGAATTAAAAATGATCAACTAAAAAAGTTCAAACATTCATAGATTTTGCTGGTAAGCAATAGTTATCCTCGATAATCAGCTATGGTGAAATTAAACTCCAATAGTCTAAACCTAATATTTAAGAAATTAGACAATAACTAACATCAAAATTTAGAAATCGATTATCCCAAAGCCTTGACATTTCACTTGAGCAACATGTTACTTTAATAATCAAATTACCACTGAATAGATGACCGTGCTCAACGACGATCAGCAATGGCATTGATTTTTATCAATTTTCTTTTTGTACCAAGTAAAGATCAAATTGGTAGGTAACATGTGGTAGAGCAATTAAAGGATTAAAGGTTCTAAAAACAATCGAGCAAAAAATTCCAAACCTTTGTAGATTTTGCTAAAAAATAATCTCGAAATCAAACTCCAATAGCTTCAACTGATACTCAAAAAAAATAAAAAGGACAATACATAGCATGAGATATCACAAATCAGTTATCCAAAAAACCAAATAAAACTAATCAAAGAACATGTAAATTTAAAAAACAAATTGCCTCCTCGATAGGAATAAAAAAGAGAAAAAGAAGCATATCAGAGGGCAAAAACATTCCGATGTATCTGAGAGCTAAAATTTGGATTGGTGGATTTCTGTGATTTTTTTACCGCAGTGATTAATGATAAATTTGGTAGGTAATATATGTCTCGCGATCATTGGATCACGCATTCCGTAATGGTATTCTTAATTTTTAATTAGTCATCAATTAGTTATAATTTTAAAATTTACATATTTACAATAGTTTTCCTTTCTCGCCTAGATTCAAGTATTTGATATTTTTAAAAAAGAAAATTAATTATTTTCCAACCATGATTATTTATTTCAATCATAACGATATCTAATTAGTTATTTGATTGATATTGTTATTTGAGTTACCTAATTAGTTGCAAAAATAATTATTTGACAACAAAAAATCTGGTGATTAGCTTGATTTATGGGTGTTTATGATGATAAGAATATTTTACATGATTTCTTCTGTTATCAAAATGATTCCATATTTAATTAGTTATTAAATCTAACTTTCCTTAATTTAAAAAAATATAAATTAGAGAATGAAATGTGTCAGCCATAGAGATATTTAGATTCGGCGATCGATTAGATAATGATGCAACATGGCAATGAGTTTTGTGGAGGATCTTATTTATTAGATGGATGGTTTAGAGAGGAGGATACGTGTCAAAATATTTGTGAACAAAGAATCTGAATATGGCACCCTCTGATGAGTTTGAAGGCTTTTTAGTTTTGCTTTAACATATACCCTTGTAAAAGATATCTCCACAGCCTAAAATAATGCTTCAAATCGAAAAAATTATAATGTAATAATGCTCATTCATGAAAATCTTATCTAATCAATTAAATTCAACTATAAACATAAAAATGAAAATATATTGTACAATAAATTGGAATATTTCATTCAAATATTAAAAGTTCAGGAAACTTGCCAATATTCAATATCGAAAATTTCTTCGAATTGAATCTACCACTTCCAATCACGATCTGAAAATTAAACAGAATATATAATGAAATTTTTGAAAGCTACATAATTAATTCGTAATACTAATCTACCAACTATTGAAAATTTATAAATTACGGTCAAACATTAAAGTAACTTTTGTACCAATTTACCTAATATTAATCTCAATATGAATGATAATCCTGTTAGAACATGTTTTTCATCAACCTATTATTTGAGAAAGAAATAGGCAATAAATATAACATCATAATAAAGCCAAATATCATACTAAATTCAGAGAATTATCCAAGGACACCATGAACTTTTTGAATAACATGAGATTTCGATTAAATCGATTAATATTTATAGTAATTCTTTAGAAATTGAGATTTCGATTAAATCAAAATCTCATGTTCTAAAGTAATTCTTTAGAACATGAGATTTCGATTAAATCGATTAATATTTATAGTAATTCTCATGTTCTAAAGTAATTCTTTAGAACATGAGATTTCGATTAAATCGATTAATATTTATAGTAATTCTTTAGAAATTGAGAATTTCAAATGTTATTGAAATACTAAAATTTTGAATTTCAGCAATTTGTTACTCAATAAATTACTGATTTCTAGAAAAATTGAAATCATAAATTTGGTAATTTTTCACTCAATATATATTTTCAGTAATTACCTATTTTCAAAAAATCTAAAAATAAATTTTTTTAAATAAAATTAGATTTTCAAAAATAACAAAAAAATAAAAAATTAGAAATCTATTATTTCAAATGTAAATTACTAATTTTCAAAATTAAGAACATGATCGTAATTTGAAAATTTGATGAAAATTAGATTTTTAAATATTTTGAAATTGTAGATATTCCGAGCCAAAAAATTTTCAAAATTCAAAAAGTACACTATTTCAAAAAAAATGTAAATTTTGACGTGGGTTGAATAAGTTTTTCAATGAAAAAATCATTTTTTTTTCACTGGATGGTAGCGGCTCATGGAAGAGGAACGAGTAGTTTTTTTTTGGAATATTTGGGATATTTAGAATTAGGTATAAAATATATGGTGATTGAAGAAATGTTGGATTTTAATATATATAGAGATTTTTTAATTAAAGGTTGAGATTATTTGTAGGATTTAAATTATTAGATGGACGGTTTAAATAGGATGACACATATCCAAAAGATTTTGTGAAGGAGAAAGTTGATGTGACATCATTTGGTGAGTTTGAAAGCTGTTTGGTTTGCTTTAATGTATATCCTAGTAAAAAATACCTTAGTAAAAGATATTCAAAAGGCTTTCATACTAATTTTATAAAAAATTTCACAGAACTTATGGAAAACCCAAAAGGCTTCAAAATATTAAAACTTTTATAGAAAAAAAATTCCTAGATTAAAAAAGTTCAGAATTATAAACATTTTAAGTTTTACAAAAAAGACCCTAACTTAATAGAAAATCTGAAATTTACAAAATTTACAGTAAAGATAACATTGAATCTTTAAAAAGATCCTTGAAATTTCATTAATTTATTAAAAGAAACCTGGAGCTTCACAATATTTGGTCAAGTAAGGTGAATTTGAATGACAAAGAATGTCATGGAATATCGTGAAATTTGATGAAACATGCTCAACTAGGAGCAAATATTAGAATTTATAACTTATTTATGATCATCATTTGCACAATAACTTTTGTAATAAGAGCAAACACATTTTCTATTTTCATGTACTATAATACGTTCTCAGATGCCATTCATTCATAAATTATATACATTAATAAATATATTAATACACATATATGTGTCACTTAATTAAAACAATTTACTGAGGTGATGGCTACAATAAAAACTATGAATCGGTCAACTGGTCATCAATCCTGATTCACATAGATTCAATAAATTATTTCTATTCATTTCACTCTTAAATTTATGTATTATGATATGTAAACACTCAAAATTTCTTTGTAATACTTTCTCCGAAATTTCATATCTTTCTTTTTTATTAATTTCTCATTTTTCTGCCACAAAATAAATTCACCTATAAAATAATTATTTTCACAATGCAATTATAGCTAAGATATAAACCTAAAAGGTAATAATTAAAATATTCGTGCATCCCACATAGTAATAAAAATTAAACCCGGTAATTATTTTACAATCCCAACGGATCCAGATCCAAACGCCCAAACCCGGCCCAACCAAAAACCGCCATTGTCCCCCAATCCCTCGCCCAAACCCACAAAACCCGACCCGCTTGCAAAACCCCAACTCCAGAGTCCTCAAATCCTCTCATTTTGTTAGCGCCCGCATCAATCGAGCTTGAGAGCTAAACAATGGCGGAAGTCGCGAGCTCCGTAGTCCACGAGGTCCTCGGCCGAAGAGCCCTCGACGTAGACAAGCCAATCATAGACTACATCGTCAACGTCCTCGCTGACGATGACTTCGACTTCGGCCTCGACGGCGACGGCGCTTTTGATGCTATTGGAGAGCTTCTTGTCGATTCCGGTTGCGTGCTCGATTTCTCCGAGTGCCGATCTGTAAGTAATGCTTTGAGATTATTATATGTTTGAGATTATTATATGTTTGAGATTGAACCCTAGATGTTGGTGATTTGCCTATTTGAAGTTTGTTGTTCTCAGCTAGGGTTTTGTTATGATTTTAATCAATTTCTTAAGAGTATTAGGAAATTTTGGGTTTATAGGATTGAATGACAATTTGAGGATAGAACGGGGAAAAATGGTTATTTCAAGCGCAATTCATACCCTTGAATCAATATCTCTACCTTCAATCTCTTTACACTTTTTGTTATGTTCTCAAGAGATTTCTCGAGAAAACGAGGAAATTTTGAAGCTTGTGAGACAAATGAATGGAAATATATTAAAGGATATGATGATCACTCCGAGCACCGAGCACAATAATGAATAAACTCTTCTAGCTTCAATTTCTATGTATGTTTTGTACTGATCTTGAACTTTTAGTTGTTTGTTGGTTTTTATGTGAATCTCATAGGAAGTGTTAGTATAGGTTTTTGCTACGTTTAGAAGAATTCTTGTGTGCCGTGGAGCAAGGGCGAAGCCAGGATTCTAGCTTCTGGGGGGCTAAAACGTGGTACTTGTGGACTTTGGATTTTGAGCTTTGGCTTGTGGGCTTTAGCTCATAAGCTTTTGGTTAAGACTTGGTGGGCCAAGGACCCCTCCCACTCCTTCTAAGCTCTGCCCATGCAGTGGAGATGGATGAGCACAATAGTTAAAAGTGATATGTATACTCAACAAGGATCTATGTTGTAATAAAAGGATTGATGTATGCAATTGAAATTTGTAAACGACATAGGATATGCTTTGAAATTGCAAAGCCTGCATTTTGATTAGGTAAATTTAATTCCATGGAATTATGCAGTGTTAATTCTGCTGTTTTTAATGCATGTATTAGTTGTTACGTTGTATCCATCAATAGTATTATGTGGGTAAAAATTTCTTATTTTTGTGGGGTTTTTTTTGTTTTCAGTTTGATTGCTAATCTATGTTCCTGTGGAAAATACTTCAAAACAGGTATGTAGTAAGCTCTCAGAGAAATTTGGACGACATGGTTTGGTCAAACCTAAGCTGGCTGTGAGAAGCCTTACAACACCTCTGCGAATGTTTGATGGAATGGATGAAGAAGCTCCCAAGAAAAAAGAAGAGGTGTCTGATGGTCCTTTACTATCTGAAAGAGATCGGGCTAAGCTTGAAAGAAGAAAGAGGAAAGATGAGCGGCAAAGAGAGGCAAGCCCTCTCTCTTCAGTTTAATTTTATTACGTCATGTCTTGATGCCTATCCTAAATTCCTAAGTTATCTATGTTTTAAGCCATTACCTTTGTGAAGCTTTGCTTTTTTACATCCTCCATCACTGGGCTTTCCTTGTGTTTAACTTTTCATAGGTACAGTTATTTAGCTATGCCCGATTCCACTTCATCATTAATTCAAGAGATGTTACTTTAGAGTATATGTCAATTTCTTGGGATGCTTCGCGCAATCTTTTGTCATTCTACTTGCCATGCCATGATGCCCTATTACATTGTGCTTTAACTAGTACTTTGCTTGCTACCGAGCAGGCACAATATCAGATGCATTTGGCAGAAATGGAAGCGATTAAAGCTGGGATGCCTACTGTAAGCGTGAACCATAATGGAAATGAGGGTGGGTCTAGTGCTAGGGATATCCACATGGAAAACTTCACTATTACTGTAGGTGGTCGTGATCTCATTGAAGATGGTACCGTGACCCTTTCTTTTGGAAGACACTATGGTGAGTTAGCAAGAATTGTGAATTCCTCTAACCAGAAAATCTACTTACAATATTGCTTATTTTGCATTTCAAGGATGTTTTCATTATTATTGTGTACTATAATTACGATTTATCTTGCTAAACCACTTGCAAGTCAACTCAAAGAAATTATCAAGGGCTAGAGACCTATAAAGTAAAATTGTCTTACTTAAACTTCCGAAGCAAAATTATTATTCCATGCCTTAAATTTGTTTTTTTTTTGCACATTTTCATTTCCTCATGATAATATTTATTAGGCCTTGTTGGGAGAAATGGCACTGGAAAAACATCTTTCTTGCGGCATATGGCCATGCATGCTATTGAGGGCATTCCCAAGAACTGCCAGATATTGCATGTAGAGCAAGAAGTTGTGGGTGACGATACATCAGCCCTGCAGTGTGTACTGAACTCTGATGTGGAGAGGATCCAGTTGTTGGATGAAGAAGCTCGCCTGCTCGCGAAACAGGTATTACACACACACACACACATATATTTATTTATTGTTTTCTATTTTCATTAAATGCTATCGGAAGCCCTTATCTTTAATATCAGTGACCATTTACTCCACTCCAAGCTGACAACGTGAATTATGTTTGTTTGGCAGAGAGATATAGAGTATGATGAAGAACTGGGAAAGAGTGTCAAAGAGTCTAATGGGGGACTTGATAAGGATGGCATTTCAAAGAGGCTTGAACAGTTATATAAAAGGCTTGAATTCATTGATGCATATTCTGCTGAATCACGGGCCGCTACAATTTTGGCGGTTAGTTTTTTCAATCTATTAAATCTTGGACGGCTTCACGAGTTTTAGTATTTTTAAGCATTATGTGGCCCATTCTTGGAAAGACCATGGACTTACGCATACATGTAGCTATATGTTATTACATGTTTAAACTATACAAGTTCTTACATGGTATAAGTTCCATTATGCATGGTTCTGGGTGCTAAAAATCTTTTATGTTTTCTTCACTAAGGCCTGGCTTGAATTCGCTGATGCATATTCCTCTTGAACTGAGGGGGTGCTAAGTGCTAATAAATTAGCTAAGGAGTGTTAAGTGCTACTAAAAGTATAGATGAGGGGATTATCTGTAATTTACACATTAATGAATTCCAAGAGCTTGCATGCCATGATTTTCCAAACTGAGGCACATATTTGATTGAGATAGTTAAGACTCTTTCATATACAAGCGTGGAGGTTGCTGAAATGCTGATCCTAGTTAATGAATGCATGTGTATTCGATGAATGGGTTCGATGGATGCTCAATCCTATAAACGAACCGGTTTAGTGTCTTCATTAGCTATATCGTTTCTGCGACCTCTGGCATGATGAGAATATTAATGCCAGGGTGGTTTTATT
>JBAKGM010000326.1:22059383-22072133 GCA_037177215.1 Asparagus racemosus | reverse complement strand
AAGCCTTATAAAAAGGCGCGCTGTAATTTTGAATTTTGTTGTCAAAAGATAAATTTGTAACAGGTTCTTTTACAGATCAATGAGAATGTCAACCGCAACTATTTTCCCCGCGAACAACTCCGTGTCGGAGAAAGGTTGACGGCCGATTCGCTTGGCGGCAGAACGCCAAGACGAGCAGGCGGCGGGAAAGCGGAGGTGGTCATCAAGGGGAAGGCATCTCCGTATGCAATTGAGGATTTCAGGCGGGAGATCTTCGGTTGTGGTGATGTTGGGGTTGGGGTTGGTGGAGGAGGAGGAGAAGGAAACCATGCTCATGAGGGTTGCGGGAGGGAGAGATTGAAACTTTGAGGAGGCCTGGATCTCCTCAGATCCGGGGTTTGGTGGTTGCCTACAAAGAGATGGAGAGGATTAATGTAGGCGATTGAATCCTATTAGGAACCTGATTACAAACCTAACCCCAACTCTGGCCAAAGTCCGAACCCGGTTGAATGACAGTATAATATCATCCTTTTTCACGTCTCTCGCGGGCCAGGTGGAGTTGGTTCGCGCGAGTTTTGAGGAACCGCGTGACAAAATTAATGTTGATATTTTTTTTTTCCACAATTTGGATGGAGGACAGAAAACAAAAGGGAAAGAAAATTTAAGATTATATTTGTTTGGAAGTTCCATTTAAAAAAATAGAAAAATTACACTAAAATCTTACCCCGAATTTGTAATGTAAAGAAGGGGCCCTTCCTTCTTTCCCTTAGTCATCTCCCACGCAGGACCAGCAAGAAATTAGAAATAAGAGTTGAGAGATTTACAGAATCTTCTTTTTTAGCCCAAAGAATCCGAGCAAGCACAAAGGAAACCCTAATCTCTTGCTGCCGCTATAACGATAGCTCGCTTGGTCAATCAATCAATCGCCGCGATTCAAGGTCAGTCGATTTCTTCCCTTCTATTCATCGAATCCTCATTTAGGTTTTCTATTTCTTGAACAATCTTTTTTTATCTTTCTTGCTTTTATTTGTATTGAGCATTTCCCGAAATTCCAAGTTCATCCTATGTTTAAAAAACAAAAAGCAATTCTTGAAAATTACATGTCTATATGCGTGAATGATCCCAGAACTATCTTTCAAAATTATGTATTTTACGTAAACTGTTTATAGCATTGAACTCGGATTGTTGCGTATCAAGTGTTTGTGAAATTTTCTGAACCTTTAATAAATTTAATTTTATTACGATTGAGGCCTGTGTAATTTATCCATCCATTGGAATCTAGATACAGCTTCTGTCAGATTTTGATAAATCTAAAATATCTTTATTAATATAACTCAAGAACAAGGTTTAAAAACTTGAAATGCCTATCTGAGCCAATATATTGTGCCCAAAATTGACATAAAATGCCGATCCCGAAGCAGAAAGGGAAAAGGGATCATGAAGAAGAATCCAATGAAACACAAATCATGAAGAGAGAATCAAATGGTACGCAAAACAATAATGAAATGATACAGAAAAATGGAAAGTGAAGCAGAGAAAGCGTTAAAAGAGTTTTGTTACTTATCACCCTTGTTTCTTTCCTCTAGTGCGAGAAATCTTGGTAGCTCTCTCATATAAGCTTGGCATTCAGACATAGGTTTTGAGCTCAAATAGAACTGAGCTACTATTGAGACGGTCTTCTATTAATATTTGTTGGTTGGCCAGTTATAGTAGGTTAAAGTCGTTTGAATGGGGCTGATTCAGATTAGAAAACCCAAATTGTAACTCCACTTGTGCCGGTAATGACAATTAAATATGTAAAAGCAAGATCAATAAAAATTAGTTTGTTATAATATATAAATACGAAGAGATAAGAAATTATGTTATATCTATAAACATGTGGATAGTAAGTATACACCATGAAAATTAGTGGCCAAATATGATATTAATGAGCAATTAGAAAATAATAAAAATTCCCTACTTAACACAATAACCTCCAGTTCCATTTTGTTTTGTTATATTCTGTTTTGCTAAGTATGATTATAGGTTAAAAGCATATGTAGGTTGAGCAGATAATTCTAAAAAAATTTGCAAGTCATTGCCATAATAGTACATCCAGTTGTTTTTTCTTTTAACTCATGTAATGATAAATTTCACTTTTGACACAGCAGAGTTCTTTCTTCTCTAACTGCATATTGCCTTACAAATTATGACCATCTTAAGGCGTTTTACATATATGCTGCATCACAGTGAATGATCAATTTATTTATAATTTTTTCTTAAATCTTCTGATTTGAAGTAGTTGCTTCATCTTATAACAGGTTCTGCATCATGGAATTAGGTCAGGCAGGTACATTGTCTGGATATATATTCTTCTATACTGTTCGTTTAGAGCTAAATTCAATCTTTAGAAAAAACATTTGATTGGAGAATAGTGAGCAAATCTTTCATGTTAAGGAACATGATCGATCTTCATTCTTCAAACAAGTTTTTGGAGGTTGGTGGGACTGGCATTTTTTGTTTAGCTTTTTGGGATATTTATCCTTTTGTTCCATGCTTGTTTGTTGTATGTTCCTGCATGCTGTTTCTTCACATTTAAAAGCTGGGTGCACAAGCACATTTCTATATAATCTCAGTTCTTTGTCTACCAACCATAGAATTTTGTAATCATCAAGAAACTTAAAATCTTCATTCTTCAAACAAGTTTTTGGAGGTTGGTGGGACTGGCATTTTTTGTTTAGTTTTTGTTGGATATTTATCCTTTTGTTCCATGCTTGTTTTTCCTATGTTCCTGCATGCTCTTTCTTCACATTTAAAAACTGGGTGCACAGGCACATTTCTATACGATCACTGTTCTGTGTCAACCAAGCATAGAATTTTGTGATCATCAAGAAACTTAAAATCTATTCACATTTAGTATTCTTCTTGCAAACTCAAGTAGCTTTTCTACTGAAGGTTAAAACACTTATATTCAAGTGAAACTTATTATGGGTTTTGCATTTTCATCAAATTTTAGATTATCATGTTTCTATTTTTTAATGTGATGAAATGTCTTTAAAGTTTAATTTATTTTCTGCTTTGCTTGTTCATTTTCTCCTTCAGCTTTGTGCAAACGTGCAGTTAAACTAGAATTGGATGAGTTAAACACAATCAGGTTTAGTCCTGAATTTATCTTGGCACTTGAATCATGCTTTTTTGATATATATGAGATATTGCGTCCAAGACCTGGTGAATATAAACAGCGTGAGGCTTTGGTTCGAGCTTTCAACTTGTTGGCAAAAGATGTGTTTGGTAAAACTTCTGATACTTTATTGCCTTTTAACTTTGTTGAAACATGTACCTGGCTTGTGGATTTGTTTTTGGTTTGAAAATTGGAAGGCCTGTAGTCTTGTCATGTAGAAATCTCTTGCTATTGTTGTAGAGATAGGTAAAGTGTCTCTGAACATCTTATTGAGTTAGAATTTAGTTTCATCATGATAGATAATGGTTTGACTAAGTCTGAGGTGTCTTCTCAGACTTTAAGTGCTTATTGATTCTGTGTCAGACCTCCTCATGGAAGTTCTATATTTATTGTGCAATATGGATGTTTTCAGACATAGTTACCTGGGTTCTCAGAAGTATGTTATACTTCTAATAGGCTATGGATTTAGACTTGATTAATCTTGTATGAGAGCATCTGGTACTGTATGCATGTGCGTAAAAACTTGTTATAACATGGATTTGAAAATTTTTTGTCCCTCTCCTTTTTGGGGCTGGAACTTCGTAAAATAATTATCAAATACTTCGGTAATTATTCATTTGGTTGTTTGCTCAGATCAGTTCAACAGATCAATTAATGCAAATGAAAATAATTTTGATATTCTTATATTTACACGAATCAAATATAATCATGCAGTATTCTGTTAATTTGATTGTCAATTAACATTCGATCCCTTTATATTTTTTTATTATTATCAACATGATGTTATGTTTTGTTATGCTTACAAATTTTAACTCTCGATTTTATACTTACATAGAGAGGCTTATAATATCAATATCAAATCAAATTCTTTAATCAAACATTAAATTAACAGATTATTAGAGGCAACATGATGCAGAAAGCTCTCATTGTGTGGGGTCTAGGGAGGGTCGAACAATGTTTTGTCTATTATACGCAGACTTATCTTACATTAATACAAGAGGTTGTTTCCATGACTTTAACCCCTGACTGTTGGACCCCTAGGTTGCATGGAGACAACTCTTGCAGTTGTGCCCCGACAGATTTACACATCACCGTATAAAGGAATAATTTCAAATATAAGTATAGAATTTTAGATATTACTAAAAGAATTGTTACGTTGCAAAGGCCCATTCACGGTAATATACTGCGATAATCTACTTAGGCTCAATTGACTTAAAAGGATCAACCCTATTTGAATCATGAGTCCAAGCATATTTAGTGATATATCCATCTGCCTCCTTTTCCAGTGTTGAACTAAATGACATCTTATGCCTGTTTTGCTAAGTATACCTACACTTAATCTGGATATATGCAATCCTAACAAATCTCCATCTTAACTTGGTTCAGTTGAGTTCAACTGGAGCCCAGTATAATAGCTTAATGGCTAATAGAGATAGCATCTTAACGTACATACTTTACAAACGAACATAGCACACCACACACAAGTGTGACAAAATGTGAATCCAAATATCCAAGTGAGCCCTAACTGAACCAAGTTACATGAGCCACCAGGACAAATATGACACCTCATGCACTCCACCTTGAGCTTTAACCCATGAAAATAGAGTATCGAAGCACATAAAAGTAATTTGTTAAGGGCCCGTTGAGCCATGAGCTCTGATACCAATTTGTTTTAACCTTATGAGCGAGCTCATGTGTCATCTATCTATCTATATTAGAAATATGAAAATCCTTACATATATAAATTCATGAACATGTATCTGTGGATTATCTAACACTTACCTGATAATTTAGCTTTCGATTCTTATGATGCACTCAATTTTATCTTACCATTTAACTTATTGCCTGCTCTCTTGAATACTAATTATTTCTACCGAATTGTGGATTACTTAGAAAAATCATTCTTCAACTTACAAGTATCCATTTTCATGGATGTCAATAACATTCTTATATTCATACCTACCTAATTGAGTCCTTTCTTATGTGAATGGAATCAGCACAAAGAACACCACCATGCAAGACAAGTGATGTTAAAGTTAGCGACTGTTAAAATTAGCGACTGTGTAAGGCAGTAAAGACAAGAGCACTTAGAGAAATACTCAAGAGAGCTGTGCCCTCAGACAATTTCCATTCCTTTGCAGCTCAAAAAATGACCTTTTCTTATTCTAGTCCTAATAATATGGTATGGGTGGGAGGGTTCGGGGGGAAGGTGTGGGGGGAGGGATCTAAAAGGTTAATTGGGGGAAAAAACCAAAGTCATCTTGAAATTACTAGTGTAAAAAATGTTGTTGATTGCGTTGATTAATTTTTTATCTTTGTCTTTTGATTTTAATATGCGTGAATTTTAAAATGAGAACAATGGAAAATTTGCTAGGGTAATGGCTTGCCTCATAGGGTGGTTTTACTTTTTATACACGTCATGGAACTTAATTGGTTTGAGTGGAAATTGCTTAGTTTCATTAAAAAAAACTGCCTTTTCTTCTTTAAAATAACACTGCAGTTTGCATAATACCAAAATTTTGGCATTCTAGAAACACGGAGAAAAGGACTAGAGAAAATTTTATTATTTAAGTAATACATGGTAATGCATGAAGGAATATTTTATTGTAAATATACTTTTAATACTGTTAGGTCATCAATATAATCTTTCCCTATAGTTCTGGCGCCATAAGTCTACATCAATCTAATTTGAAATTAGTATAGATATATGCTCACCACTTATGTGAATATTAAGCTTTCTTATTGTAATGTTTATCTTTTATTTCCCATGGTAGGAAAGGCAATATATGTTCCTGTGGCCTAACGACGTTTCATATTGGTGGTTCATGAAATTCTATATATACATGTGTGAACTATGATCTCATTCATGAATAAGTGGCAATTGGTTTATTTACTTCACAGTTTTAGAATATCTATTATGTACATGCTTTTGCTGTCAAAATACATTTGTATTCTTGCATTATCATATAATGTAGTTTCTGGACATGTTGCATATCATATGTAGCACTGCATTCTCTATAACCGAGGATTTTGGTTGTCGCTTCTAGTTACCTGTCTCATCGCTCTCTTTCCTCCACCCGATCACCTCATCCACCAATGGATATTTTTGCTACTCTCATTCATCTCTCTACTTGTTCGCTGTCTTCATCCAACAAGGAAATTTATTACTTATTGGCCTTCTTTTTTGTTTCAGGTAATAATAAGGGGTTTCCTGTTGTGGAAGCCTTTGGATCTTTCACAATGGACTTATTCGCTGCTGGAAGTGATTTGGATCTATCAATTAATTTCAGTAATGATTATACGACAGAATTCCCTCGTCCTAAGAAGATTTCTGAACTTAAGAAGTTCACCAGATTCTTGTATAAAGTTCAAAGTAATGACTAACACATTAACTTGTTTATGTGCATTTTTCCTTTAATCTTAGTATTTGATTGTACTTTAGGGTCTGGTCTGGGACTTAAAGCCAACTCTAACTAAATAAGAAATATGTTTAGACTAATTTTGATATTTCTAAAGTGCCAATTTTTAGCCTCAAGGTTTTGACGACATATGTAGGCAAAACAAATGGCACAATTTGTGCCCTTCCATTGTGTGTCATATGAGATTGCTCCTCACTTTTCTTTTGATAGACCCTTCTACATCTGAGAAGAGTATCTTTGAGAAAGCAAACAAAAGTTACCAATACATACTTTTACTTATTGTTTGCACGTACTTTTACTTATTGTTTGGATGAGTTTATTAATGCAAACTATACCAAAGGAGACAAAACTCCCTGCATCCCAACTGTGGTTACAGATTCATTTCGTTGCTACGCATTCCTATGTCTCTATTGTTATAAGACAAGACAATCCTTTTTTTTGTGTGTGTTTGAGAATATATACAATTTACTGTTTGAAAGAAATCTGCAAAACTTTCCAGGAATATAGCTACTTGTGACACACACTAGACACTACCTTGTGCCTTGTAACAAAGGAGATAAAATCAGTAAACCCAATGGCTTGATTTGTTTGGCCCCTATAAACTGTTGTGCTTTTTATGTGACAAATAGTTTATCGGATCATAATGTCAAAAACAATTAAATTTTTATTTCATGTTTGAGATCGATAAATAAATTAGTTACTATTTCAGAAAGAGAAATACAACCTTTGTGGACTATAGCCATTTTAAGTCATGTACTGTTCCTTGCTTAACTTGCATAGGATTGAAGAAGTTCCCTATATACAACTCTTTTATGAGTGCAGTTTTAGAAGAAGTTTTGACCTTGGTGCCTGCAGTTGGTAAAATCATGCCAATAATGAATCCTAATGTTAAACACAAAGCAGTAGTCAACTTAAACTATGATGATGAGAATAAAAGAATTATGAGGAAAAAAATGAATATGAATATAGGGTATTACTCAAACAACGGACAACTATGGTTGACATTTTGTAACTGCTCAATGGTTTTATTGTCCTTCATGAACATTGTCATTCTCGAGAGCCTTCTTGGTCATCATTCTCCAGATTGTCTGCTAGATCTAGACTTGAATCTTTGCTTCGGGATGACATTTGGGTATCATTTAGTTCAGTCATCTCTATTTTCTGTTATCTATTTTGCTTCATCATTTGCTGCTTCAGTAGGTGTTCTCAGCAACCTTTGAGATTTCCAACTGCATTTATTCTAAGTTTTTATTCTTATTATTTACTGAAATCCAACAAGCGACCTTTCACCTTTGGGAGGCTGTTCTTTTATCTGTAATTAGACTGACATAATCTTTTCTAATCTAACTCCTTATCTGCACAGTGGACTGCATTTAGTATAACCTATATCCGTTATTTAATTCGCTTTTTTAGTTTCTTGTCTACATATCATAAACAAAAACATTTGATTAGATCATGTGCCGTCACTCAGTTCCGTTTCTACATCCTCTCAAGTGCCAGTTATCGACATTATATGTAAGTCAAACGCTGAGGGGGACCCTTTGTTTAACAGCATTTTGGATGTTACCAACTGTTGTGTTTTTAGTGTGTTATACTAATGCTCATGGATATCTGCCCATTGCAAAATGAATATTCTTTGTTGAATTTCAAGTTGGCCTTGTTTGAAAGCTGTTGCTACTGGGCTGTCATCAATTTTGGAGACACTTGGAAGTCGTAATGAACGGTTTACTATGGTTGAGGAATCTAGAACTAACAGATAAAAGCATATGCTTACAGATAACAGGCAAACAAAGTTGCATGTGAGATATTTTACCATGAAGCAAGTAGCCCCTAACTGAGTTGATATCTTCTAATAACTCTAGTTGCATATTACTACCATTTACAACTAATACATGTTATTCAAATTTTATACTTGTGTGAAGCTTATTTTGAAAGTAATTTGTAGAATTTCGCTAATCTATTTTAATGAGATTGCAGGGAAGGGTCACATTTCCAAGATCATACCTATCCTGGGAGCCAGAGTGCCAGTTGTGAAAGTAATTGATTCTGGCACTGGAATTGAATGTGATGTTTCAGTTGAAAACAAGGATGGTGTTTCCCGATCGTCTATTTTCACAATTGTCTCGTCAATTGATGGAAGGTTTCAGATACTAAGTTATCTGGTATGACATTTTATTTTCTCTGCTAAAGCTACTCTTATTCAATCTGGGTTTGAAATTTTGGAGTTATCTTTTATTGACCATATGTTTCTTATTGATTAAATATCTATCTTATGCTTTGTTTCAATCGAAAAATTTTCTTTTGTGTCAGATGTCTTGCTTCTTTTATTTTTGATTTAAAGCGAGCAAGAATGTCAATGTATTGTAGGGTATCATTGTCTATAAGTTAGCTGTCATATATTTTGTCCATTTGATTTTGTTTCATGCATTTTCTGCAGATGAAAGCTTGGGCGAAGGCTCATGATATCAACAGCTCAAAAGATCGCACCATGAGCTCTTTGTCTATAATATCTCTAGTCGCTTTTCACTTGCAGGTACACAAACATTTGTCCTATCCAAATGCATGCCCCAAAGAGTTTTTGTCTTATTAACTACTTTTGATGATTTTCGTTAGAGAATTTAAAAGCTTTGGTCGTACGAAATTAATTACTGTAGATTCTTATTAGAACTACTGGTCAAGTTTAGACATGGACATGCTCTATCTAATTATGTCAATGGATGTTTATGGTAAAACGTTTTAATCAAAAGAATGTGATATATTTCGAAATCTGTTTATTCAGAAGTCTACTTGAATCAGTTCTGGTTTTTTTTTTCTTTCTCTCTCTTTAATCTCAACACGTGTTGGTTGAACAAAGATTTGCTGTTAAAACTGAAGCCTTACAACTTAATAATGTGGTATGTAACTGAGGCACCACAAAGTATCAAGACATTAATTCAGATAATTAGGACACATTATAAGTTGTGGTAAGAATTTGAAGCTTCTTGAGCATAGAGTCCTCATTCTGAATCTCAACCATGAACCAAATCACCCTGTCGTAGTGTTTTTGTATCTGCCTCATTGTAATTATTAAAATTGAAGGGTTTGACTTTTCCTCAGTTGTATATTTTCCCAGGACCAGGTATATTATGAAAAGTTGGGCACTGATTAGCTCCCAGATTTAACTATAGAAATGTAAAGAACACTACTAAGGCCTAAGGGACATGATATATATAGTTAATCTGTGTGTAGCTAATTTGTAATCTAAAATCTGATTGCCTCTTTCATTATGATTTTTTTACGCAGCACAGACGCGAGATCCTCCCATATTACCTCCTTTATCTGCATTATTGAGAGGTAATTGTGCTGGAATCTGTAATTCTGACATAATAACTGTTTATACTTGTAGACTGTTAAATGGTGAAGAAATGCTTGAATTTCATTATGAACCAATTAACCTTGGTAATGTTCAGTTTATTTGACATACATTGTTAGGCTAAAGGCAACGAGCACAAACTATTGGATGAAGTGATTTCTTGACATGATTTTAGAACGCATGGTTCTGGTCTTGGGTTCAAACATCATTGCTGTTAATTTAAATAAGTGCTCCTACTGACCCAAATTCTGCCTTTCCAAGCTACATATCCTTGAAATTGGATGTCTTTGCACATGGTCCAACTGTCCAATAGGTCTCCTATCATATAAAGAGGCGGGGTGGGGGGGGGGGGGTATAAGTGCAGTCAACTCTGCTTGATGTAGATTTGTGGTCCGCCATGATTTTAAATATCCCCGACATGGCCCGATATATCCTTTTACAGGGCTTGCCACAACCGATATGGTCTCTAAACATCCTTTACTACTTTTTGGGTATTTTGGATGATATATCCTCAATGTGGCCAATATATCAGCCAATATGTTGGGCGATATATCATTTTATATGGCTTGTCGCAAAACAATATATAGCGTTTGGCAAATTTTGGGCGAGATATCATGATTTTCCCCATTATATCAAATGACATTTTGGCCTTAAAATAATCAGACGAAATGTTGCAATGTTGATTTGTACTTTTGTTTATTTTACAAGGTTGATTAGTGATCCTAAACATATATTATTTACATTTTATATGCTTAGATTTCTGCAAGTATGTTGAGATTATATTTTAGTGCAGTATACTATATATGCAAATATTCGTTATGCATTCCGATATTTACCACATATCCTCGATATATCCCGATATCTGCAATCCGATATGAATTTTGGCCATCCAATATTTTCCCGATATCAGATATTTAAAACATTAGTCCTAAAACTACATTGAATAGAACTAAATTATATTGTATGGCCAGGCAACTTAAAATATTTGCTAAAACCCTAACGCCTCATTTGCTACGCGGGAATGAGTGGGAATAGAATGCAATTCCAATTTCTCATTCATGCTTACCAAACATGATGTGTTTTTGTATACTATAAATGTCATTCCCACTTCTCATCAATTGCCACTTAATGTGGGAATTGATATTTCCAATGAGTTATCAAGGAATTGATATTCCTACTTAAGTGAGAATGAAAATAATAAAAATAAATTTTGAATATATCCTTTTTAAAGATATTCCCACTTAATTTTCTAATGGCACCCAAACATGAGAATGAGAATGAGCATTTCCTTTCCACATCAATTCCATTATGCCTCGTTTGGTACGCGGGAATGAGTGGGAATGTAATGCATTTCCAACTTCTCATTCATGCTTACCAAACATAATGTATTTTTGGATGCTAGAAATGTCGTTCTCACTTCTCATCAATTCCCACTTAATGTGGGAATTGCTATTCCCAATGAATTACCAAGGAATTGATATTCCTACTTAAGTGAGAATGAAAATAATAAAATAAATCATGGATATGCCCTTCTTAAAGATATTCCCACTTAATTCTCTGATCGCACCCAAACATGAGAATGGGAATGAGCATTCCATTCCCACATCAAATCCATTCCATTCCTATCTTCATTTCATTCTCATTTGACACCATTCCCGCGTACCAAACGAGGTGTTACATTCCTACCTTCATTCCATTCTCACTTGACTCCATTCCCGCGTACCAAACGAGAAGTAAAAGAAATGCTATGTTTGACTGTGGGTCTATTAGTGGAAAAGTTGGTTAGTCAGAAGTTCTTAGTCTGCTAGTTTTGGTTAGATCAACTTGTATATATGCTTAGTGGAGCGAAAAACAGAAGAATGTTGTCAGAGTTGCTCCAAATTATCTAGGAGATGGGTATGCAATGAGCAAGTCGTCTTTGTTAAGAGGTTCACTAAGTACATGATTGTTGAAAGGTCTTTTTGTATGTACAGCGACTGCCAGTACCTAATCATTCTGAGGAACCCAAAGCCATAGTTATTGGCTTCATTTTGAAGGAGAAAGCTTAAGTACCCAACTTATATAAAAATTCGACATTGACATCACATTTGAATGTGTTATTTGGACCTCTAATGGTATTGTTAGTATTAGAACATATGCAGTAATATATTCAAGAATGAATTTAATTTATAATTGTAATTTTTTATATATAATCAACCCCCCTCCAACAGCAAAAAAAAAAAGAGAGAAAAAACACTCACAAACACAAAATCTGATGCTGTAGATAAATGGTTAAGTAACGAATGACTAAATTTGATCGCTATTTTATATCTAAGAACTTCTTGTTTTGGCTGTTTCCAACTTGCTATATGGGGAAAAAGGATTAAGTTCACTTGATTTTTCATTTTTAGTACTTCAAATGATGCAGAACAATTTGAATAGAGTAGTTCAATTTGGTTCTCCTATGATTGACTTGGATTGAAATGGATTTGCTTCCAAACTATGTCACGTGAGTACTTCTATCTTGAACCCGTACCCGTGCCCGATGCATATGAACTGCTTAAATACAAACTACACACACATTTATTTAAACGTGTACAAAATTATATTATACATGTTTCAATTTAAAGCCTTTGTTATTACACATCGTGGATGTATGTGCTACACTTCACATCCACTTCTTGGAATTCGGTGGACATGGGTCAGGATCATTTAAGTCCATACCTAGTACAAAACTAATATTTTAATGGGTGGTTTCAGTCTAGTTGAAAAACGAGATGGGTTTTCGAAACGATAGTCTACATGATAGAAGAAACATTAAAACGCGGTATATAAAAACATGTGAATGAGAAAAATAATAT
>JBAKGM010000326.1:22030912-22049602 GCA_037177215.1 Asparagus racemosus | reverse complement strand
AACCCAAATCCTAGTGTGGTTATGATTCCTAAAGATAACTAATTTAAATCCTTTTAGAATAAGGATTAACTTCAACACAGGCGTGCGGTTTTTTAACCTAAGGGGTGGAGGCATTTTCTCTTTTCATTATGAAAATCACAAACTTTAAAATATACATACTTATTGGATTAAGATGAACGAAACTATAAAATATTTGTGGGTTATATTTCATGAAAATCATTAATTTAAAGTATGAATACTTAATTGTGATTAGGTAAAATGAACAAAATTCTTAGAGTTAACCCATAGATAATGCGGATATTAAGTACCACAACGTAATTGCCACTGGATCGATACAAACAAAATTAGAAAATTTGTGGGGGTATAGTATATGAATATTGCGAATATTAAAGTTTGTATACTTCAGCATTAGGTCGAAGCAAATAAAAAATAAAAAAAATTATAGATATAACCCAAGGAAATCGTGAAGGTTGAAGTACACATACTAAATTTCCATTGAGTCAAAATGAACAAAATGGACAAACATTGATCGATATAGCCCAAGAAAATTGTGAATTTGAACTGCACATGCTTAATTGCCTTGGGTCGAAACGAACAAAAATTAAAAATTATTCCTTAAAGCCCGTGAAAATCATGAATTTTAAAGTAGCACATACGTAATTGTCATTCGGTTGAAAAAGAACATTGATAAAAATGTGGGTTAACCCAGGAAAATTACAAAAATTAAAGTATGCATACCTAAGTATCATTGAGTCGTAACATGGAAAATAAACAAATCTTGAGTGATAGCCCATGAAAATCACAAAATTTAAAATACGTGTACCTTGCCATTAGGTCAAAACAAGTGAAAAAAGACACAAATCGCAGGTCATAGCTCATGAAAACTGTGAAATTAAACTTAATTATTTTTGGGTTGAAATGAGCAAAAATGGAAGAAAAAAAATCTTTGGGTAATAGGTCACGAAAATTGTAGAATTTAAAATATGCATACTTAATCATCATTGTGTCAAAAAGAGGGAAAACATACAAAAATCATGGATTATAGTCCATGAAATCGCAAAATTTAAAGTATGCATATCCTGAATCGAAAGGAGCAAAAATGGGGGGAAAACGTGGGTTTGTAATCATGTAAACATCTAAATTTAGAGTACGCATATTAAATTGCCATTGAGTCTTAAGGAGCTAAAATTTATATAAAAAAATGTGAGTTATAGGCTGTGAAAATTGTGAAATTTAACATATGCATATTAAATTGTCACTGAGTCGAAACAAGCAAAAACGAACAAAGATTTTGGATAATATCCCCCATGAAATTCTCAAAATTTAAAGAACATTACTTAATTGAAATCAGGAACTAAGGAAAAAGGGAAAATCCATGGGTTATATGAAATCTCAAAATTTAATGTACACATACTCGATTGTCATTGGGCTGAAACATGCAAAAGTATTAAAAAATGGTAATAGTCCATGAAAATCTCTAAATTTAAAGTACACATATTTAATTGACATGAGTCGAAACAAGTGAAAATAGACAGAAATCATAAGTTATATCCCATGACAATCACAAAATTTATAGAACGCGTACTTAAATGTTGCTGTAACAAAATGACCAAAAATTGAAAATTTTTTTATAGCTCCATGAAAATCAGGAAATTTAAAATATACATATTTAGCGGACATTAAATTGAAACATGGAAATTGAGTGAAAATCATAGGTGATAATTAAAATCGTGAAATTTAAAGCATGCATAGTTAACTTCATTAGTACTCATACTCAAATTTCATTAGGTAGAAACGAGCAAAAATGGACAAAAATTGTAGGGATAGCCCATAAAAATATAAAGAACACATACTTAATTTTCATTCTATTGAAATGAGCGAAAATCTTTAAAAGAATCATAGGTCCATGAAAATTGCGAAATTTAAAGTATGCGTACTTAACTGTCGCTGAGTCGAAACGAGCGAAAATGGACACAAATCTTGGATTATAGCACATGAAAATCTAAAAATTTAAAGTACACATACTTAATTGCCATTAAGTCAAAATGAGCGAAATGAACAAAAATCATGGATTATTGCCTATGAAAGTTATGAAATTTATAGTACACATATTTAAATATTACTGGGTTGAAACGAGCAAAATCTTTAAAAAATGGGTGTTAGCACATAAAAATTATGAAATTTAAAGTACACGCATACTTAGTTGACATTGACTCGATATGCAAAAAAGGGGGGAAACTGTGGGTTATAGACCATTAAAATCACCATATTTAAAATATGGATACTCAATTGTCATTAGATTGCGCAATTTGAAGTATGCATAGTTACTTGTCATTAGGTCAGAACAAGCAAGAAAATGGACAAAAATCATAGACTATAGCCCATGAAAGTGGCTAAACATAAAGCGCACATATTTAATTGTCAAAAGGTCGAAACTAGCGAAAATGTAAAAGAAAAAAAAAGTGAATTATTGTCCATGAAACTTGAGAAAAGTAAAATACGTATTTGATTGTCATTGCGTTGAAACGAGCGAAAATTGATAAAAATTTTGGGCTATAGCTCATGGAAATCTCAAATTGAAAATGCACATACTTAATTGCCATCAAGTTGGAACGAATGAAAGTAAAAAAAAAACTCATGAGTCATAACTCATGAAAATTCCGAAATTTAAAGTACGCGTACTTAAATGTTATTGAGTGGAGCGAACATTGACAAAAACAAAAAAGAAAAAAAATCTGTTATTGCACATGAAAATCACCAAATTGTAAACAAATCCTAGGTAAACAAATCCTAGGTAGTCCATGAAAATTGTGTAATTTAAAGTACACATGCTTAAATGATATTGAGTCGAAATGAGCAACAATGGACAAAAATCTTAGGTTATAGTCCATAAATTTTTAAATTTAAAGTGCATACTAAATTTCCATCGAATTGAGACGAGCAAAAATGGAAAACAAATAAATGGATTATCGCCCATGAATATCGCAAAATTTATATTATGTGCATTTAAATTTTATTAGGGTGAAACGAGCAAAAATTGACAAAAAACGTGTGTTATAAGCTATGAAAATCATGAAATTTAAAGTATACATACCTAGTTGACGTTGAGTCGAAACACGAGAAATGGGCAAAAATCATGGTTTATAGCACATTAAAATATCTAAACTTAAATTGTGCATACTTAATTGTCATTGGATTGCACGATTTAACATACGCATCGTTAATTGTCAGTGCGTCGAAATGAGCGGAAATGGAAAAAAATTGTTATCCCATGAAAATCACTAACTATAAAGAATGCATATTTAATTGGCATTGGGTTGAAATGAGCGAAAATGTTAAAAAATTATGAGTAATAGTCCATGAAAATTGTAAATTTATAATACGTATACTTGATTGCCACTATGTCGAAAAAAGGAAAATGGACAAAAATATTGGATTATGGCCCATGAAAATTTCAGAATTAAAGTATGTGTACTTAATTGCAATCGAGTTGGAACTGAGTAAAAATTGACAAAATCCATGGGTTGTACCACTTGAAAATGGCGAAATTTATAGAATGCTTGCTTAAATGTTATTGAGTCGATGCGAGCAAAAATTGACCCAAAAAAATTGTATGTTATAGCGCATAAATATCACGAAATTTAAAGTACTCATACTTAGTTGACATTGAATTGCAATGTAGAAAATTGCAGGCTATAGCTCATTAAAATCGCATAATTTAAAGTATGTATAGTTAATTATCGTTGGGTCACGTGATTTAAGTACGAATACTTAATTGTCATTAGGTCAAGACGAACGAAAATAGACAAAAGTCATATGTTACAGCTCAAGAATATCGTGAAATATAAAAGACACATACTTAATTGTCTTTGGGTTGTAATGAGCATGTAAAAATAGTGGAGATAAAAAACTTGGATTATAGCCCATAAATATCAAAATGTAAAGTGTAGATACTTAATTGTCATTACGTCGAAACGAGCGAACGTTGACAAAAATAATAGATTATAGCCCATGAAAAGCGCCAAATTTAACGTATGCATTCTTAATTGACATTGAGTCTAAAAGCGGAAAATGGGCAAAAATCGTGGGTTATAGCCACTTATTCCCAAATTTAAAGTATCCATACTTCATCGTCATTGGGTCGCGCAATTGAAAGTACGATAGTTAATTGTCATTGGATTGAAATGATAAAAAATAAACATAAATTGTACGTTGTAGCCCATGAAAATTACTAAACATAAAAAATGCATACTTATTTATCATGGGGTTAACGAGCAAAAATATAAAAAGAAAATCATGAGTTATAGTTCATAAAAATTGTGAAATGTAAACTACGTTTACTTGATTGCCACTGAATCAAAATGAGCAAAAACAGACAAAATATAGGATTATAGCCCATGAAAATCTAAAATTTTAATACACACGTACTTAATTGCCATCGAGTCGGAACGAGTGAAAAAAACAAAAACAAAAAACCATGGATTATAAGCTATGAAAATCGTGAAATTTATAAAATGCGTACTTAAATGTTACGAGCTGGAATAAAAAAACGTGTGTTATAACCCATGAAGATCACTAAATTGAAAGTATGAATACTTTGTTGACATTGAATTGAAATGCGGAAAATGGGCAAAAGTTGTGGCTTATAGACCATTAAACTTGCGAAATTTAAATTATGCTAACTAGTTCTTGCTTCAGCTATTATTCTCTTCTTTCCACGACGCTTGGCTAACGAAGGTTGTGCAACAACATTGTTCATCGTATGGGCTCCATTGTGGTTTAAGATTTTTGGTCATTTCCTCGACTCACTCGGAGACCAATAAAGCAACCACAATGCCTACTGGACTCAATCTGACAAAAGTCTGGAGAAACTGTCAAATATGAGCAGAAGTAATCAGGATGAATGTACTTATGTAAGACAACAGCTACATCTCTCTTAAGCATGCAAGATGTCTGAAAGTCAAATCTTGCATGGTTGTGGCTCTAACAACAGTATTATCCGAGCCTATGTTACTATATGGGAGTTACATTAGTACTGACAGTGTTTGGTTAACCACTAAACCAATCATGGTTTACACATTTAACAGAAAAATACTAACTGGAGAACTAAATTGCAAGAAATCGTTTGATTTCAGGGGCCTAATAGCAATTTTAATTATTAGTGGGATTAATCACAAATTATGGAAGATCGAAGGAACCAATATCTAGAAAATGTGCAAGCCATCAGACTTATACATGAGATGCGTCCTTATCATATCTAGATTGGATTAGGGTGGATTTCCTTTTTGCTCTGGTCTGGATTACTACTAATACATTTGAGGTAGAAGTTATCCTTTAAAAACTAACTAATCATTTTCCGATATGCACTCATATGTCAACATCCCATCAGATAGAAAATGGGATTAGGATCTGCATATAACTCCTATGGAGGAAGCACAAAGAAGCAAAATCAAAACTCAAGTTACAGTGTTATGTATGTCACTCGAACACAGAATGATCGAACAAAGCAAGTTCTTGGTCTTTATATCACCTAGCTTTTGTCCTAAGAATTTTGCCTCTAGAAGCTTTCTTCTCCATCTTTTCCCTCTTCTTCCTACTCTTTTCATCCTCAACGCCCCCCTGCACATTAGAGATTGATGATCAGATCATATTCTTACACTTTCCAAAAGGAATACTTCATAAAATTTCAGTAGGCAGTTGGGTTATAGTATACCTCTGAACCAAGTGAAAGGAACCCTTTTAATAAACCAAAAACCTTGTATGCAGCAAATGCCGGTATCTGGGAACAAGTGTGGTATAGAATTAACACTTAAATGGTACAATTTGTATGAATAACTCAAATTAGAAGGATGATATAAAGATTTAAACTCTCAAGTAACAGATCCGGAGTCCGGACATATGTTAAGTAATAACTTTGGAACAAATTCCAAATAGCAAGTGTAACATTCTTAACTAGTTAACTTCGGAAGTTAACTTTCCACAAGCTGAAGGGAAGGCCCAATTTTGATAGTTGGAGAAGGTTAGTGGATCCACACTTTGGCATGTTTAGAATTAATGAAGAACGTGATGAGATACAGATCAAAAGCCATAAAATAATGGACTAATAAGACAGGTTACAAATCTTACCACAGAATAAGTCCACCAAAATTTTCCTGATATAATGGACATCACTTGTACAAAGCTTGTTATGTAGATAACATCATGCAAATAGCTGCAAAAAGAAATTACTGATCAATTATTATTTTAGATAAAACCTCAGCGACAAAGTTCATGGGTTTTCTCTGATTTTCAAACTTTATGGCAATTTTCTGTAAAACCCTCAAAGTTCATGGGTATTCTCTGAAATTTACTGTAAAAAAAATCCTTGACCAGTAAGTTCATTATGTAAAAACTTGACCAATATAGATGGGCAAATTACACTTAAATACCTATTGTTTGCCCGATATTGCACCAAAATACTCAGAGTTTAAAACCCTGAAGTTAAATACCTAAAGTTTCTATAAGGTGCAGTTTAATACCCAATGGAATCCAATGTGAGAATTTCACCCCAAAAATTCTCATGCCACACTCCATTGCTATTTTCATAACATTTTAACCCTTAATTTTTATTAAATCTATTGTTAAACCTATCAAAATCCTATTCTAAACCTACCCTAATGCTATCTTAAAGCGGGATCTTGACAGGTTTTAACAATAGATTTAACAAAAAGTAAGGGTTAAAATGATCCAAAAATAGCATGTGAGTGTCGCATGAGAAATTTCGGGGTGGAATTCTCATGTTTGCATTGCATTGGGTATTGAAATGCAACTTTTAAAAACTTTAGGTAGTTAATTGTACAGTTTTAAACTTTGGGTATTTTGGTGCAATATCAGGCAAACAATAGGTATATAAGTGTAACTTACCCAATATAGATTGATAAAATTAAAGGTTCTTTATATAACAGACCATGTAGCTGTACAACAAATTTCTTATAAATAAAAAATAATCAGTGAAACTTTTTTTTTCCCGGGTTAAACAATATCATCTCAGCAAGAACATAAGGCTTACCCACAAATTCCATCAGTTGTCATATCAAACCCACCATCTAGGAGTTCTCCATCATCAGAATATGTTGGTTGTGCCATCTTGGCAAGTTGCTGATATGAAACACCGTAGGCTGCAGATGTCACAAGGAGACCAACCCAATGTTTCCATGTGAAGGTTGAATAAAAGAAAAGCATCCTGATCAAGACATAGATCACCTGTGTAGTTATAGCCTTATAGGTCAGGTTCATATGAAGAACAAAACATGTATAAAAGAAGAGTAAAGACTTCTAATTGATCAAATAACAGGTAGTTAACTTCCTTTATAAGAACTCAGGGTTCAGAGTTAAAACGGGACAACAAACAATTGAAAACACAGCATAACAACTAAACCTCTAACAAATAATATCAAACAGGACAACGCTCCCTCCCTAAGCAAAGGCAAGATGCAAGCCCAAGATTTGGGTCCTAACTAATATCAATTACTTTTTTTATTTTTTCCCTATGTGTTTTCAAGAGGGGAACAAATAACTGCTTAATAGAATGTAACACCCAAGCTCAACTGCTTTCCTCATGTCCAATCTGCACAAACAATTTTGAGATAAACAATTCGCATACGCTGATGCATTGGCATGCTAACCCACATATTCTGTGCTCCAACTTGGGCCAATTTCCCGAACAAGTGTTAAATGTGAAGATTTATTTAAGCATGGGCAAAAAGATAATAGGTCAGTCTTTGAGTTTAAAATGCTAAGAAAATTATCAAAGAATAACTAATCAAGTGCTCAAGACTGTTATCAGTTATCACCATTGCAAGCAGTATCTGATCCATATGATTATTTTCAAAAGATGAAGAAAGCTACAAGTACATAGGATTATGGTGTCTATGAATTGCTAATATATCTCCTGGTGGTTGCTCAAGTTTCAATATCTATTTGCAGTTGTGATGCATAATCATTCAGGTTAACCTTAGACGATACTTGCAAACTTTTAGCCACTAGTTGGTCCTACGTTGTTTGTTACAGTGAACATAGTATAACAAACAAGTTCAAATCTGACTTGTTGAACTCATTCTTTCTCAAGAATTTTGTGTTGTCAGCATGGTTGCCATAGCGGCAAGAGGCTTGTATACATACAATGCAGAGAAAACATAGTAATAAATATATTGTTGCTTGAACCAGATTAAATAGGGTGAATGTTATATCAAGATAGCAAGATAGTAAAACACAGTTACACAAGCATTCACAGGATAATTTTTAACCTGTTAACATTTCACATACATGATCAAGAGAAGAATTGGTTGTCAAACCCAAGGACTGCCATCATGCCTCATTTAAACCTTAATTTCTTTCCTTTTCCAATTGATCGATACCCTTCAACAATTTCAAAGAACAAACCTAAACCTAGACTCAATAAAGACCCTAAATGGCAAATATGAGCTCGTGGTGAACCCGAACAAGACCAAGATAGTAACTTTAGGGCATTAAAAACAAGTAGTTTTCAAGCCTTAACTGAATTTGTTAGCATCGATCTCCAATTAATGGAAAAAAAATCTAATGGAGACAATTAATAGGCGAATCGATCACTTACGTTGCAGGCGATGATAAGGCGGAGGAGATTGGCCATGTGCTTCTTGTTCTCCTCCTTCCTTTTCTTCGCTCCTTGATTCGCCATTGCTAAGCTCTCTCTCTCTCTCTCCTCTCTCTCTCTCTCTGCGCTGGGCTTGAGCTTCAGGGAAATGGGCTGGAGTGGTTTTTTTATACTTCAACTGTATAGGGCTTTTTTAACGGCCTGGTTTCAAAATGGATCCAGTTTCAGCAGGGCAGAATGAAATTGGATCAATTTATTTTATTAAAAAAAATACTTTTTGTAATTAATCGTGGTTGGCAACCCCGCTTAATTAATACAGATAATTAAGTTGAAAATAGTTATGGTTGGCAAACCCAGCTATTTTTTAACTAGATTAAAATTTGTGTGGTTGCTAATCACGAATCTTTTGAACTGTGTTCTATTACATAAATTTTTTAAAAAATCGACCCAGTTTGAGCTAATCGTGCCAATGTGGTTGAAACTAGATCGTTTTTTGTAAATAAAATTGAAATGAGTCAATTTTTAAATAAATATTAAAATGGGTCTATTTAAAAAAATCTTAGTATGAGACTATTGCACTTAAATACTCTATTGTTCTCTCTATTGTGTTCTAATATACCCTCAATTGTTTTCGGTAGCACTTCTCTACTAAAGTTATTAAAACTTCCAAAATTTCCATGTTAATAACCTTAGTTATGCAAACAAAAGAATTTCCTCTAAAAATTCTCATACAACACAGTATGCTAATTTTAGAAAAATTTAACTCCTAATATTTGTTAATTTTACTGTTAAATCTATCAAAATCCAATTTTAAAATAAAGTTAGAGTAGGTTTAAAATAGAGTTAGGATAGTTTTAATAGTCAATTCAACAAAATAGGATTAAAAAATTATAAAATTAGCATTTGAGTGTCGCATGAGAATTTTCGTGGGGAAATGCTCGCATTTACATAACTGAGGATACATAAGTACAATCAAATTTTAGGATATATAAGCGCTGACAAAAGCAAATCATGGTGTACAAGGGCGAAGTAGGGGAAATTATAATCAAGACGAAAAATATTAGATATTTATTAGTTAGAATACTAAATAGTGAACTTGAAGGTTAAGGTAAGCTGTGGTTTACTTTTCTTTGTGAAAATTAGTATCTTTTTCTTGATTTATCTCAAAAATAGCTACTTTGATCAATAGCTATTATTTTTCGTTTGGACACTTTCTAGCATTTGTAGTTGCATTTACAGTTGTAAGAATTTCGAACTTCAGAAGGCATGTAGAATCTAAGAATTTTTTGTCTAGAATAAAATGAAAGAAAACTATTTTTAACTATCCATAGGTGCCGTTTATTAACTAATTAGTTTATGATTATTCAAGTTTTTCCTTTATAATTATTGTTGTAATTGTTGTTGTTGCTGCCATTGTTGTTCCGAAAGTCCAATGCAAGTAAATTTGGCCATCTTACCATGTAAAAAAAAAAAGACTTTTAGGTAATATATATTGCTCATTTTCTTTTCACAATCAATACTAAACAAAAATTGTTTCCTCCCTGACCTTATCCCTTTAAATTGCCATGAAATGGAAATATAGAATAATGGATGAAATAACTCGAGAACCACACTTTTTTTAAAACACTCGTAGGCTATATATATTCAAATAGTTCTTACTGCGTCGGTACATCACATACTCAAGGGTTGACTTGTCAAACACACGTGAATTCCAAAGTCAAAGTCGATGGAACATTGACTTGCATTACGTCTTCCCGATCTTCAACTTTCTTCAACCTTCTCGTCTCTAGGAAATTCTTGTTCCTCAGCTTCACGAGAGGAGAGGTAATTCAAGGAGGCGGTGTCCTTGTAGGGCTTGGGGTTCTCATCGTTAACCAGCTCAGGCGATGGGCTGATTATTGCATCATATGGGAGGCTGCGCAGCAACACGATGGAGATTCTTGACTGTGAAGAGTAGACTGGGACTCTGCGCGGCAAGCTCTTGTATTGCTCGTGGCTAAATATCTGAACAAGTCAAATTCATTACATTATGTATGATAAGAACAAGTTTAATATCTGAGCTAAGACTACTATCGATAGTATTCAAAATGTTAATAATAATGTAATATTTAGACCAGATATATTAACATGGTTTACTCAGGTATCATAAATTGTAAATAGTTTCTGCAGATTTTCATAAAAGTGGATAATGTTGTTTGCTTGATACATGAGGAAGAAACCACACCAAAAATATTAAAAAATATTTTTATGTAGTCCATATATACTGCAACAAAGTCAATGGCGTATATATTTACAATTTATTACATTTGGGTATGTTCTATTTACATTGTCGATATTATTAATAAAAGACTAGCTCAACTCAGCGAATTTTACATTTGATTAATGATTAAGTCTAAATCAAAGTACACAGGTGCCAAAACATTATTAAGAAGTACTCATCAATAATTTAGTGTATTATATATGTCCATCGGATCAGATACTTTCAAACTATAGTGATAGTGACAATAATTATGTCTTTTTCATGGCTTTTTCACCATGTTGACATGAAATATTTGTATCCTGATGGGTACCGGATATGCATACGATTACAGATATCCTTTTAAACTTTTATGGGATAAATATGAAAATAGGTAGATACCTGATTCTAGATGCAGTTACCTGGATACATAATATTAAAACAATTTTATGTTAAATTAATTAGTTTGAGACTGATTTTCATGATTCGGAGATCTAAATTTAAATTTATCGGTGTCCTGAATGCAGATGAACTATGGCGTGACAATTTTTACTTTATTTAAACAATAATATGTAGTACATAGCAGACATACTCCTGAGCTTTATCAGTTTCTCTCATATCTGATATGTGTAGGTGTCTATTTTCCTCTTATCAGATCAATATCTGGATTTTCCTTACCAGAACATACATAGATACGCATATATAGACACGATAAATGTCATATCGGTTTGTTCGCGCTCCTAGTGCATTTTCCTATGATGATATTATGGACGGTTAATTAAAGTTTTAGTCTAAAACCTACACCATTTATATTACTTGCAATGAGAGAAATAGATATTTGTCAGGTAATTTAGGCTATTGCATTAGCCTAATGCTTACCTAATCACAAGATTAAGCCAAGTAAATTAAAAAATAAAGAAAAAAGTACAACCAACCTCAAGGTGATCTCCAACATTAACGACGAGAGACCCGCCGACTGGTTCGACAGTGACCCACTCGCCTTCGTACTAGACTTGGAGGCTGTGGATGCCGTCTTGTTGGATGATGAGGGTGAGGAAGCCATAGTTAGAATGCGGCGTGTCAGATCAAGTTCCAGGCACGCATGATAATAGTTGACGACCATCATGTGTGTACCTTCGTCAAAGTCTCAGAGAATACGGTTGTTGACTCCGAGAATCTCGAGGATTGCGGACATGAGGAGGAAGAGTGATTTGGTTTGCCTTACGTATGAAGTTACTATCTCCCTGCACAATGAAAAGTTTATTTTCTAATTATAAATTTTCAGTAATGTATAGACAATTAGGATTTATTGTTATTATAATGAAAACTGTATCAAAAATAATAGATGATTATGATTAAAGAATCGGTAGTCCTGAAATCTAATTGGATAGGAAGGTGAAGGTACACTTTTTTTATACTTATAAAATAGAGGTTTATAAAATAGAGGTGGCCCCTTTGTAAAGTAATCTAAACATAGATCTTTAAGACTAAAATTGTTAGTTTGGTCGTCACGCTAGTATAGTAGACATGATAAATTTTTAAAAAAATTTCTTTGATGCTCTGTCTTTAAAGGTGAGAGATTTTTTTCTATTTGGTGTCAAAAGCACATCATCGTTTATAAAGTTGGAAGGTGTAAGTTTTCCAGGACAACAGCTTTAAGAATTGTGATGCATATTGTTGAATACAAGTAATATCCGAATACCCTGCATGTAAGCAGATGTTCTAATCCACATAAGGGACATTTGAATTACAAATTGGCTTCCTATTCTACTCATGCATTATTCAGAACACCCCTGACACCAATAATCTCATGTAATGTTCTTATGGTTCTGGCAAAATTTGTACTCTCTGTGTTTATGCTTTGTGTGCATGTTTATGTATGCAAACTAAAAATGGCAGTTGCATCCTTTGTGAAGGACATTCATGATATCAACTACAAACAGTTGTCATCACAACTAACACCATTCACATGCATGCGTCAATTACTAACACATGTATGCTCCTCAGACGTCCCAACTTGTTCAAGAAACTTATCCAACGTAACTTTTACTCAAGAGTGTTCTTAGATTTACTACTTCATTGCTTGCATTTTCATAGAAAGTGAATGAAAGAGAAAAGTGAGGCCCCCACCTCAAGTCCAAGGGAGAAGAAGGCCAATACTCAAGAACTCTCTCTAAAGGATGACAAGTGAGCTTGAGGAAGTCTCTCCAATATAAAACACCATCTTTGAATTGGTTAATGCCCATCCCACATCTCACCGGACTTCTTGTATCACTCGTCATATATTTCATCCTCTCCTCAATGGGAAGGTCAAATAATTTCTTCCCCACGCTGACCATTTTCGAAATAAGCTCTCTATCAATGCCATGGTTCACTACCTGCACACCCACATAGAGCAAATTCTCTTAAATGCATTCAGAACATAAGTGTTCTAAGTTCATATATGAATATGGTCATATATTAAAAAGATTAGAAAGTATAATAGGGTTAAATCAAGATATTTTCTCATCAAGTTATTTGTACCTGAAAGAAGCCATGTTCCTTGCATGATTTGGCCAATATTTGAAGAACTTTGACTTCTATCAGATGTAACAGAGCCAGATCAATGATAGACAACTTCCAACTTGAGCTTCGGAGCAATTCTCCCTTCTCTAGTCTCAGGCTGTTCAGAATCGGGTAACACATACTTCCTAGGAACCCTAGTGATGCCGCTCTCACAAAGGTGTGTCACCCATTTCATGTATCTCTCCAATTGATCCTCATTCTCCTCTTTCTTCATCTCAATTAAGTCCATTACCGTCTCTTCGAGAGGAAGAAAGAGAGTTAGTGTTTTGTGTGAGGTGATGGGATAATGAGAAGTGAGGGACTTGGGTGGTACTTATAGAGGCTAAAAAAGAGAAAAGCAATTAGAAACTAAACCAACCCCTGTGTTCTCATAATCCATGGTTCCACGGGAGTATGTATGTATGTATGTGTCAGAGAGCAGACTGTTAAAGAGCATAAGCCAGCCAAAAGTTCTCATTTTGAGAAGCCTTCAACATTTAAGAGCAAAATACATAATATGGGTGATTAACTACTAAACATTTTAGAGCACCCAAGATGTTGTGGATTGGTTATGTGATGCATGCACTAACTAAACCACAATTAGTGGCTGACTTTGTATGGAGTGTTTAAGTAATCAATAGTTAGCACTTGGGGTGAGTAATCAAGTTTCTGACCTTGTATATTTGCATAAAATAAATCAAAGTGAGGTGAGGTGCTGACTTTGCAATTGTTTTGGTAGGAATTGAATTCTTCATGTACTTATCTTAAGTTACCATCTCAATTTCACTTTTTCTTTATTTTTTTCAATAAATTTCTTTTCTTTTCCAATCAACCGCTACTTTCCATAATTTCACAGAACAAGCCCTAAACCTAAAACTTAATAAAGCAACCCTAAATGGAAACTATAAGCTCATCCTGAACTGAACAAGACCAAGATAGAAACTTTAGGGCATTGTAGTTTTCAATAGAGAAACTAAGGATGAGAAAATAAAAAAGCGAGTCGATCGCAAGATCCGAGATTGAAGAAAACGTACGTTGGAGGCGATGATTAGGGGGAGGAGATTGTTCATGTGCCTCTTGCTTCTTCTCCTTCCTCTTCTTCGGTCCTTGATTCGCCATTGCTGTGCGCTCTCTCTCTCTCTCTCTGCTTGAGCTCGGATGGAGCAGAGATGGGCTCGACTAATTCTCCAGGTCAAAGACCCGGTCCATTTGGGCCCATTGGGTCGTTTGACACATATTGGGCTTTTATAATAGGTTAATATGGCTGACAAATGCTTAGAAAACATTAGATTTTGATTAGAGGACTCTGTAGTAAACTTGGTGGTTAAGATCAACTGTGGTTTTTTACCCATCTTTATTTGTGGAAATTAATAATTGTTTTTTTTTTTTTTTGATATATCTCAAGTAATATCTAGTATGACCAGAAAGTCTTTTTTTTTTAAACGCTTAAGTAAGCTACCCAAACTGGCTTTTAGTTGCAAGAATTTTGAACAGCCGAAAACACGAGAAAAATTAAGAAATTTCATCTAGGATAAAATTCAAGAAAACTATTTTCAACTGATTTAATGATTGTCTCAAAATTGTGTAGGGTTATTCAACTTCTTTTATACTATTTATTTATTTATTTATATTAGTACTAGTAGTTGTAGTAGCAGTAGTACGATATATGTTCCCTATATCAATTTAACAATCAACATTAACATGCAAAAATTGTATCCTCTCTGACCTTATCCTTTTATATTGCAACGAAATGAGAGAAAAGAATAAAGGACAAAGAATGCAGAGAACCACATATTTCAATACACTTGTAGACTATATATCCCTTTACTTATATATCTCCAATATATTACTAATTAATTTTCTACCTACGTGCTAGATACATCCCATATTCAATGGTTGATCACTCGGCAACCATACACGAGGTTCAAAAGTCAGAGTCAAACGAAGCGCTGACTTTGATTATTTTGTCTCATTCTTCAACTTTCTTGTCTCTAGAAAATTCTTGTGCTTGGTCTCGCTAGAGGAGATGAAACTCAAGAAGGAGGCGAAGTCCGTGTCTTTGTAGAGCTTGGGGTTCTTGTCGTTGACCAGCTCGGGCAGTGGGCTGACCATCGTGTCATAAGGGAGGCTGTGGAGCGAGGCGATGGAGATTCTTGACTTTGAAGAGTTGACTAGGACTCTGTGTAGCACGCTCTTGTACTTCCCATTGCTGAATATCTAAACAAGTCAAAGTCCATCAATATGTTAATTAGGTCATGTTTTGGTGGTTGAATCTGGATTAAAGGTAAAAACAGAGGTGCAAGTAGTGTTAAGAACTAATTATCAATTATTTATGGTTTTGTAATTAATGACTGCCTCATTCACCGCTCCAAAATTTTCATCTAATATGATGGTTCCTCTAAGAATATTTTTCTTATTTGTCAATTATATCTAGGTAGGGGTTCTGATGAGAAAACTTTGAATTTCAGAAGGATTTTATGAGGCACCCCAGAGTTTTAGTGCTTTACTGAAATTTTCCTCGAATTAAAATAGTTTGTGGGTGGCATCTGCAACAACTCCAAAGTTCAAGGTGTTTTCTGAAATTAACCCTTAGATTTTTTTCATTGAGGAGGAGATAGTTAGATTTTTTTTTCCAATAATAGCGAACACTATACATGTCTTTGCATTTGACTGATATCCCTTTTATAGTGGAAAATATTTTATAACCGTTCCTTGTATGATGGCATCATGGGTTTTTCAACAAAAAATTCTTGACTGACAAAAAAAAAAAAAAAAAAAAAAAAGAGTCTTAGATAATTAGACTTTTAAGTTAACCAGAGTTTGCCCAAGCATAAGATTAATCAAACAAATTAAAGACTAAAATCAATAAACCAAGTGCTAACCTCAAGATGATCCCCAACATTAACAGCTATTGACCCGGGCACAGGCTCAACGGTGACCCACTCCCCCTTGCACTGAACTTGGAGGCCGTGAACAGCATCTTGTTGGAGGAGGAGCGTCAGGAAGCCGTAGTCGGAGTGCGGCGGCATCCCGAGCGTCAGGTCCGGCTCCGGGCACTCGGGATAGCAGTTTAGGACCATCATGTGCGTTCCGTCGTCAAAGTCGTCGTCGTGTTTGCGGTTGTCGACTCCAAGGTTCTCCAGGATTAAAGACATCAGGGTGAGGAAGAGCGATTTGGTTTGCTTTGCGTATGAAGTTGCCACCTCCCTGTTTGTAACAAAGAATTTAGTACAGACTAATCTAGGTTTCGAAATCTTAACTGCTAAATAACATGAGGCAATTTTGTCATATCAGAAAAAAGATGATCACATATTTTTTAAGGTTAATTGCACATAGATTCCCTGTAGCTTATTCTTTTGAACTTACCTTTATTTATTTTTTGTGAGTTAGCACTTCTTTTGAACTTACTATTTACTGTTAAAGAGGGATCTCCAAGATTAAAATTTTGACTCTTTTACTCTTATATGGACTCACAAATTTCAACCAGGGGCAATATCTACCAAAAAGTCTACCAAGGATAAAAGGATTCGGATCCTCTCCACTGCCAACAAAAAAAATAAAAAAGGTAAATGATTCTAAGAGTAAAGTGGAGAGCTCATATGCAACAATAAGACTATAGGGGTGATAAGTTCAAAACAGCGATGCCTACACAGGCTCTATGTACAATTAACCCTTATTTTTATTTTTAATTCTATCTTTTAAATTTGTAGAAAGAAGGAGGTAGCCCCTTCTTTAAAGCTGAATCAAGCAAAAAATTTTAGGAGAAAAAATTGTTATTCTTGTTGTTGCCCATGTACAATAGAAATATAAATTTATGAAATTTCTTTGAAACTCCCTTCTTTGTCGAAACTTAAAAGTACTGAGAGATTTTTGTTTGGTGTATAACACAAATTAAGCACCATATAAAAATTCGATTAGCAAAAGACACATAAAAATGTTCTTTCGAACCATTGATTTTGTCTAATGACATGTTTAAAAACTGCTAATATATGTATGTGTTGAATACGAATCTTAACAAGAGAAGGGTGCTTTAAATCAGACGAAGGTACATTTCTAGCATTCAATTACCCTACTCACTTATGATTGTACTCAGGTGTGTTTGTGTTCATTTTGTCTGTATCTCTATGAATACACAAGAATAACATAGAATAAGGTGTTTTGTTGAAGAACATTCATGCTAACAACTCCCAACAGTTGTCATCATCACCACTCAGATCTTTCACATGCATGAATCAATTTTTCCTAGAACATGTATTCTCCTTAATTCTCACATGCCCCACTCGTTCATGAAAACTTATCTAACAGAGCTTTCGCTCGGAGTATTCTTAGATAAAAAATTCATTGCTTGAATTTTCTTAGAAAGTGATAGGAAGAGAAAATTGAGGCCTTATACCTCAAGTCCATGGGAGAAGTAGGCCATTGTTGAAGAAAACTCTCTAAAGGATGACAAATGAGCTTGAGAAAATCTCTCCAAAATAACACACCGTCTTTAAGTTGGTTGAGGCTCGTCCCATATCTCACCGGAGCTCTTATATCACTCGACATATATTTCGTCGTCTCCTCCAAAGGAAGTTCGAAGAATCTCTTCCCCACGTCGACCATTCTCAAAATAAGCTCTCCATCAATGCCATGGTTCACTACCTACGTATGCACCCACATAGAGCAAATTATATCAAATGTTGATTACATTTTAGCCGTTGAATGGAGCATCTCATATGTGAGTATATATATAGTCTGATACTAGAAAGACCAATTTATTGGTACCTGAAAGAAGCCATATTCCTCGCAAGATTTCGCCATTGTTTGGAGGACTTGACTTCTATCTGGAGTATCTAACAGAGCAAGATCAATGATGGGCAATTTGAGTTTCGGATTGGAAATCATCTCTTCTCTAGCCTCAGGTCGCTCAGGGACCGGTAATATGTACTTGTGAGGGACCTTAGTTACGCCACTCTCGCGAAGATGTCTCACCCCTCTCAAAAAGCTGCCCTCATCCTCTTCTCTTTTTGTCTCAACCAACCCCAAATCCATTACCATTTCTTAAGAGAGGAACGAAGAATTTTGTGTTTGTGTAAGGAGATGGGGACAATGAGAGGTGAGGGAATTGGGGTGATACTTATAGGGCTAAAAGAGGAAAGCAATTAGTAAGTAATCCACTCTGGTTTTTTCAAAATCCATGGTTTCATTGGTGTATAAGAAATGTTATATACTATTATTATCTATAGAGAGAGAGAGAGAGAGAGAGAGAGAGAGAGAGAGAGAGAGAGAGAGAGAGAGAGAGAGAGAGAGAGAGAGA
>JBAKGM010000326.1:22012479-22025748 GCA_037177215.1 Asparagus racemosus | reverse complement strand
GGCCTGGACGAGCACTTCGGCCTGGACGAGCACTTCGGCCATGGACGAGCACTTCGGCCTGGACGAGCACTTCAGCCTGGACGAGCACTTTGGCATGGACGAGTGCTTCGGCCATGGCCGAAGTGCTTCGGCCTTGGCCGAAGCAATTTAGCTCGGACCTGCTTCTTTTTCAGTGTTTTCTTCGACTTTTCATCTATTCTGACCTGTTTTCCGGTATTTCCAAACTTGGTTGGTTGTTCCGTTGATTCTGGAGTCCGATTGGCGTTGCGTCGTCGTTTGAGCTCGGTTAATTCCGTCACGTCGACGCTCGAGTCTGATCGACACGCCTTATTGAATCTCACTGTACTGGAGATTCATCATTGGATTTATTCCACGATACGTCGCTCCGTTGACTTGTACATCTCGCCGACTCACTTTACGTGTCCGTCGACTCGCTTCATGCGTTTCGCGGCGTGATTACGTCGTCAGCGGTTCTTGATCTCATCGCTTGATGGTTCGGCGGTTGCGAACCCACCGTCACGAGTCTGGTTCGGGCACTGATAAGCAATTTTTAACGCCTACACCAGATGCTCAAGGACCTACTGGTTTAGGTAAATATCTCATGCGTTCTCCGACTGAAGAGGTTCTTTTTCGAGGAGAAACTATGCGCTTTTTTAAAATGGTCGGAAAAATGCATCGTTTTTCCTAATTCTTTCTTGCTGGCTAGTTTTGATGCAAAAAATACCTCCATCTTGTTACGATTTCTATTTCTCTTCTCCCTAGATCTCGATTTGTAGGGTTTTAACCAGTTAGTCGCGCATGCATGGGGTGTTCGATCTTTCTATTGTGTGTGTCGAATGAACAGTCTCTTTCCCTCTTATAGGCTGAGAGAGAGAGAGAGAGAGTTAATGGCTTTTAATTGTGGGTTAAGTAGCCATTAAAATAAGAGATAGTGGAGGAGCGGTTATCCCCTTGAAAATCACTCTCAAACAGCTAATTGGCGAAGTTCGCTAATTAATTAGTTGGTGAAGCTTTCTGAAGGCGTTTGTGCGAGGCTCACTTGAATATGTGGGCCATCACTTCTAAATCGTGGATGACATGGCCCCAAGTGTGTATCTATGAGGCAAATTTTGCTGATTAATTGGTTGGTGAACTTCGGTGGCGAGTTCAGATTTAGCATAGAATTCAACTCGCGACTTGACCGACTCAATGATGCCTTTTGACTTGGCCTAAAGTCTGAATTGGGAGTCGACCCACTCTTGACTCGGTCGGGTCAGATTGAGGTGAACTTTGTGGCAGAGTTCATATATTCTGTTAGGCGAGCTTCGCTGCAGCTTGTTGTGAGCTTAACTTTGGGCCTTTTTGGAGTGTTTAGTCCATGGGAGTTCGCTTCTTAGATCCAAGCTGAATCATTGGCCTAGATAGAATATATTTTAACCGTCTACAAAAACCGCCAAGAAGCTAATGAAAGGCGAGAGAAAGGGTTGTGCTACCATTGTGATGAAAAGTATAGCATAGGACTTTTTTGACATTGTTCATATAATATCTCTTATTTGAGTAATAACAGGCATTCATTTGAGTCTAACTTGTGTTTGAGATGATCTAGGACATGAATATACATGTATGGACTAAGAACGAGGCAAAAAATAATGGAAATTAGCTCACAAGGTTATTTCAGCATGTGGACCATCGACGGTGCTACATTGACCATTGATGATGCCCAATGGACCATCGATGGTGTTATGGATTATTGATTGTGAAAAAGTCCAAAGAAGTTCAGATCATTGATGAGGTCATCGATCATTGATGGTCATTTCATCACCATCAATGTTTGAGAGCTACCATCAATGGTTAAAAGGCTAATTTAATTTTTTTAAAGTTTTAATCTTACTTGTTTGTCACATATGATCTTTCAATCTTCTCCTACATTTTGAGAGCCTTCTTTCTGACCTTACCTGAAGAGGGAGGGAAGGGGGGAGAGAGGGAGAGAGAGGGGGGAGAGAGAGAGAGAGAGAGAGAGAGAGAGAGTTGATCAAGGAGAAGTCTTTTGTTTCTCCAGAGCCTTATCGATTGCTCACTCGCCATATACATCATCATCCGATTAGTTCGCAGTAAGGAGAGTTACCCTTAGAGTTCACCATCATCGTTGTTCTTTACCAAGCTACACTTATATCCTTTAGAGAATAGTTTACAAAATTAAAGGCCTGTAAGATTCTTCCATTCGAGCATAAATAATCTTTTGTTATTTGTTTCAAACATGTTTTGGTTTTACGGCATCCTCAAGCTAGTTGAGTTGAGGGTTAAGTACTAGCTAGTGATATGGAATACTCAATGTGGTGACATTATATCATCTTTTCTTACCTTACCATCTATTTTATGTGTTCCTAAACTCATTATGGATCTCATTTCTGTTAGTTAGTTAGATGATTCTAGATGTGTAATTTCATTTGATCCAAAATTATGTATTGTGTAGGATTCCCGCAATAGCCAACAAATTGGGACATGTCATAAGGTGGACAGATTGCATCAGCTAGATCAACTTCATACTCCACTTTCAGTTATTAGGTCCAGTTACTCTACCTTTGCTATTTGCCATCATAGGTTAGGACATCTTTCAACACCTAGTCCAAAAACTCTAGTTGAGTCTAGAGCCTTAGGATATTTTTCTTTTCATGCACAAAATAATTATACTGATTGACGTCTTGCAAAACAATTTGCTTTACCTTTTGTGACTCATAACAGTCTTTCTGTTGAACCATTTGATTTAGTATATTCCAATATTTGGGGTCCTGCACCTCTTGCATTTATGTGTAGTTATACATATTATATGAGTTTTGTTGATGATTTTTCTAGATATACTTGTTTCAGTCTTTGAATAGCAATTAACAGAAATTACAATTTAAAGAAAATTACAAATAAAATAAGAAAAAAAATTATATTCACTAGGTTTTTTTCCCGTGTGCTGATAGAGCATCGTTCTTGTACTCCGCTGACTGTCCGATAAAAGTGTTAAGTTTTTGTTTATTAATAGTTGCTGAAGCGTTTTTGAAGATGCGAAGTGTGGATACTAAGTGTATAAAAATTGTCAAGTGCCAAGTGCCCCAAAATTAAGCAATCACTCCTCCTCTTATAGGCTAAGAGAGAGAAAGAGAGAGAGTTAGTAGCCATTAAATATGGATTAAATGGCCATTAACTTAGGAGATAATGGAGAGAATCGTTTCTATAAAAATAGTTCTTGAAACGATCAATGGCTAGGTTCGCCTATAATGGTCAAATGCGAAGCTCGTTGAGCAGTTTTGGGTGAAGCTCGTTGAGCAGTTTTGGGTGAAGCTCATTGAGCAGTTTGGGCGAAGTTCACTGAGCAGTTTTGGGCGAAGCTCATTCTAGCGAACTTATCAGAATGTGGGTAACTCACTTTCCTTTGGGTGTGGATGACGTGGCCGACATGGGTCTTATAGGTGAAGTTCATGTGAGGCCTGGGCAAACTTCGCTATTGTTTGGATAGGCTTTATCTTGGGCTTGTGCTTGGATCCACATGAAGTATTTAGTCCACGGGCATTCACTCCTTGGACTTAGGCTAAATTTGATCCAGGGTAGAGTATATTTTAATCATTTACAGGACCCCCTCCAAAGTTTTTGAGATCCTACCTTTGGCTTATAATAGGGATCAAAGTAGTTTGGGTAATAGCTAGAGGTGTGCTCTTGAACATAGCTTGAGTCATCTTGCTTGGGTTGAAACTTATCTTTACTTGACTTCTTTGATTGCCATAGGTGTACTATTGAATGTAGCTTCCTTTGTCATTATTTCATTTTGATCGGATGCCTAGAAACATTTGCCGTCATCCAATTCTGTGTTTGGGAATGAAGTTTGCTTGCCCTTGACTTAAGCTAAAGTTTAAGGGAATAGCTTTTAGTAAGCGATGTTCACTTAACTATGAGTTTAGCGAAGTTCACTCAATTTCAAGTATTTGGGTGAAGTTCCCTGATTGGCAAGGGTTGCTGAGACTATTGCCTCTAAATATGTGCCTTGATTTGTTGTTGAGATTTTTCTTTGGAGTTAAATATTTTATGAGATTCACAGGACACCCTAAGATTTAGGCTCTCTTTTAGCCTCTTTGTTTGGTCCAATCACTTTCGGTAGAAAGTGATTTTTATTATGGAAAGTTAGATTCGGAAGGCTTATAAATAGCCCTTTCCATCCTCATATGCTCTCATCTCATTTTCTCCATGTCTAAGTCTTCTCCAACCTAACCAAAGATGTTCTTTCATAGAGGAGCCGAGATCAATTGGCTCCAGCAGGAGTTAGCCCAAGTGAAGGGCAATTCTATGGAGGAAATTCATGTTCTCCGTAAGTTGGTGGATCTGCTTTAGGTTGAAAAGGCTATGCTTGAGCAAGCTCTCATAAACAAGTTGGAAGCATGCCATGGGGTGATCTGTAATAGGGATGCATGGAGCTTTAAGTATCATGCTCGGCGTAGGACCATTCAGAGGCTGAGATGACATTTGAAAAAAGATCCATGGAGTTCTGCAAGCGAAGACTCTAAAAGTGATTGGGTCTCATAAGTGTGAACATAGAACGTAACTAGACGTCGTTTGGTTTTCTTGAACTTGACGTTAAATTTTCTTGAGTGACTAGGCTTTGTTCCCCAATCTTCGTTCAGTTTGGGGGACATGAACTCATATGTTTAGTGTAGCTCTTTTATGTTCCTCAGCCATCAAACAGTTTAAAGGAATATGAGCTATTCTTGTTTTGTATTTTTTCTTAACTATTGTTGAGGTTGGAGAAATAAATGCTCACTACTGTTATAGTTTTAAGGGTCTGAAACTTGCTTGTATGCCAGCTCGATGTCCATAGAACTTGGTCTAGAAGCCATATCTTGGATTCGAAACTTGTCACTGAACTTGAAGAATGGTCGACTGATAAATTGCGGATTGTTGTCGTGGACTGTACTTTGAGGGATGTCGAATCAATAGATAATGTGGTGTTTTAAGAACTTAACCATATTAGAAGTCTTGACTTCTTTGAGTGGGATGACTTCAGCCCACTTGGAGAAATAATCAGTGATGGCCAAAATGAATCGATGGCCTTTAGCAAATGGTAGGCTATTTGACCTAAAGACATTCATTCCCCACATCTCCAATGGCCATGAATTCACTATCAAATGTAATTCTTTTGGGGTTTGATGTAAGAAGTCTACATGAAATTGGCATACGCGGCATCGCTTAGTGTAGACCATTGTGTGTACAATTATCATTAGTCAATAATAGCCTAAGCAAGTCCTAGAGTTTAGGCCCGAGTTCATGAACACTACATGTACCATCATGGGCTTCTTTGAGCGCCTCTTGCGCTTCATTCGATGACAAGTATCTAAACAATATGCCATCAAACGATCTGCGTACAACGTTTGTGTAGCAAAATCATAGAAAAAGTGGGAGTTTCTCATTTGGAGGGAGATTGCTTGCTTTTGAACATATGGTAACATTCCATGCAAGACATAATCCAATCAGATAATGCCAATTGTTGGGATTGAAAAGCCCGAGTGTATCACACACAACATTTGCTTCCCAGATATATTTAGGACAGCAGAATTAGTGACTAGCTACTGTAATCTCCTTGGTGGACTTAGAGGTGAAGGTAATACATGGGGATCAGTTCAATGGCATTGCACTCAGCCACATTATTAGAGTGTGGTTTAGTTAATGAATAAGCTCAATGAAGGACGTAATTTTGGGGATCAATAAGCACTACCCCAACTACTGCGAAGATCATTCCTTTGTGACTACGACGTAATGCATCATCCAAGTAAAGTCACCATACTTGATGATCTGAAGTAATGTTCGATCCAAATACCTCATTTGGGATGTTTTCATGGATTTTGGAAGACTAAGGGATATGATAATTTGTAAGGAAATCAGCTATTGCTTGACCTGTGACTGCTTTTTGAGGTACGAATATCATATCATACTGAGAAAGCAGAATTGCCTTTTTCACAAGCCTAGAATTTAAGGATCAAGACTTTGTCATATGTATCCATAAAAGATTGATTGGATGTGTTGGCCAGTTATATAATGCTGCATCTTCTAGACTGCGAAAACCAGAGCTAAGCACTCTTTTTCAACCAGATTGTAGCAATGCTCGGCACGATTATAGTTCGGCTGAGATAGTAAATAGCTTGTTCATGTCTATCATCATTTTTCTAACTGAGGAGTGCTCCAAGGGAATGGTCCATATCACTGATGTAGATCAGGAGCAATTTTGATGCTGGCGCGGCTAGGACAGGTGGCTTTGTGAGATATTTTTTGATCTCATCAAAAGCTTTTTAGCAGGCATCGTCCCAAACAAACGAAGTACCCTTTCTTCATCACCTTTAAAATCCTTGGGATTTTCTAGATAGATTGGCTATAAACCTATATGGATGTAGGTTAAACTTCTTTGCAAACCTCAAAGTTCTTTAAGATTTCTTGAAGTTGACATTTCTTGAATGGCTTTTACCTTCTCTGGATTGACATCTATCCCTTTAGATGTAATTAGAAACTTGAAAAATTTACCTCATGATACCCCTAAGAAAGACTTAGTTGGGTTTATCTTTGAGTTAGTGTTTTCGCTTAATTTCAAATACCGTTCTCAAATCGTTGAGATGATCTTTCTTGCAACGAATTTTAATAGCGAAATCATCAACATAGCATTCCATAATCTTGCATAAATGCTCATAGAAGATCGTGTTCAGCACACGATGGTAGATGGCTCTAGCATTTTTCAGACCAAAATGCATTACTATATAATAGTAAACTCCTAAGGGTGTCTTAAAAGTTATATGCCTCTAATCATCTGAATGCATTTTAATTGGTTATGTCAAAAAAGCCGTCTATAAATGAGCTCCTCTCAAACCCACACGTATTGTCCACCATGACATCTGTGATAGGGAGAGGAAACTCATCTTTAGAACAATAAAGATCCGGATTTTGCCATTCTTTTTTGTAACTACGACGATATTGGACAACCACTAAAGTCAATGTAGATCCAGATTTTGCCATTCTTTTTTGTTACTATGATGCTATTGGACAACCACTCCGAATGCTATTCTTCATGGATGAATCCACATTCGATGAGTTTGTGAATTTCATTCTCGATTTGTTCCATTAACTCAGGACAGAAGTGTCGCTGTTGTTGATTGACTGGCTTAAAACTAGGGTCAATATTGACGCGGTACATAGCTATATCTGGATCCAACCCAGGCATGTCTTCGTAACTCAAGGCAAAAAAGTTGATATACACTCGTATGAGAGATATGAGTTCTTTCTTTTTAACGGTTGATAAGCTCTTACTGATGAAGATGGATTTGGGATTGGTTTCATCAACTATATTGACCAAGATCACCTTATCCTCAGTGCGCAGCTCACTAGGTTCGAAGCACAATTCCCATTGCACCTCAAGGTGTTTTGCCCAGGGGTCATTCTTAGGGTCCTTAAATGCTCCTGATTCATCGAGTTCCATGGTTAGACTATATGAAACCACATTGATAGTGAACGTGGCGCTAATGCTAACATCAAAATCCCAATCAAATGTATCTAAAGAACTGGTTAGGAGATCCTCAAACATTGGTCCAGTTTGTGAGTCAGATTCTAGAGAAATATACCTGAGTCCATGTTTGGTTCGATTAAACTAATCGATATTTTCCTTTTTGATGCAAAGGGGATTAATGGAACCCCTTGTCCTTGATCAAAGTTCAAACCTAGTTTTAAGGTAAAGTTATAACCTATGTTCGTCATTATGCGACGGGATTGTTTGCTATACCATGAGATCTCAGTTGTTTCTTCGACTTCATCATCTAAGACTAGCGGATGCGGTCATGCTTCGACTTTCCCGAAGATGATCAGATCATGAATGCTCCTTCTAGCAGAAACTCTGAATGTGGCATCTTCTGAGCTGCTTAGCTATTGATGAGGTGAGTAGGACTCATTTATGGGTACATGCAAAGTTGATCCTAGAGCTATCCTAGATAATAAATCATCAGCTTCTGAGCTTTCATACTTAGAGCCTGAAGAACAGTCATAAGCGAACTCTATGTTATCATTGAAAATCCAGTCACCCTGATTTTTGGCTAACTGGTCTACACATTGTTCGTCGTGAAAGTTGCTTCAATTATCATTGATTTGAACCTGTTACAAACTTCAGGCACTTACAACGAAATTCAAATAAAAATATCGTCTTTTTATAAGGCTTACAACGAAAATCAAAAACGAAAGATTACAACTTTACGCTTTTAGAACAAACACAGGATCTATTTATCAGATCCTCACTTGCGTGGGTGTCTTTGCCTATGCCGGGGACTCGTTTTGTCTGTGGACCACCGCGTAATCCCGACCTGGGTACTAGATCTATAGATCAGAGGTGATTATTTCACGAAAAAAATAAAACACCTACGGGGATCACCTCACGTAGGAGATGATCGCTGGAGTGGGTGAAATCTACAAGGAGAAGTCACGCACTGACCCTGAGATTAAGATGAAGCTTAATCTAGAGGGTGAAGATGTAGATCTGACCCGGATCACCTCCTGGTCGTGTGGATCCGAGATTGAACGAGTTTGACACTTGCACAAGACATGGATCTAACTTTTCTCCTTCGCCGGTGCTCAGATCTGTGCAAAAAGACTTGCAGACCTCGCGTGAAACTACACAAAAATACAATTTTGCCCCCCAGAACTGAACCCCCTGGCCTATTTATAGGCATCTGAAAAGAGAGGGGGGATTATGGTCGGGCACCATTGGTGCCTTGGCACTATGGCCAAGGCACCAATGGTGCCTCGGTTTGGCCACCACGGCCGAGGCACCTTTGGTGCCTCAACCTGGATGAGGCACCATTGGTGCTTCGGCCACGACTGAGGCACCAAATGGTGCCTCGACTTGGCCAAGGTACCAAGCGGTGCCTCCGCCGTGCCAAGGCGCTCATTTGGCACTGTTCTTTTGTTCTGGCATTCGTCCGTTCATCCGCCATTCTTGTCTGAGCTCGTTTTCGTCCGGTTGTGCTGAATCAGAGCTCTGTTGATCGTCCCATTGATTCTAGAATCTGATAGGCATAGTTCTGTCATCACTTGAGTCTGGTTAATTTTGTCTCATTAATGTTCGAGTCCGATCGACTCGCCTTGTTGAATCTCGCTGACCTGAAGCTTCGTCGTTGGCTTTATTCCACAATATGTCACTTCATTAACTCATACGCCTTGCCAACTAACTTTATGCATTCATCAACTCCGTTTATGCATTTTGTGGTGCAGTTACATCGTCAGCGGTTCTTGGTCGCATCATTAGATGGGTCGTCGGTGTCAACCCACTATCACGAGTCTCGTTCGGGCGCTGATAAGCGATTTTCAATGCCTACAGTCGATAATGTAGGAGCGAGTAATGCCAAACTGGCACACAATCGACTTCCATGCAAAGCCAGTAACTCAAATTTTTGCTAATGGCTCAGCTTTGATCCACTTAGTGAAGTAGTCTATAGCAACTATGAGGAATTTTCACTAACCCGAAGCAAGAGGGAACGGCCCCAGTATGTCCCACTGGGCAAATGGAATGGGGCTGAAGACGGGTGTCAACTCTGTGGCAGCGGCCCTAGAGATTTCAGCAAAGAGCTAGCACTTCCGGCATCTAGAAACAAGCTTCTTCGAGTCGGCAAGGATGGTTGGCCAGTAGTATCCTTGTCGGATGGCCTTCGGGGCGAGGCTTCTCACTCCTGGGTGGTTACCATAGACACCTTCATGGATCTCCTTCAAGACGTACTTGGCTTCGGCTGGCCGAAGACATCGAATATAGGGTCCTACTCCACTGCTTTGGTAGGACGACCGATAGAGCTAGTTGTCAATTAGGAGGTAGCGGCGGGCAGTCCTCTGCAGGCTCTTCACTTTAGCCGTGTCTGTGGGGAGGTCGTCATTGATCAAGAATTTTATATATGAGTCCATCCGACATGCTTACCGTGGAAAGTCGCCTTGCAAGACTCCTGACGAAGCTCTCGCGATGCTGGGCGCTTGGAGAGTGTCAGTGTAGATGGGCCCAGAGCTGCTGAGGGTGCTGGTCAATGAGAGCTTTGACAAGATGTCTGCTCGAGCGTTGCGAGCATGAGGGACCTGGGCGATCTTGAAGTTGACAAAGCAAGTCAGCAGGCTCTTAACAACCTTCAGGTAATGGGCCATTCTCTCGTCTTTAGCGGCGTACTTGCCGTTGACTTGGTGGACGACCAATTGGGAGTCGGTCAGCACACTCAAGCTTTTGGCTTTGGCTGCCAGGGTAACCCACAGGCCAGCAATGAGGGCTTCATACTCCGCTTCGTTGTTCGAAGCGGGGAACTTGAAGGCGATCAACTGCTCAATAATCGTCCCCTTGGGGCTGCACAAGACAAGGCTGACCCCGCTCCCACCTTCACTAGACGACCCGTCCATGTTTAACTCCCACCAAGAGGCGACCTCAGGGGAGTCGTCTCTCGGATAAGGGTGCAAGGAAGGCATCGCCGTCTGTTCCTTCGCCTGCTTGGGGGTGGAGGCTGGCTAGGATCAGTAGGGTCAGTCCATAAGGAAGTTGGCTAGGGATTGTGCTTTGATGGTGGTCCTGGGCTCGAACTATACATCATATTCGCTGAGTTCGACCGACCATGCAACCATCCTTCCAGATGTGGTCAGACTTCCCAAAGATTTCTTCATCAGTAGGCTCGTCCACACCACAATAGGGTGTGTTTGAACGTATGGATGGAGCCTACGAGCTGTGGTGATGAGGGTGAAGGATGCCCTCTCAACCAAGGGGTAGTTTAGCTCCCCTCCTCTTAGAATCCAGCTGACATAATAGACTAATTTCTAGATATGATCCTCCCCTTGAACAAGCACCGAGCTTATAGCGTCGGGGGTGGAGGCTGGCTTAGGAGCGGCTTGGTGCTTAAGTGGGCTTTGAGTTCTCTGAAAGCAGTGCAGGACTCTTCGGCCCATTCCAACTTGTTCTTGGGGTCTTTGGCCCCTCTGAGCATCTTGAAGAAGGCGAGGCTCCTCTCGACCGACTTGGAGAGAAAGCATCCTAGGGCGGCTATCTTGCCATTGAGCTTCTGAATGTCCTTCATGGTGCATGGCTCCGGGAGCGCTTGATGGCCTCTATCTTCTCGGGGTTGATCTCAATACCCTGCTGTGCGATCATGAACCCCAGAAACATTCCTAACTGTACTCTAAAAGCGTACTTCGTCAGGTTAAGCTTCATGCGGTAACGCCAGAGGTGGAAATGGTCTCCTTGAGGTCGGCAATTTGGGTAGATGCTAACCTCGACTTCACCAAAATGTCGTCCATATAGGCTTCCACGTTGCGGCTGAGTTGAGGTTTGAAGATCTTGTTGACCAGCCTCTGGTAGGTCGCTCCAGCATTTTTGAAACCAAAGGGCATGACCTTGTAGCAAAAGATACCCTAGTCAGTGATGAAGGACGTCTTCTCCTGATCATACTCGGCCATGCGGATCTCATTGTAGCCTGAGAATGCCTCTAAGAAACTCAACAATTGACGGCCTACACTCTGGTCCACCAGTTGATCGATGCGGGGGAGAGGATAGCTGTCCTTGGGGCAAGCCTTATTGAGGTCAGTGAAGTCAACACACGTCCTCCACGTGCCATTAGGCTTCTTCACCAGGATGACATTGGACAGCCACTTGGGATATTGGACTTCCCGAATAAAGCTGGCCTTCAGGAGCCGCTCGACTTCTTTCGCTGTCGCCTTCTATCGTTCTGGTCCCAAGTGCCTCTTCTTTTGCCGGACCGGCTTGCTGTGCCGGTCAACAAAGAGCTTGTGGCAGATGACATCGGGCGAGATGCCTGGCATGTCCTCTAGACCCCAAGCAAACACATTAAGATTAGTCAAAAGTAATGAAATGAGCGCACCTCTCAAGGGCTCGGAAAGCCTAGACCCTATCTTGAGTGTCTTCTTTTCTTCACAGTCAACCGGGATCTCTTGAAGTTCTTCGACGGGGGTCGTTCACTCCTACTCCATCTTATTCTTGAGCTGGAGGGCTATTTTATCGATGGGCATGGCGGTCGTGACTCCCTTCCCTTTGGTGGAGAGTGAGTAGCAAGCTCTAGCCTCCTTCTGATCGCTCCTAACCATCCCAACTCCTCTCGAGGTGGGAAATTTGATCATCTGGTGGTAGGTGGATGGAATAGCCCGCAGACAATGAAGGGGAAGTACGGCTGAGAATGATATTGTGGGCCAACTTGATGTCCATCACCACGAACTAGACATCGACGGTTGATTGGCAAGAGGGTCGTCCCACGGTTAACGGTGGTCAGTCCTTCCGGTAGCTGAGAGTGCCCGTGAAACTGATCAAGGGACCCAGAGAGGGCTGCAGCTTAGACCTGTCGATCTTCATGCGGTTGAACGCATCTAAGAATAGGATGTCGATAGAACTCCCGATGTCGACCATAATCCGCTTGACTTTAAAGCCATCAATGTCAGCTGTGATGATGATGGGGTCGTCATGAGGCGTCTCGATGCCCGCTAGGTTGGCCTCACTAAAGGAAATGGACATCTCGACCTTCAGCTTCTTGTCACAACTGCTCACTTGTAGGGCGTGCTTAGCAAACCTCTTCCAAGCGTTGTTAGACTCCCCTCCTAAAGTGGGGCTGCCACTGATGGTGTTGATAACCCCTCAAATCACTTGCCCCACTTCTCTATGTTCTGGGTCAGGTCGAGGTCGAGAGGAATGAGATCGAGGCCTCCGGTCGTCTCTCCTGGGATGTTAGTCCCTACGGACCAAATTCTTCAAGAAACCCCGCTGAATGAGGTCTTCGACGTGTCTCTGGAGGACACGGTAGTCTCCGGTGTCATGGCCGTGATCCCTGTGATACTCGCAGTATTGGTAGGGATTTCTCTTGCTTGGGTCGGCCCTCGCGGCGGCCTGGTGAGGAGTCCATCTTTTTAGACCTTGTCAAGGGCCCCAGAGAGGGAAGTGTTGAGGACCGTAAAGACTGAGGGAATGACATCTGCTCTTCGGTCATCCCACCTATCGAACTGTCCATTGCCGTTGTTTCTGAGAGGATCCCTTGGAGCATTTCTGGGTTCTTCACGCCGAGGTGGGACTTGAGTCAGCTTGGCGGCTACGGCAACAGGAGCTAGAGGGGTTACATGTGAAGTTAGTCGGGGAGCTTGATGAGCTGTTGGGGAGGCCAGGATAGTCGGCTTGCTAGACCCTGCCTCTACAACCTTATAAGCTTCAGCTTCTTCCATGTTCATATAAGCATGAGCTTTGGACATCAGCTGCTCATAACTTCTGACTGG
>JBAKGM010000326.1:21997864-22012379 GCA_037177215.1 Asparagus racemosus | reverse complement strand
CACTGTGATGCACCTAATGTTCTTAGGTGGTAAAGCAAGTGTGGCTGCAAGAGATGCTAAAGCATCTGCATGGGTATACCCGAGGTGAGTTACATAGCTGATGTAGAAGCCTTTGAAAGATTGCATGAGCTTCATTGCTGCTTCTTGATAGGGTATGAGGTCATTATGACAGACCTCGTTTTCCCCTTTGATCTGATTTATGACCAATTTGGAATCGCCGTGGGCTTCGAGATATTTGACACCCATTTCTTGGGCAATTTGGAGGCCAATTATAAGATTGTTGTACTCGGTTACATTGTTAGAGCATGGCTCGGTTAATGAGTAAGCCCGAGGGAGGACATGTCCATAGGGGTCGATTAGTAGTACCCCCACTTCTACAACGATTGCTCTCTTATGGTCACGTCTTGATGCGCCATCGAAGTATAATTGCCATATTTGGTGCTCTGAGATGACATCTGACTCGAGAACCTTGTCTGGGATGTCCTCATAGACCTTAGAAGATTCTAGAATGGGATGTTCTGCTAGAAAGTCAGCGATCGCTTGGCCTTTGACTGCTTTCTGTGGTATGAACGTCATGTTATATTGTGAGAGCAATATTGCTTATTTTGCTAGCCTAGAGTTCAGTGATCCAGGCTTTGTCATAAGTATCCACAGAGGGTTAAGTCTTGAAATGACATGGATAGATTGGGTGGTTCGAGCTGTTTAGATCTTCCCGGCTAGTTATTATTCCTTAGGTAATCCTTGTCAGGTCTTGTCCCTGTTAAAGCCACTTTCTCTCCTTCTGAGTCAGTGACTGAGGTGACGTGCATGGATTCTTCTTTCATGATCGTAGAGATGGTATGGCAAGTCTTCATTTTAGGTTTAGACTTTGGATGAGTCCAATCTTCATCTTGAATGAGATCCAGATGTACCCACATGATTTCTCCCTTTTTAGTGGTGAGAGGGATCAAGCCTTGGTCCCGTCGGTTTGAGCAATCATGGTTGATTATCTCCATCCTTGCAGTGGGAAAGGGGACAACACCATTTTGAGCTCGAGTTTCTAGCATAGAACCACATTGAAGGGTCACCATGTTTGCAACGACTTTCTTCTGCTCGGGTTTGAGCTTAAGAATTCCATGTTTGACGAATGTCTGAATTTTATCCTTGAGGATATAAAAATTCTTTGTCGGATGTCCCACCATTCTCTGGTAGAGAAAATAACTGAGATCGCTAGTCTTTCCAATCTCTTAAGGGCGTCGAGCTTCCGGGAGCTTCAGACGATTCCCTTTGTTGAGGACATGGAAAATAGAGACTGTATGTTTTTCCTTGAACGAATAGTTGTACTGGAAATTTTTCTTTAACTCTCTTTATGAGCCATTGTTCAAATTCTGGACTCCCACTATGAAGATCTCCTTGGGTTTTGGTTGTGATGTCTGCACTTGCTTACCCTTGTTACCTTTGAAATTGGAGCGAGGCTCAAACTTGTTGAAAAGTTCTGATGACTTTTCAGCTATCTCCGCTTGTTCCATCAAGTCTTTCCAAGTATGGGCAGTAACTTCGCCCATGTGAGCTTCAACCTTTGCTAGAAAGTTGTGTCGATAAGTTTGCAACAACATTGGTAGAGGCATATCTTGACATCGCAATGTCAAGTTGCGATATCGTTTGATATATTCTCGGATCACCTCATTCTCGCTTTGTTTTTCAGAAAGGAGTTTGGCCATGGTGACATCAGATTGTTCTTCGTGAAACTACAAAAGGAACGTAGATTCCAAATCTGCCTAGGATCTGATTGATCCTTGGGGTAGGTTCTGGAACCAATCAAAGGCTACCCCCTGAAGAGTGCCAATAAAGAGACATGCCTTGATGGTGTCGTTACCCTCTACATTCCCTGTTTGCTAGTAGAAGTAGTAGATGTGCTAATTTGGAGATCCTTTACCATCAAATGCATGCAATGTAGGTGGCTTGAACTTCATCGGAAAAGGAACCATATCCCATTCGACGGGAAATGGACAAATAATCCCAGCTTTCTTAAGCTCTGTCCTTTGAGAAAGAGCGTTGAGTTGTTTCTAGTTTCCTCCAATGCTTTCGTCTCTTTGCCTAGTTTAGCGAGCATCGTCTATTCTGACCCTGCACATTCAGAATCAGTGTCACTCTGACGTTCCTGATCTTCTTCATTAGGGTTTTCACTAATTAATCTTTTCCCTTTTGAGGAGCTTGCTTGTAGACGCGGGTTAGCCAAAAGCTGCTTAATCATTCTTTCCAAACGTTCAATCCGATCTTCGGATTCTTTTTTCTGCATTGCCATTTGAGCTAGAAGATCATCTCAGTCTATTGCATTTGTCTCACATCTTTGGCCTTGACTCAAACTAGGGCTTGAGTTTGATGCTATGGCCGTGCTGGCGTCACTGGTGGTGGGTTGATTTGAGGACTGTGGTGATTGTAATGAAGAGTAGTTGAATGGAATCGCCGCCTTTTTCCCTAATCTGGTGCTGCGAAACACCCCCTCGTCCTCTAGAAATGTGGACCTAATTCTAGGAGAATATGCTAGATCAGGAGAGCTATCTGAGTTTTCCTTGTCATTTTTAGAAGTTAAATTTGTCATGTTGATAGTGAAGATTCTTCATCGAGCACATCATCGTTGCTTAGTCTGAGCCTCTAAAGGCTCAAGAACTGGGCCAAGATGGTTGAAAACCGATCGCTTGCATTGGCAGCCTTCTTGGACTGCTGAGACTACTTCCCTGAGGGTCACGCAATGCTGACATTGACGAGCTCTCTTCATGGTTATAAATTCTCGAAGATCAGCATTAGTGCCATCCTCGATGGCTTTGGTTGAACGTGAAGCGACATTGGCCAAATGCTTGGCTAGTAAGAATTTTGTTCCTCTGAGGGAATTTTGATGAGTGGTTACCCCCATTCTCAGCTTCTAACGAGGAAGCATAGTGAACATCGCATGATGTTTTAAATCGAACTCCTAGAGGGGTTGATGGCTGGAGTCCAAGATCAGATGTGTTAAAATCTTGATCTCCACTCAGGGCGGGAGTTATAAGAGGTCGAAGCCCAGGATCAGATATGTTAACATCTCAATCCTCGCTCGGGGCAATAGTCAGGCTTCCTCCACCCTTGCAAAGTTCATTCGGCTTTTAACTAAGCTCGAACCTTCCACAACGAGGGTGGTATTCACATACGCGGAGGTCGCATCGAACCTAACATTCGCTCTACAGCGAGTTCTTTGACAACTACAAGCAGTCGACAAAATTTTGTTCTTGGAAATAGATTCCTCGAACTTAGCTTGGTTAAATTCGATGACCAAAGTTTTAGCAAAAGACCCGAGGGCTTGAGTGTCAGTTTGCGACGTGATCTTCTCATCAGAAGAGAAAGAATTCCCTAGCAGAGTCGCCATCCTGTTTCGGGTCTTTTTAGATTGTAATTAACTTAGATTACAATTGAGAGACAATAATGAAACAAAGAAACATTTATATTTCCTAGGGGTTCTATTCTGTATGCCGTTGGAGCGTCGATCTTGTACTCCGTTGACTAACTGAATCAAGACTCATGAATCTTTTGCTGTTTATGAGAGTTGAATCACTCAGAAGGTAGCTCAGCCTTCTTTTTATGAAACTCCTCTATATGTGCGTATGTGTCACTTAAGTGTCTCCCCTCATGTACTTGTGCATCTTGAACGAATGATCTCCTCTCCTTTTATAGGCTAAAAGAAGTTAATGGCATCTTTAGAATGTGGGTTAGTGGCCACTAAAATAGGAGATAGTGGGGGCAGTTATCCCCTAAAAATAGCTCCGAAACGGCTATTTGGGCGAACTTTGTGGTTCTAGCGAAGTTCGCAGAAGACATAGGTGAAGTTCGCTATGGTTGTGGGCGAGGGTCGCTTGAACGTGGGGGCGCCTCCTTCAGAAGTGGGAGATTTGGTCCACTTTGCTATTGTGGGCAAAACTCTTTAGCTGGCGAGCTTCGCTTGTGAGCTCGAATTTAGCAAAGAATATGAACTTTGGCAGGGTTGGCGTTAGTCGTTGTGCGACTTCACTATAATCTGTTATGGGCTTAGTTTTAGGCCCATTCGAAGTGTTTAGCCTATGGGTGTTTACTTCTTAGATCCAAGTTAATCATCAGCTTAGGTGAAAATACATTTTGACCATCTCTAGAGAATGTTTCATAGTCCTAACATAGATCAGAGGCGGTTTATCAGATACTGGCATGGTTAGTATGGGTGGTTTTGTGAAATATTCTTTGATCTCATGAAAAACGTTTTGATAGGCATCATCCCAAATGAATGAAATACATTTCTTCATCAACCTGTGGAATGGTTGGCACTTTTCAAATAGATTAGCTATAAATCTGCGGATGTAGGCTGGACGCCCCTACAATACTCAGAGTTCTTTGAGATTTCTTGGAGGTAGCATCTCTTGGATGGCTTAGACTTTCTCTAGGTCGATGTGTATTCCTTAGAAGTGATGATAAACTGAAGGAATTTGCCTAATGATACCCCCCATAAAAGACTTAGTTGGATTCATCTTTAATTGGTGTTTCCACATAATTTCAAGCACTGTTGTCAAATCATTAAGGTGGTCTTTTTACGTTGTCTTTTAATCGCGAGATCATCAATGTAGGTTATACCATTTTGCACAAATGCTCAAAGAAGATCATGTTCATCGCACGTCGATAGGTGGCTCCAGCATTCTTCAAAGCAAATGATGTTATTGTATAAAAATATACACCTAAGGGTGTCTTGAAAGTTGTACATTTTTGATCATCTGGATGCACTTTGATTTGATTATATCAGAAAAACTATCCATAAATGGTATCATCTCAAATCCACACTTATTGTCAACCATGACATCCGTGATAGGAGAGGGAATTCGTCTTTCGGACAAACGAGGTTGAGGTCTCTAAATTCAATACAGATCTAGATTTTTACCATTCTTCTTCGTTATCACAACAATGTTGGCCAACCAATCCAGATGTCGTTCTTCATTGATGAATCCACATTTAATGAGTTTATGGAATTCTTTCTTGATCTATACCATCAACTCAGGACGGAATCGTCTTTGTTGTTGTTTAACTAGCTTGATGCTCAGATCAATATTGAGGCAATGCGTAGTCACGTTCGGATCTAACCCAGGCATGTCTTCATAACTCTAGGAAAAGACATCAATAAACTCTCGGATGAGAGATATGAGCCTTCTTTTTCAACGGACGACAAGCTCTCACTGATGAAGATGGGCTTGGGGTTGGTTTCATCACCTACATTGACTTGAATTACCTTATCCTCAGTGGGTGGTTCACTGAGTTCATAGCGTGATTCCTACTATGCCCTTAGGTGCTTTGCCCAAGGGTCATTCTCAAGGTCATTGAATACCTTTGACTCGTCGCGTTCTATAGTTAGACTATATGAAACCATGTTGACCGTGAATTCTTCAAATATGGCATCGATGCTGACATCGAAATCCCAATAAGATGTATCTAAAGAACAACTGAGGGAATTCTCAAATGCCAATCCATTTTGTGAGTCAACTTCTAGATACATGTACCTGAGTCCATGCTTGGTTTGATTGAAGTAATCGATGGTCTCTCCTTTTGGCTTAAAGGGGATTGGCAGAACACGTGGTCCTCAGTCAAAATTCAAGCCTAATTTCAAGGTAAAATCGCAACCAATCTTAGTCATCACGTGACAAGATTGTCTGCTATACCGCAAAAACTCAAGTGTATCTTCGACTTCATCATCTGAAACTAGCAAATGCAGGTGGTTCAACTTTCTGAAGACGATTAGGTCATGGATATTCTTTCTAGTGGGGACCGTGAATGTGGTGTCTTTTGAGATGCCTAGTCGCCCTGATTTTCAACTAACTAGTTTGTACATGGATCCTCCATAGTAATTACAAGAGGCTCCATTTCCCAGATAGGATGCTCACTAACGTCAGGTTCACCAACCATCTTTTTGCCACTATTGAGTTCTTCAAGGATGGCGCTATCGAGTGTATGTTTTTTATCACACAAAAGAGAATTGGCGAAGTAATTTTCTACTCCTTTAATGGGGTGCTTTTCAACATAGACCCTTTGAAGAACTCCTTGCTCCTTGACATAGTTGAAACATTGATGTAATGTCGATGGAACAATCATGTTAGAGTGGATCCAAGGTCGCCTTAGGAGCAAGTTGTAAGGTGCTTCTACATCGATGACGTAGCATAACACTTCTGTCTTTAGATTACCGATCTAACATTTAAGTCTGATTTTTCTAAGTGATCGGCTACTGCTGAAATTATATCCGAAGATAGTAGCAGTTATCATTGAGAATTTGTAGAGAGGAATACTCAAAAAGCTAAGGAGCTTCCATGAGATGATGCTCAAAGCGGACCCTGGGTTGGCATGAATTCGCTCAACCTTTGTTGACCCAACGTATCCAGTGTAATAGAGGGGTCATTTGTGGAGGTTGCACTTGATGAGAATGTCATCTAGAGTGAAGATGATGCAAGGCCCCTACTGATGGCATTGGCAAGCTCGCCTTTGACCATCAATATGTAGAGACTCAAGCATGTGAGCATAATATGCTTTATTGTCCATCAATGCTTCCCTCAAAGCGTCTCTTGTATCCTTAGACAATCGTAGAAGTTCATTTAAGGTTATACAAGCTGGGATATTAGCCAACAAAGTCAATATATCATAGCGGAATGGAACTTTGAGTTTGGGGGTGGCAGATGCAATGCCCTGTTGAATCTCACTTCCTTGGTATGTTCGGGTTGCTTGGAAGGCCATGGTTGATCATAGATCTTCAGGTAAACCTTACCTATTGTAAGAGGGTTCTGATTAGGCTAAACTGCCAAGGCAAGCTTCTCCTCTTCTAAATCTGTAAGTGAGGATATTTGTAAAAATTACTCACATATGATCATAGAGATGGCATTGCAGTATCTCATCTTACATCTTGCCTTCACCTGGGTTGTCAGCTTGGGGGATGCCCAATGTCATCTTGAAGGAGATCCAGATGGACCCAAATCATCTCGCCTTTGTTGTTGTAAGAGGGACAAAGCCTTTGCTCTATCGTTCTTGTTGGTCATGACTGACCAATTCCACTCTTGCAGGGGGATGAGGAATAACTTCCTTCTTAGTCTGAGTCACTCGCATAGACCAAAATTGAAGAGCCACCATATTAGCAGTGACCTTCTTTTGCTCAGGTCGAAACTTTAGAATCCCTGAATCCACAAACATTTGTATTTTATCCTTGAGGATACAATAATTTTCGTCGGATGTCCTAGCATTCTAAGATAAGATTGTAATTAGGATCATTAGTTTTTCCAACTTCTTCAGGGCGTCGAGCTTCAGGAAGCTTCAATCGACTGCTTTTGTTAAGGACATGAAAGATGGTGACAATATGCTCATCTTTAAAAGAGTAACTCCATTGGTTATTTTTTAATGACTCCTTCTTTTGATTGTCGAGTTTCTTGACCTTGACAAAAATATTTCCTTAGCTTTCGATGGGGACGATTGTCCTTGCTTATTTTTACCCCCCTTATTGTTGGCATAGGGATCGAGCTTGTTGAAGCGTTCAACAAATTTATCTACAACTTTTGCTTGCTCCATCAAGTCTCTCCATGAGTTTGCATTGACAACAACGATGTGAGTTTCTATATGGGTCAAGAACTTATGCCGACATGTTTGAAGCAACATTAGCAGTGACATGCTCGGCATCGCAAACTTAAATTTCAAAATCGTTCGATGTAATATCTGACCGTGTCATCACTCCTTTACTTTTCAGAGAGAAGCTTGGCCATGGTAACATCTAACTGTTCCTCATGAAATTGAGAGAGGAATTGAGATTTCAAGTTTGGCCCAGGATTAAATTGATCCTTCTGCTAAATTTTAGAACCAATCAAATGCTACCCCTGTAAGGGTGCCTATTCACGGGGAACGTTGGTGTGATTGTCATTGATTGTGAATCTGTTACAGCTCTTAGCTTTTACAATGAAATTCAAATATAAATTGCCTTTTTATAAAGCTTACAATGAAAATCAACAAAGATTACAACTTTTTTGCCCTTTTTGAACAAACGCGGGATCCGTTCTTCGGATCCTCGCTTGCGTGGGATCTTGGCCTGTGCCAGGGACTCTTTTATCTGTCCGTGGACTGCCACGTGATCAAATCTAGGTGCTAGATCTACAGATCTGTGGTGATTATCTCACGAAGGAAATAATCGCCGACGGGGATAAACTCACGAAGGCGATGATCACTAGAGTGAGTGAAATCGACAAAGCGAAGTCACACACGAACCCTGGGATTAAGATGAGGCTTAATCCAGAGGGTGGATCTATAGATCTAACCTGAATCACCTTGATTCTGGTATGGATCTACTCTGAATCTCCTCCTTGCTGCGTGGATCTGAGGTGGGATGAGTTCGTCACTTGCGCGGGACGTAGATCTGAATTTTCTTCTTTGTCGATGCTCTGATCTGTGTGAAAGCTCACGCAAATCTTAGCCTCAGACTCAAAAAATTCCAACCTTTGACAATGAGACCCCCCTCTCTATTTATAGGAGAGAGGGGGGTTTGGTGGTGATTATGGGAATAGTTCCTCGGCCTTGGCCGAGTCACCTTGGCCAAGGCTGAGCCACCTGGGCCTTAGCCGAGCCAGACTAGGCCAAGACCGAGTCGCCTCATTTTGGACTTAGACGCGGTACTGAGTTCCGCACTTCGAGTTTGGACACGCGGTGGTGAGCCCCACGTTTTGTGTTTGGAAACACAGTGGTGATCCTCGCATTTCGGGCTCAAAGTGTGGTAACGAGCTCCGTGTTTTGTACTTTTGAGAGGCGGTGCTGAGCCCCACATTTCGAGCTCGAAGTGTGGTAACAAGGTCCGCGTTTTGTACTTTTGAGACGCGGTGGTGAGCCCGGCATTTTGTGCTTGGACGCGATGCTGAGCTTCGTGTTTTGAGCTTGAACTAAAGTAACGAGCTCCGCATTTTGTTCTTTGAGACACGGTGGTGAGCTTCGAGCTCCGCATTTTGTACTTAGATGCGGTGGTGAGCCCCACATTTTGTGCTTGGACGGGATGCTGAGCTTCACGTTTCGAGCCTGAAGAGATTGTTTTCTCATAATCTCTTGATTGGATTTCATAAGGAATATCAAGTTGTATCCCACCGTGTCCGGTTGATCGTTTCGCCAATTCTAGAGTTTGATTGACTCGGTTACGCCAACGTTTGAGTCTGGTCTATCCCGTCTTATTGACATTTAGATCTGGTTGATTTGTTTTGTCGAAACACGCTGATCTGAAGCCTCATCATTGGATTTATTCCATGAATCGTTGCTTCACTGACTTGCACACCTTGCCGATTCGCTTCATGCATTCGGCGACCCGCTTTATACATTTTGCGGCGCGGTTATGTCGTCAGTGGTTCTTTGTCGCATTGTAAGATGGGTCGTCGATTGCCAATCCATCGTCACGAGTCACGTTCAGGCACTAATAGGCAATTTTTAACGCCTACAAATACCCCCTCCAAATTATTTTAGTCTCGATCTTTTTTAGATGAGCCTGGGATACTTTGGATATGATGGGTTCCAACCTTCATTGGGTATAATGGAACCTGAGATAAGCTTTAGAATTTGATCTCTCCAATCCTTTCAGATTCTTCAGTGCTTTGTAGGATAGCTGAAAGCATCATGGCACTGCATTTTTGTCTGACCGTTGTCAGAATCTTGAACTGAAGCTGATTGAGTTGACTTAATTTTGATTCGTATCAGTGCGTTGTCGTTCAACTGACCATCAAACCTTTTCTGAGACTCCTCTGTTGATCGGGGAATTCTTTGCTGTGACTCGTTGATCGGCGTCAACATTTCTTAGGAATCTAACCTTTGATCGGTGAATTCTTTGGCGACGACCTGTTGACCGGCGTCATCCTAATTTCTATTTTTAGGCTTTCGGGTTGGGAGAACCAATTTGTGCTTGTAGACTCCCAGTGATCCATCAGTGTCATCGAGTTATCCTTAAGAATATTTTATGAAAATAATCTCTCGACCAAAATAGGAAACAATTTATACTCGTATACCTTTTTGGAGTATTTCGGGCCTTGAAATAATTTGCCGAACGAAAGTTGACCCTTAATAGGTGATATCCTCGCTAAATAATTCTCCGGTGTTTTCTTTGAGTGTGTGGGAGAAAGATGGAATCAATCGCTGGGCTGCTTCTGCACTGGTCTGATGCCGCCCTAGTCTGCTTGTGGACACCACCATGGACGACTTGATACATGGCGCCATTCGACATGATCTTTATCCAGGTGATATATCACCTGAGCCAACCATCCCTGAAGATGTCGAGGTTTGTTCCTCTCCTCTGAAGGTATAGCTTCTCCCTTTCATTAATTGCAGGACTTCAATTTGATGAGCTTTTTATTGCTGGCAAGGGCTCCCATCGAGGCTCATTTTTTAGTTCCTCATTCTGATGTTCCTCCTGTTCCTCCTGACCATGTCATGAGACAATCTAAAGTAGTCAGTGTATCAATGACAGTTACCCACCCGATAACTCATCCGAGCTATGAAGCTGCGCTGATGGAAGCAGGTATGAGTTAACCTACCAAGGATGTCCATGCTGACTCTTAAATTACAGATTCTGAAATGTTCATCCCTTATTTTTGTAGAGCTGACATCTTGACTCCATGATCCAGCGAGGACATTGAAGCTCGAACCAAATCTTGTTGAAGTGGAGGAAGAGGCTGCAAAGACTCTAGACACCAACGAGGACTCTCTCAGGGTCAAGCTGCAGGAGGAGTTCTAACAGATCTCTTACCAGTAAATTTCCCTCTTTTCATCATTTATTATGATTCTTTTATTTCATTTAAAATAATTAACCATAACTCTTGCAGGATTTTTGGCAAACCCTTAGTCATCAACGGATTTGATATGCCTTTATCGATTACCGTTTGGATCACGCTAGCACGCAGATTATCAAAACCCGTTCCGTATGTGACGTTATGCTAAAAGAATGAAACTCTCTTAGGCTTAGTGTTATGATGTCGAATACACAGGCTTGGTACTCTTTTACGGGGACCCGGCAACGCTTGTGAGGCGTTGACTTTAGGATTATTGGTCAACCCCCAGCCATTTATAGATTTAGTGTGCCTTTATTAATTACCGTTTGAATCGGGCTAGCGTACAGATTATTTAAACCCATTCCGCATGTAATGTTGTGCTAAAAGAATAAAACTCTTTTAGACTTCATGCTACGATGCCGAATACGTAGACTTATTACTCTTTTATGGGCAAGAGATTACCCGGCAATGCATGTTACGCGTAGACTTGTCCCTTCTTAGGCTTCGGGATAAGATACCCCAAAATCAAACTTTGGTGTCTTCTTCAATCGGTAAAAGACTAAACCGGCAACGTGTGTGAGGTGTTGGCTTATCCCTTCTTAGGATTCAGGATGAAATTCCCCACGCGTGTAAGGCGTGAATTTTAGTGTCATTAATGACGACCCGCCACACTTTCGAATATGTCAGCGTTATTCTTTTTACAGTTAATAATTAACTGGCAACGTGTGTGAGACGTTGAATTTATCCCTTCTTAGGCTTCTGGATAAAATTCTTCAGAATTGGACTTTGGTATCTTCTTCAATCGGAGAAAAACCAAACCAGCAATGCGTGTGAGACGTTGACTTTATCTCTTCTTAGACTTTAGAATAAAATTCCCCACACATGTAAGGCGTGGATCTTAGTGTCGTTAATGACGACCCGCCACACTTTCGAATATGTCAGCGTTATTCTTTTTACGGCTAAGAATTAACCAGCAATGTGTATGAGACGTTGACTTTATCCCTTCTTAGGCTTTGGCATAAAATTCTCTAAAATCAAACTCTGGTGTCTTTTTTAATTGGAAAAAGACTAAACTGGCAACGCGTGTGAGACGTTGACTTTATCCCTTCTTAGGCTTCGGGATAAAATACCCCCGACTCAGATTCAGATGTCTTCTTCAATTAGAAAAAAGACTAAACTGTGCAACGCGTGTGAGGCGTTGACTTTATCCCTTCTTAGGCTTCGCAATAAAATACCCCAGACTAGAATTCTGGTGTCTTCTTGAATCGAATAAAAGACTAAACCGGTAATGCATGTGAGACGTTGACTTTATCCCTTCTTAGGCTTCGGGATAAAATACCCCCGACTCAGATTTGGGTGTCTTCTTCAATTGGAAAAGGCTAAACTGGCGACACATGTGAGGCGTCGACTTATCCCTACTTAGGATTCAGGATCAAATTCCCCAACACGTAGCTTGGATTGAAGGATTAGAAAATATTGATGAGGGAAAGGAAGAATTTTATATTCTATTTTCCAATGATGGAGAGGAAGGATTTTTGTCCTAACTCCGAATGAAGATGGGCTCGAAACAAGAGAAGGAGGATCTTGTCTCCTATCACTTGCTCGTGGAGAGGAAGGAGGATCTTGTCTCCTATCTCCAGGTAAAGATGAATTCGAAACAAGACAAGGAGGATCTTGTCTCCTATCACTTACTCGTGGAGAGAAAGGAGGATCTTATCTCCTTTCTCCAGGTAAAGATGATAAAAGTGGGATCTCCACTCCGAGAATCTGAAGAGGGGTGAAACTAAGAGTGGGATCTCCACTCCGAGAATCGAAAAGATTCAGATAACTTTCACTTTTTGTTACCTATTCTAGAAATGAGTTTCTCATTTATCGAGATAAAATTCTAATTCAGCCCTAACCTTGGGGAGACGTGACCGAAGAGGAAAGGATGGAGCCCTTCTGTTCATCATGAAGGGGGTCCTACGCTTGGAGAGGAAGAATTTTTTATTCTGTCTCTAGCGTGAAGAAAATTTTAAGTGGACCTCTTGTTCATGGAAGGAATCAAGAGGGAATTTTAGTGGATTGAACCAGAAAATTTTTTGTAGACCCACCGTCAATGAATTTGATCGGTGAGGGAATTTGTGGTGGAGGAAATATTCAGAGTTATCCTCGAGGAAAATGGGTGAAATATCCCATGAGAAACTTCTCGTTTAAATAGGTTATCCTGAATATACTAAGGATAGCACTTTTTCAGGAACTTCCCATTTATTGGCATCAATTGCCTATAGCCATTTTGAGTAATCAGGCGATATGCACCGTTTGAATAGACTGTCTCTATTACCAACGGTCCTTCCCATTTAGGTTTGAATTTACCTTTCTTCTTGGAATCGAGAATTATCGGTCGCCAAGTAGCGAGGACCAAATCTCCCTCTTTGAAGCTCCTTTATCGTACTTTCTTGTTGAAAGCTCTCGACATCCTGTCTTGGTAGAACTCAATGTGCTGTTGAGCTTCCAGGCGCTTTTCATCCAACATCTCGAGCTCTTCGAGGCGTTTCTGATGTTGTTCCTCCATCGTCATCTTGTTGCAAGGGCAATGCGAAGTGACAGGATTTAGACTTTTAGCAGAAGAACTGCTTCAGGTTCGTAGACCAGAGAGTAAGGGGTAGCTCCGGTCAGCGTGCGTATAGTGGTGCGATATGCCCAGAGTGCTTCTCCAAGCTTATCATCCCAATCTCGCTTGTTGGTCTTCACGAGTTTTGACAATATCTTAATGATTGTCTTGTTGAACGCCTCAGCTAATCCGTTTACAGCTGGATTATAAGCCCTTGATGAGACGTCTTGAATTTTAAACTTCTCGCAAAACCTGATGAAGGCATTGCTGATGAATTGAGGACCATTGTCATGTATCATCTGTCTCGGCACACCGCATTGGTAGATGACGTGGTGTTTGATAAATTTGATGACATTGCATGTCTTCACTTCTTTAAGTGGGATTGCTTCAGCCCACTTGGAGAAGTAGTCGGTAATCGTGAGAATGAACCGATCACCTTTAACCGACAGAGGAAAAATAGGACCTACAATGTCTATTCCCCATGTCTTGAATGGCTAGGATGTAGCGGAAGGATGTAATTGCTCCGGAGATTGATGCATGTGGTTAGCGTGAATTTGACACACGCGACACTTTCGAGCGTACTCGATTACATCGTTGACCATCGTTAGCTAGAAGTACCCCATTCTCCTAACACGATCATAAAGTTTGGGACCAGGCTGGTGTGCGCCATAATCTCCTCCATGTGCTTCCCTAAGGACTTCCTCCGCTTCTTTATTTGAAAGACACCGGAGCAGCAAGCCATCATACTTGCGGCGATATAACGTCCAGGTCTCCGCATCATAAAAGAACCTTGGTGCTCTTCGTCAGATGATTCCCTCCCCTTCACATCCTCGGGTAAAATACCATGTAAGACATAGTCGATTATGGGGAAATGCCAATTTCGGGGTTCCAATTTGGCTTGGGTTGTGTATACCTCTTTAGTAGCCACCCCCTTGTCTTTCTCTTCCTCATCATATATCAGCACGAATAGTTGATGAGTTCTGACCGTGACTAGTTGTTCAGTCTCGGGAGGTTGCGCTAACGATACCGCCAATGCCGCTAATGCATCCGCGTAAGTGTTCTGGAGGCGTGGGCTATACTCGATGAAAAAAATTCTTCAAACGAGTCTGCCATCTCAACGGCCACCCGGTGATACGGGATT
>JBAKGM010000326.1:21987704-21997764 GCA_037177215.1 Asparagus racemosus | reverse complement strand
TAAGTAAATAATATCATTAACTAAATACCGATAAACTCTATTATTAGATAGAATTAAATACTATATCTGAATATGTATAATACAATTTAGAAATTTTAATATAAAAATGCGTATTAGAAAAATATACGTATCAAAGTATTTCAATATAAGAAAGTACGTATCGAAAATCACGGGTGTTACAGCCGTTGGCTTGGGGGATGCCAAATGTTCATGTTGAAGGAGATCGAAATGGACCCACATCATCTCTCCTTTTGTTGTTATAAGAGGAACAACACCTTAGCTCTATCATGCTTGTTGGTCATGATTAATCAATTCTCTTCTTGCAGCGGGAATAGGAATGACTCCATTCAGTGTCTGAGTCACTAGCATAGACCTGAATTGAAAAGTCATCATGTTAGCAGTGACCTTCTTTTGCTCAGATCAAAGCTTAAGAATCTTTAAATCCATGAATGTTTGTATTTTATCCTTGAGTATATAATAGTTCTTCGTCGAAAATCCTAGCATTCTATGATATACGCGGTAGTTGGGATCATCAGTTTTCCCAATTTCTTTAGGGCATCAGGCTTTAGGAAGCTTCAATCGATTGCCTTTTTTAAGGACATGAAAGATGGCAACAATATCCTCATCTTTAAAAAAGTAGCTCTGTTGGTTGTTTTTCTGCGACTCCTTTATTTGATTGTCTGGTTTTTTTGACCTCGACAGCAAATATTTTCTTAGCTTTTGATTGGGACAATTATCCCTGCTTGTTTTTACCCCCTTATTGTTAGCACTGGGATCAAACTTTTTGAAGCGTTTAGCAGATTTCTCTGTAATTTCTGCTTGCTCCATCAAGTCTTTCCATGAGTTTGCCTTGATAGCACCCATGTCAGCTTCTATATGGCTCAAGAAATTATGCCCGCATGTTTGAAGCAACATTGGTAGTTGCATGTCCCGATATCGTCAACTTAAATTGCCAAACTATTTGATGTAATCTCTGACTGAGTCATCATTCCTTTGCTTTTTTGAGAGAAGCTTGGCCATGGTAAATCTGACTGTTTCTCATGGAATTGAGAGAGGAATTGAGATTCCAAGTTAGCCCAGGATTTAATTGATCCATCTGCTAAATTTTAGAACCAATCAAATGCTACCCCCTTTGAGGGGGCTAATGAATAACCTTGCCTTGATGGCATCATTCCCTACAGCGTTCCATATTTATTGGTAAAAGTAGTAGATGTGTTGGTTAGGAGATTCTTTGCCATCAAACATATGCAACGTTGCGGTTTAAACTTCATTAGGTAGGGAACTGAATCCCACTCAATAGGGTATGGTCGAGTAATTCCAACCTTCTTCAACTCTGTCCATTGAGTGAGAGCATTGAGCTAGTTCTGGAGATCTTCAATAGCCTTCATACCATGGCTCACTTTGGGTGGAGCTGACATCTCAGATCCTAAGTGGATGGGGTTCATGTCCTCATGATGTGACTGCTCTTTCTCCAAAGAGGTCTCTACAAACGGTCATTTCCCTTTCGAAGAGCTTGCATTCTGATGTTGTAAAACTATCATAAGTTGTTGAAGCATCACCTCGAGATGCTCAAAATGCTCATCAGATGCTTTCTTTTGGGCTTCCATTTTCTGAAGAAGATCATCATGAGCTTCTCTATCTGCCATATCCGCCATCCACCCCCATTCTTGACTTGAACTAGGAGTTGCATTTTATGCTGTGGTAGAATTCACGTCGCTTATAGCATCAAGATCTATTCTAGAAGATACCCGCGGAGCGTGTGTCCTAAGGAGTGAATAATCAAACGGAATTGTTGCCCCTTGCCTAGACTTGGTGTGACGATAAACACTATCAGTCTCTGGGAGTATACTTTTGATACTAGGAGAATATCTGGGATCTGAAGGACTATCGGCGTCTTCATCATCATCTCCATTAGTCACACTAGTCATATTAACCATGAATTCTTAGAGATTAGTTTTACTCTTTGGAGTATGTCATCGTCTTTTAATCCTAGCCGCTAAAGGCTCAGGAACTTGATTAAGATGATTAAACACTGATTCTTTTGCAGGAATGGACTTACACTGACAATTTGTTTGAACTGCCATGACGATTTCTCCTAGGGTTGCGAAATGCTAACATTGGTGTGCCCTCTTGAGCGAAAGGAACCCCCTTAGATCAGTAGGGGCTTCGACTTGGCTTAGGCAGTTGGTATCAACTTTGCATGCTTGGATTTTAACAAGTGAACATCATCTATAATGATGTTGCTTCAATCTATGACTACGATGGTCAGTCAAATCCTCATCACCAGTCAAAACTTATGATTTGGATGAAGAATCACCATCAGTGATAATTTTAGATGGAGGATTACCTCCATTCTTTGCTCCTTTACAAGAAGCATGGCGAGCATCGTTGGATGCTTTAAAGCGAACCCCAATGGGGTTGTGAACTGATGTTCAAAATCAGAAGGCGTATGAATTCCTTGGCTCTCATTTGAGGTGAGAGTCAATGCTTCTTTGCTCTGGGCAAAGTTTGTCTGGTTTCTAATGAAGCCGAGACTACTACTGGTGAATGTCGCCTCCTTTGGAGTGAGGATCAAATCTTACCTTATCTTCGTACTACAATGAATCTTATGGTAGCTTCTAGTGATGGCCATGGATGACTAGTCACAGGAAATGAATTCCTCGAATTTTGCTTGGTCAAATTTGATGACCAAGGTTTCAGCAAAAGATCCTAGGGCCATAGTGTTGGACAGCATTCTCTTCAGTTGCGAACGAAGTCTCCAGTAGAGTCACCATCCTATTTTACGTATTTTGAATTATAATTAACACAGTTTATAATTCAAAAAATTACAAATAAAATAATAAAATTTATATTGGCTAAGTTCCTTTCTGTGTGCTGATGGAGCATTGATCTTGTACTCTGTTGACGGTCTGACTAAGGAATTGAATCTTCTACTGACTAGTTGTTGCTAAAGCTCTTCTTGAAATGTCGAAGTCTTCTCTAGATGATGAGAATCTAGCTGCCGAAATTGTGAAAATCCTAGGTGCCCAAAAATGAGCAATCTCCCCTCCTCTTACACTGAGAGAGAGAGAGAGAGACTGAGGGAGGGAGAGAGAGAGAGAGAGATAGATAGTGGCCATTAAATGTGAATTAAGGGGGTTATTAACATAGGAGATAATGGGGAGAGCTATTTCCATAAAAATAGCTCTTCAAATAGTCAATGATGAGGTTCACCTGTAACACTCAAAGCCGAAGCTTGATGAGCAACTTTGGGCAAAGTTTGCTAAGTAGCTTTGGCCAAAGTTCGTTGCATTGAACTTCACCAGAACGTGGAAAACCCACGTTACTTGGGATGTCGACGACATGGCCCACGTGGGTCTTTGAGGTGAAGTTCGCATGAGGCGTGGGCGAACATCGCTATTGTTTAGGTGGGCTTTGATGTGGGCTTGTGCTTAGGCCTACATGAAGTGCTTAGCCCATGGGCGTTCACTTCTTGGATTTAGGCTGAACTTGAGTATATCTTAACCATCTACATTATTAACATAAGGCTTAACAGCAAAATAAAGATACCAAAGTAAACTACCCAGGCCTCTACCTAAAACCTCGAGTGATTAGTTTTTGTACTTATTGCTTGTGATCGGTCTATATCTAGAGAGGATTTTGTTTCAATTGATATGTTGTATGTCAAATACAAGTGGAATTTGTACTTAATTAACCATGGACCTTATGTGTGACTAATGAGGCAGCAAACAAATTATCCCTTTACCAATAATTTTCTCCATAATGCATATAATTGGTTATGATAGTGTGAAACTTACCAAACTATTTAAACAAATTTTCTTTAATTCAGATTTTGATTCTTTTTGAGGTTTGTTGAACTATTTAAATAGATTCGTTATTTTATTATGTCCCATTTGTATTTTTGATTTTTCTATTTTTAAGAATCTAGAAGAGTTTTTGGATTTTAGTTTTTGATTACCTTTTTCTTGCTTTGTGGGCTTTCAATTTGTTCTCCTACAAGAACTATGATTATGGGTAGCAAGTCACCCAATGGTTCTATTAATGAGTTCTTTTGTTTGTCATGCATTTCCCTCTTTTATATTTTTTAAATTGTTTATATGAATGATTAGTAGACTATAAACTCTACAATTATTTTTTGTTCACTTGTTCCTTTCAATTTAAAGTTTGGTTTTAGTTTCTAAATTTTTCAAATTTTTTTGTTTGCCCCTTTTTTGTGGGAACAGATTGGATACATGTATTCTATTTGCCTTTATTGTGCCTTATAATTACTATAAATTAATTATAAACTTAGTTGGACAATTATATTTTATTTGATATCTATAAAATATATTTGATTAGGTGTAAAAAACTATAATGGCATTTAGACACTATTTCTTTTATATTTGATACAACTAATTCAGCAAGAATACTAATAAATGATAAAATTTTCTTCATAATGTTAGCAGCCATGTTAAAAGTAAATGAAGTTTTTCTAATAGTTTAATTTTTTTAACATCTCTTTCTTCAAGTTTAATGAGATATATAAATGTGACACCTTGTTGATCTTATCGAGGTTTTGTCTAAAATAACCTTTCCAAGATGCTTGGAGAGTGATTTTGAAATTAGTCGCTCATTTCATTAAAATTGCTATTAGATTCTCCAATTCTTCTGTCACTTTAGGGACTAATTCTAAAATAACTTAAGAAATGGGGGACCTATTAGTAATTTCAATGATCTGAAGGATTAATTTCAAAATAATCGAAGAAGAGTTGGGAGACCTAGTAATTTTACCAATTTGAAGGTCTGATTTCAAATTATGAAAGATTTAAGAGACTAATATCGACAACCTGCTTTTGAGAAATATATATTTTTATTAGTAGGCTTGTACTTAATAATGATTAAATAATTAAAAAATTATTAGTGTCTCATGAGATGCACAACTTGCTTTTTGAAACATTTTTAGCGTTGTTCAGTTTAAAGTGCAAATTAATTAACTAATATAGATGCTTTGGTGGATTATGTATTTCAATTTACTGCTATTTGTTTGATTTGGACCATGTGAAGTATACCCTAGATTTAATAGTTTCAATGAACTTTATTCTTTTCTTTCAAGCCTATTTTAAGCTACTTATAACGGAGGTATCTTCAGCAGCGTATGATGCAATGTATGCTTTTCCCTTTATTACTGAAATATAACTTTTGGATAGATGCTTGTTTGTGGTTTGACATTTTCCTCCCTATACATTCATAATTGATGTTTGTGAAAAAACTGCCAGACTTAAAAGATTTCTCAGAAGACGTATCTTTTAGTTTCTAAAGTGGTTTCATAAAAATTTAACTACGCCCTATGTCTGTTTATTCAACTTCTTCCAAAATTATTGCTATTCAACTACTACAGCCTCAGTTTGCACGTAAACTAATTGCTTTGCTTGGACCAACTCATACATGGTTTAATCTAAAATATCTTCAACAGTAGTAGGGTCTATTCAACCTTTATTGATCAAATGTTTCATGGACGACTAATATGTAAGAATGTTACCCACAAAATACAAACATGTGATATTTGTTCATAATGCCATCAATTGATGAAAAGGACTGGTGTCCCCTACAATTTATGTTTGTAGAATGTCATTTTAATCATTCATGGGATAACGTTAATGGCTCTATTTTTCTTAATTTTTGAGTTAGTCTATTATTATCTTCCATACAATCATAATTTTAATTCTTTTTTTTTTTTGTTATCTTCTCCTTTATTCTCTAAGATATAATTATAAATCTTTTTTTTTGTTATTTTTGACAATATTTTGTAGTCTCCTATAAGTTGTTGCACGTCTTGTGACACTTCATTCTACAGATTCTAGGTATATTCTTATTAAAAGTTGAGCAATGATCATATAAATGGGATTCACTGTCGTTGATTCATGCATGGCGCATGTTATTTGCCTTTAATACTATTAACGTTGGTGCCCATAGAAATTAGATCAAATGAAATGAATCTAAAAGAAGATGGTATGCTTCTTTGCCTGAGGAGAAAAAAAGGAAATAAGAAAGAGACAGGTAGAGAACTATTTAAAAAAAGGTTAGATATAAAACAAGATGAAATTAAACGCAGCTGGTATTCACGTTTACCTAAACAAAAAATTGAAATAAGAAGGAAAAGAGGGAAGATTATTATTCTAAAAAACTAACAACACAGAAAAAAGGAAGGACAATATATAATCTCCTACTTCTAACATTAAAATGGCAAATAAAAAAGATGAAGCTTGTTATTCAAAAAAGAGAAAACACAAAAGTGAAAGTGTTTTAGATGAACGATACACAAAACTTAAACATGCACAAAATACATGAAGCCGCTCACAACGAAGAATAGATGGAAATAATTCAACATGTAAATAGAGAAAGTAGTTCCACTCATTGCAAATCTGAAATACTACAAAGCAAGAGTAGTAAAGATGAACTCATTGAAATTGCAATAGAAAAGAGAAAAGAATCAATAAAAAAGGAGCTTCCATAACTAAAAAGAGTCGCTATTCAACTTGTACAAAGGGCATACATAAAATGGAATATATTTTTCCAACTAAAGGTGGCTACTCACCTTATGGTCATAGTCAACCAGGAATTCAAATAAATGAATCTGCGCTCTTAGAAAATTCTGCTATAGGTAAGTTATTTTTCATGCATTTTGGTGAGCAAAGTGAGTTCCCTTTGGTTCAAATTACCATAAATAAATTAATGTTTCTAATGCTTACACCAAACTAAGTAGAAGATTACTTTCATACATATTAGATTTAGGACAAAAATGAAAAGGCCGTGTTAGTAATTGCCGCATTTTTGGAACATATTTGTCTAAAATGTATTTTCTTCTCCAAAATTAGACTATGTTTATTAAGTACTTACAATAGCAACAAAACAAAATACTTATCTCATGAATATAAAATTGAAGAAGCTCAACTTCCAAGCAAAGAAGCAATGAAATGCAAAATGGATCTTCCACGTTAAAGTCTTCTTCTATGAATCAATTACCCAATCGCCAAAATATCATATATTATTGTAAAAGTGTATTGAATGTTAAAACATTTTCTTTTGAAAATGCCCTCCAAAACACATACATACATCCATAAAATACATGCATGCATACATAAAACATACAAACATATCTCTTCAAACCTAATACATACATACATACTCAACTTTTATTACCTCCCCCACTAATTGCTATCAATTTTTCATTTAACCACTCACCCATAACCTCCCTCCACTAACTCTCACTAATACCCTCAATTAATTATTTACTAATTGCTCCATCTTCTCAATGTCCACTACAAGAAACTAGGTCTTTAACGACCAAAATTAGTGAAGGGACCATTTGATCATCATTAATGTGTATAAAATAAGGATGGTTTTTTAAAACTTTCGTCGAGTTATCACAAATATTAGAGGAATGATGTGAGATGGAATAATGGCTTTCTAGTCCCTTCATTGATTTGGTCAAAATATCGTTATTATTGGGCCTCCTGAAAGACGAAGGAGTCCATTACCTTCATTGATGATAAATCCTAATCACAACAAGAGTAAAACGTTAATCAAAATAATATAAAAAAAGTAAGAATCTCAAAATTCTCGATATCTCTCCGTCCCTCTAACCGCAGCAAATAAACCCTAGTTAAAAAAATTGCCTCCCTTCTGTTCTTCATCGTCCTCAGCCAGAGTAAAACGTTAATCAAAATAATATAAAAAGAGTAAGAAACCCAAAATTCCTGATATCTCTCCGTCCCTCTAACCACAGCGAATAAACCCTAGTTAAAAAAATTGCCTCCCTTCTGTTCTTCGTCGTCCTCAGCTAGCGAAATCCTCCTCCTCTGGTGGCCCCCCCTTCTCCATGTCCTTCTCCGTCATCCTCAGTCGTCCTTTATCTTCTCTCGAACTCGTCTGTCCTCTAGCGAATCAACACTCAAACTCAATTTCTTCTGTCTTCACGCCTGTCGACGACCGAAGCTATCCACCGTCTGATTGCCATCTATTGCCAAAATTAGGTGACCACTTTGAGTGATTTGAATCACATACACACCAAATTATTTATTGATCCCTAATTATGTGGAATTATATCTCTGTACCCTAATGATCTGTACCCTACTTGGGCACATCAAAATTAATTCACAATTTTGTCTTTTTATGTGTAATAATATATTTGTTTATTGATGATCTGTACCCTAATTTCCTCTCTATTTTTAATAAATTTTTTGATAAGATCAAATCTTTGAATCTCTTCTTTTCTTATTTTTGATGGTTTTTAAACTTTGAAATCATCAGTGCCACAATTCTGAATTCTTCACATTAGATTATAAATTTTTGATTTTATTTTTGAAAATTTGAACTACTATTAAATATAACAATGAACCACTAGTTAATGAAAGAGTATGTAAGCCAATTTCTTTCACAAGATGAAGATGATGATTATCCAAATAGCTTCAAAGTAAGACTATGAAGAAAACGTCGAAACTAGCTATAGTCTCTTCAAGAGAAATTTTTATTTAATTCAAAAGATGATGGCGACTACCAAATTACAAAATATTTAAAGGAAAACCCTAAAAGAAGTTAACAACAAAATTACTAAATTGTCCAACAAGAAATCATAAAATAGTAAACTACAAATTTGGGGCCCTAAACAACCTCGGATGCCCAAAAAATAGGAGATCTCATCACAAAGTATGATTCTTGCTCGTTGGCCCATTTCACTTGAGCTGTGCAAATTCTGGCCCATTCTGACACTTCGACTTTTCCATCCCACATAACTTTTTGTCCTATATCAATCAAAGAAGGGAACGTTGGGCAATATGCTTAAAAGATGAATTGGAGATAGAGACTGAGTTTGCTCGATTTATTTGAACCTTTTCTTGTGTATTTTCACAGGCTACAAGACTAGGCTGTAAAGTATATGGCCTTCTTTTACCCTCTTGCTGTTGGTTTCATATCGCTAAAAAATGATAGTAAAAACTGCCTATGCTATAGATATAATCACCATGTCTAATATGATTCATAATGTGTATTCTGAAGATTTTACTTCTTGAGATATGCTTTATAACTGCAATTATAGATCTCTTTAGACTTTTGATAATTCTTTCATGATAAGTAGGCAAACGAATACAGGGTAAATTGTCATTTTATATCCCTTTTTGACACATTGCATGATTGTGTATCCAATAAAGTGAATAACTCATGTGCAGTATACCTTTGTTCATGTTCTTACTTGTTAGCTTTATTGATGCAAGATGAAGTTATGAACAAGTACTTTATTATAACTTAAACAATGATACAGATTTATCAAAGAAGGTGGCACTGCAAGTATGATGGGAATCCTAGTAAGGAAAAGTGTTTTTATTTTATTTTTGCCTACTACCAATCATCCTAAACTTTTTGGAATATCAATTCACTCGACCTAGTAAGGAAAAATCTAAGTTTCTAGGAAAGCTATGCTAGCTAAAAAATGTACATGAGGAGTTATTTTGTTATAGGGTAAATTTGCAATATATGAGTGTCCTAGGTGAAAGTCAATGAATATAACAAAAAATAAAGTGTTTATGTAGGTGTTGAAAATCGCTTATTAGTACCTGAACCAGACTCGTGACGGTGGGTTCGCAACCGACGAACCATCAAGCGATGCAACCAAGAGCCGCTAACAACGTAACTGCGCCGCAAAATGCATAAAGCGGGTCGACGAGGATATGAAGTGAGTCAGCAAGGCGTACAAGTCAACGAAATAATATATCGTGGGATAAATCTAGCCATGAAGGTTCATGTCAGCAAGATCCAACGAGGCGTGTCGATTAGACTCGAGCGGCAACGTGACGGAATCAACCGAACTCAAACGACGACGCTACGCTGACCAGATTTCAGAATCAACGGAACAATCAACCAAGCTCAGAAATACCAGAAAATGGGTCAAGGCGGGTGAAATTCTCGACCAAAAGCTGAAACAGTTCAGCCTGGGCCGAAAAACTTCAGCCTTGACTGAAGTTGCTTCGGCCTTGGCCGAAGTTGCTTTGGCCAAGGCCGAAGCACTTCTTGGCCGAAGTGGGCTAGC
>JBAKGM010000326.1:21949544-21965701 GCA_037177215.1 Asparagus racemosus | reverse complement strand
TAATAAAAATTATAGAAAATATCGGACGATAAAATACTCTTCTAGAAATGAAATATTTAATATTTTAAACACCAAAAGTTTTACTCAATTATGTATTCAAAACTTACGGGTATTACAGAATGTGTAAAATACCATCTAGTATTTTAATATAAAAAATATACGTACTAGAAAAATATACATATCAAGGTATTTTAATATAAAAACACATATCGAAAAATCACGGGTGTTACATTCTGTCTTTAGAGCAAATAATAATCGTCGCACCACACATGAGAGTTGTTTCCCATCATCAAGATCCACCCCATCATCGCCATAGTCTTCAGTGTCATCTTGGTCTATATCCTCCTCTTCACGATCCACCATATTCACAGCATTTCTTTTAGGGCATTGATTGGATCGATGACCAGGTTGACCACATCTATAGCACTTGATTAGATCGGGTTTGGCATATGGGTTCGGTGGTGTAGCCTTCTTTGCTACTGTTATCGGCCTTGTACCCATCTCAATTGTAGATTCTTAATCAGAAGTAATTTGAGACTGTTTATTCCCTCCATGATTAAAACTCGTGAGCAACCCATCGGAAGCTGCCCAAGAGCCTCTATTATTCTGTCCAAGTATATGTCTGCTATAAAGACACACAATCCTGGGCTGCTATCCTCAATCCCCTGTTGTAATGAGACATCTTTTGGGCCTCATTCTCGTTTAAATTATTGCGGGATGACAACCGATAAAACTCTTGTGTTTATTCATCAACTGTTTTTCCACCTTATTTGCAATTCTGGTATTGTCCGAACAAGACTTGTTCATAGTCACCTCGCAGGAAGCAAGCTTTTAGCAACTTCTTCATGTTCTCCCACTTATTGACCTTCGGCTTTCCTTGACGAGATTAATTCATGCATACTGATTCCCACCTAGCAGATGCTCCACCCTTAAGTTGGTAGGCCACTAACTTAACGTTCTGGTCATCGGGAATCTCCATATACTCAAAAAATCTCTCCACCTCTGCAACCCAATCAAGAAATTCTTTGATATGTAGTTGCCCGTTAAAAGATGACAGATCCATCTTCATCTTGAACCCTCCAGCATCATAATTGTCTCGATGTCGATAGTCCTTACGATCATCACCGTGGCGTGGGGCTTCATAGCTGTCACTGTCGCTGTTGAATTCGTCTTGTGGAGTCAGATCACGTCATTGGCGACCATCAACGCGATTTTGTACTCCCACCATGATCAGACGCTCCATTGTCATTGCAAGTCAATCTACTACAGTTTTAATCTGATTGACATCAGTCTTCAACTCATCGAACTCAGTTCGAGAAATAGGGGCTTCGTCACTTGTCATCGGATTGAAAGAGCAAGTCTCTGATACCAAATAACGCATCGCAGAAGTAAAACCTCAGAATCCACTAAAGGATGTTCTCTGAGTCCATAAAAACGATCTCTAAATCTAAAAAAAATATTAAAGAGGAATTTTATTAATAAAAAATTATATGCCTCTAGGGCTTACAAGACTCTATTTAAATAGAAAAGAAACAAAAGACTCCTGCTATGACCCAAACTTTGCCAAAAATAAAAATAAGAAAACTCTCCTTAAAATACTCCCTATGATTAGGAAAGTAAATCGGTCAAATTTAGAATCAAATCGGATTTACTTCCTAATCAAAACAGTTAAACATTACCTAAAATAGTAAAAAAAATAGATAAAAACTCTAATATCTCTCAATCCAGAGGGAATTTAACGAAACAGACCGCGGCAAAGCTAACAACGATGGATTTGGTTGACTCCGTCTTAGAAAAATACACGATTTACATATATTATTCGTCCAATTCCGACATACGATTTGAGAGATATAACATGTTCTTCGTTGCAAGTTATTTTCCTCGACCGGGCCCGCGTTTGGGCTTGTGACGGTCCTGTTTCTCCATAAATATGTTCACAGTGCATTCTACATCAAAGTCAAAGTGCGTCCAAAAACTAAATTTAAAGTAAGAATCGGCCTACTTTGGTGCAAGGAACCCAATGCCGAATTGCTTCTAGGAACAACAATTTTGAGCAAACTGGAGAGCATCAATCAAACCCTCAACGATCACCTTGATAAAATTCAGGCATTAAGTTGAGCTCCTCGATCTGGCTTAGGTAGATGAACTCCTCGATCTGGCATAGGATTGGACTCCGATGGGCACAAAATGTCTACCGATATAGCACAGGATCAGAGTCTAGTGGGCACAACAATGTCTAGAGGATAAGTGAGGGCTTGTGTATTTCTAGTCTAGAGCAGAAGGCTTTAGATAGATCTTTGACCTAGCCCAAGAGTTGCCAGCCCATGAATGAGAGCAGCCGAAAGGTCAGTTGCACCCTCTTAACCCACTAATTGCATTATCTAGTCTGTTTAATGAGCTTAATAAACAAGTCAATTTAGAAAACTAAAGGTCATACCAAGCCAATTAATCTAGCTAGATTAGAAGCTCAACAGTCACCCTCTAGCTAGCTCAAAGTGTGTTGTCTGCATAGCGGTCAAAGTTGTTGCCGAGGGTGCGTATTAGCTCAAAGTACAAAGTGCACCTACAAAGTATTCCTTATCTAAGCTTAATTAGCTATGATCCATAACTAAGGGCCAAGCCCAAGCCCAAGTTTAACCTTATTGACAATATTGACGTTGTATCAAATGAACATAATTTGAGCGTAGATAAAGGGATCTGTTTATTTTGACTTCTATTGATTTTTTCCTTTAGTTCAGTCAAATGATGTTTTTGCTGGATTTACTATTATAATAAAACGTGTGATCTCTAAATTTTGATATTTCATTAGATTATTAGATTTAAGGTGCTGAGCCTTGTCGAAGACAACTTGTCGAAGACAAGCCTTGAACTCTTAACCTATGGCTTGTACAAAAAGAATTTATATCACTGGGCTACAAGGTAGTTTCGTTTATCTAAAATATACTATTTTGTAGTTTCGTTTATCTAAAATATACTATAATATATAGATAGCTTGACACTTAGTCCAGATTTTGGAGAACTTCTACAAAAACTCTAACAATAAATAGAGATAATATTGCACTCTCTAAAACCTCATAATAGAAACATTCAAATATGCAAACACATATCTCAATATATGAAAGTATAGAATTTAATTATGTAATAAAAATATTCAGATAATGCCTTAACAACAACTGATAGAGAGAATTGTTTCAGTGTAACTTGATTTGTTGCTTCCATGTGAATACGGATTCTCTCCAATTAGGTGGTAATCAAAGAGTTTCAATTACTCTAATTCTTACCATCTATTCCAATATCATGGGATAAACTGATGCCACGCAAAATTACCACCATTGCCTTGAAAACCACTATTGTCTTGAAAACTACTATTGGAAAAACTATTGAAAATCCTACATGGCATAATCTTGACCCTTAAAACTAGGATGAATGGTAGAGATTGGAATAATTGGATACTCTTTAATTACCATGTAATTGGATGGGATCCGAATCCCTTTCGTATATATCTTAATATATGAAAATAAGGAAATTGCATTGTACAAATAAATTCCATATAGAAGTAACAAATCAAGATACACAAATGATTATGTCTATCAATTGTTGTTAAGGCATGATCCTTTAGTCTAGTGTCCTGGATAGTGGTTACACTCAATTTTGAGGCCTTACTTTAGATGCCAAATCAGTTTAGTCCAATCAGCATCTATATGACATTACAATCAAAATAAGATTTCCTAAGCAATTCTCTCATCAGCCTAATTGAGGCTCTAGGCTTGATCACAATCGTATGTCATTTTCTCCTCTGTAATAGTGTGGCTACCTAATAGAGTCAACTTGCTCGCACTCAATGAACGAGCCATCTTTTCAGCCAAAACACGAACACCCTCTTAAAAAGTTAAAAGAAGCTAGCTCCGAATAATTCCAACCAAGGAAGAAATATGAGAACTCAACTTATTCCTTACATAGGAAGTCATTAGTTTTTCAACACATTCTATACTTGTAAATTATTGAATTGAACATTAGCGAAGGTTGGGTCAGAATCCAACCGTGTCCCCTAAAGTGTTTGCTAGTGCGTATAGTTTGTTACGTCATCAGAGCCTTAGAAGTTTGGAACTCGAGAGGGAGCCGAGCAAACCCTTTGAAGCTTCTCATTCCAAAGCTCCGATCATCATCTTTTTCAAATTCAATCTGTTATCTAGATCTTGTCCGGTTATTCCTTATAGAAGATACTTCCATATTTCTTATTCAATAATTATGATTGTTTAATGAAAAGTGCAAATGAGTGCAAATCAAGTAAACTATTTGATTCAAAACAGTGTAAATATTAACGGAGAATTGTGATTGCAAATACCTCTCTTTGCTATCGTCCATGATACGGAGGATCCAAATCCCTCTTTGGACTCTATCGGACCGGGCGTTTTCCCACGGGCCACGACAGCACTCCCACGTGCGAGGGTATGTGGGCGGTGACTGGAGCCCACACATGCTTATTTCAGTAGTGCGGGTCCACTCGAGGGCATATAAGGCCCCAGACGGTATCCTATGCAGGCTTTGTGGGCCACGGTAACAAATAGGACGGCCGGTTACGGACTCCGAAAACGGGTTTTTGTCAGGGTCCGAATCCGATGTTAAAAGCTCGTGAAGGTATCCTATGACGTCTTGTCGGATAAAAACAGCAGAATAAAGAGGTATGTAACTTGTGTAGGCTTTGGAGTTCATGATTTTCCAGGGATCATGTTAACTAACTTAGTCCTGCTGGTTTTATTTTGTAAGGTTAATCAAATAATATAGTATTTTGGTTAATATAAATTATTGGTTAAAAAGAGATTACACTTTTGTATGTAACAAGTCGGTAGGAAAATGATGCCATGGTTGGAGAACGATCATACGCATTGAGTAGCCACAGTGAGACTTATCTGAAATAACATGAACAAAAGTTTTCATATCTTCCTCATATTATTTAAGTGTATTATTTATTTATTTATTTATATTTTTTTGGTAAGTGAAATTCCAAATATAGTACATAAACCAAATCCAGGCATACGTGGATGTAAAAAATCGTACCTCATGCAGGAACCGAAACTTATCATACTTTCATCTTTCGTCTTTATGTTTTTTTTAAAAATACCCCTACAAGATTATAACACATATTAGATCTTACCGTTTAAGAAAGCAAGCAGTGTTTATCTTTTCTTGATAAATATAAAATATCTTTTTATCATTCTAACAAATCACTATCCATTTTGTAAATATACACAACTATTTTTGTAAACATTTCTTTTCATATTTTTCTAATAAAAATGTCTTTCTACCTTTACTTTTTCCATATAATAAGTTTAAATTAATGCACATTAACTAAGGTCTAGTGGAAATCCACAACGACGATCATCTTCACTATTCAAGAAAAAGGTTTAACTACTCATATCATTCTTCAAATTGAGAACCTAAACAACATAATAATGATTAATAACATCCTATGCATTATAACAATGAAATGCTGATATTTCCTTAGGTACTTATTTCTAAAAATACCTTCCAAAAGGGGGCATCCCAAGAAAAAGTAAAAAGTACGAGCAAATCAACTTGGAAGCAAGAATTAGAAGAAAGGTAACTGAGTAGGCCAACACACAAAGGAGAAAACACAAAAAGAGAAGTCAAGAATATTTATCCAACTAACAACTCCACCTCCATAAAAATAAAAAGAAAAAGAAAACCCCTATTCCTTATTCCTTCTCAACCAAGCCAAACTCCTACCTCCCTTTTTAACTCTCGCTTCCTCTCCCATGACCTCCAAACCTATGGAAGAGCTCACTCCATCATCGCCATCGCCACCACCGTTATCTCTCGAAGATGACCATGCAAGAATTCAGTCACCGTCGGCGAACCAAGATAAGAAAGCTAAGGAAGAAGAAGAAGAAGATAACGAAAAAGTATGTAGAACACCAACATCTAATGAGAGTAAGTTGTCCTTAGTTCCGTTAACTTGTCCTCCGGCGCCGAAGAAGGCGAGGAGTTATAACTCCGGGTGTAGGAGGAGGTTGTCGGAGTTGGATTTTTTGGAAGTGAGTTCCGAAGAATTGGAGAAGCTGTTTTCCCGGAGGTCGGATGAGAAGGTGAGTTTGAGTTCCAAGAAACGGAAGTGGAGTTCCTTTTGAGCTAGGTTTGATATGTGTAAGTGTGTTAATTAAGAAGTTGATGCAAGTAGATATATTTTTGATATATATATATACACACACGCGCGCACAAAAGGGATGCCTATTGTTTTTGTTGGGCATTATTATTTGATTTTGTTTGCGTTTGTGTTTGTGTTTGTGCAATTGCGTGATTTAGCACTTGTTAAATTGATTGTGTGGTTTTCCTACTACTTTGGTTTTGTTTCTTTTTCTTTTTTGAGTGAATTAGATGCACTTAAATTACTTTATGATCAAATAATGGTTGTGATTAAAGATGGGTTTTTTTATCTTCATTTATTGATCTGCTATACGGATGAGATAATACTATAATTTGTTTGTCCTCCTTGCAGTTCCTAAAGACATCAATGATGCATGGGCACATGTTGAATATGCGATCCTTTTATGGAGCCTTTAATTTTTTTTCCTCGTATTTTTCTTGGAGTTCATATCCTCTCTTTTTCTAAAGTTTTAAAGTTAAGATAATTCATGTCGTTCCAATCAAAAACATGTTTTGCATATTAGTAATGCTCTTGTTACTCAGAGAAAAAAAATCGATGAGTGCTATTGCTCCTTTAATTTTTTTTTTCCTCTAATATAATGCGTTGTAAGCTCCTCTAATTTTTCCTCTAATATAATGTGTTGTACTATATTATATAAATGGTTAATGGATATGGAGTCAAGGACAATTCTACTTTTACTAAAAGAGAAAGTATGACCCATTCCAATTTCTAGTAGCGCCAAATTAATTGAGATTTATATATCTGTAACAAATTAGTATTTGAAATCTTCCTTCAGCTATTTATCAGGAAGGATAACGCGTGTAGATCTCACGCGTGTGGCTGACACATCTGAATAAACCGATCAGAATTGTCGCTGGTTGAGACTCAGAATTGATGCGTAACCATCATTCTCATTTCCTGAAATTTTAGCCTTTGGCACTTCTATTTGGAGTATTGCAACGTGGAACAAATATAGTTTATAATTCAATGGCTACCGTTTTCGCCAAGTACTACCGTGTATGTATCGCATAATAAAAATGAGAGTTAGTAACATCTGAACTAAAGCTCATTTGCTACCTTAGCCTCTCTAGTAGCTGGAAAGAAGTATACCTGTGACACCCCCATGTGGTTTAGTTCCACATTGGGAAGTCGGGAAAAGTTTGAGAGGTTTAAATAGTTTAGCTATAAATTAAAGTTTCTCGTTGGCTAGTTAATTTTAGTAGTGTTTTGAGTCAAACAAAAACTAAGAGAGAACATAGAAGAGATTGAAATAAGAAATGATTACTGAAAATTTGTAGATCTCAAAACCTCGTTTGACAAACTACGGAAGAATTCTCAACTCTCAAGTTTTAGATGTCGGGAGACGTATAAAACCGAGCAAGAGAAGTTTGTTTAAGCCAACACAGTAACATTCTTGATAGTATCTGTATTATTATTGTTCCGTCTTTTACTTACAACTTGATTTTCATTTATTTTTTGATTTTTGATCACTTTTTAACTCTTATATACTTACTAGCTAATAGAGCAGTTGAAACAACTACAGTGATTCCGTTCTATGGTTACGTCATGAGAGAGAATAATAATAATAGGGCCGATTCAAAAACTATGCTCAAGAAGATCATATCTTTCCTTATTGTTTGCGGTTTTAGTGTATCTTCTACATAGAAGATATAAAATAATTTCTAGGTAGAAGAAGTAGGTAGAGTTAGCTTTTGATTAGACGTTGAGGTTCCCTCACCCCTAGGCACAAGTATATGAGTTCGTGGAAGCTCAACCTCAACATTACTATTATTATTAGTTTTATTATTATTAAGATTATTCCCCGTTCACTCAAGAATAACATGGGACATAAATATATATAGTGAATATATCAAAGGACATCGCGTGTGTACGATTATGGTGTTAGATTATACTCTATCATGTGCAAATGTCAACACCTGAAATTAAGTATTCATATCATTTTCATTTATTACCGAAGTTTAGAAGAAATGGAAACCCAATGTCAACTGCACTCTTAATAATGTTTATAATTAAACTGCAGAAAAAAAAGATTGAGAGGACTAGAGGAGAGAGATAGGTGGAGGCAAGAAATTAAAGCATATATTATATATTGAAATGGTGCACTGAAATTATATTATGTTATCTTCAAAAAGAAAATCAAGATAAATATATGGTCAAATATATAAGGAAAGGAATCATTAACCAAGAGATTTAGATGGTTTAAGAGGAATGCGAAAACTTCTAACTACTTTCTTGGAGGTGAAAACTTCAATAGAGTTGATTGGAAAAGGAAAATCAAAATGAACAGCTTATTCCTTAAGCAACTTAAGCACCGGCACTGCCAACATAATTGTGGAATAAAGGTATGGATGAATAAAGAGACGAAAGCTTTTCTATCAAGATATAACTCCACAATTGAAACTGAGGTTGACACAATAGGAGAAAGGCATCATTTCTTCCATACTTTAGCTGATTAGATTGCCTTGATCAGATTTCCAAAACTCAAAAGCAAACACAAAGAGGTAATTGACGATGTAATAATGTGTTCACTTTTAATTGCAAGACATGACAAAGTTGGTCACTGTCAAAATTGCCTAAAGATCTAAAGTACAAAGGAAAAAAAATTAAAAGAAAGAGAATGGAAGGTTAGAAGGAGCAATTAATCAACAAACTACAAGTAAAAACTACTAAATACTATATTCATTTGTATAATATAATTAGGCTGAGCTTGCACTACTCTACTCATACGTTTACTAGAATTCATTTTAAAATTGATGCTTATATTGATAGTTTGACACATCATCGAAAATGTTTTAGTGTGTTTTTCAATTGAAAATTGTATTGGTATGCCGATCATTTGGTTGTTGTGAATTGAAAGGAACTGTGTTTCCTCTAGGAAATTGTTGGGTTGAAGTGGGAGTGAAGTTTTGAAATCTGGAGTAGCTTCCCTGATTTCATACAAAGTTCGGGTGATTTCTCCAATCTAGATTGTAAGTTGGAGAAAATGGATTGTTCACGGGACACTGGAATGCAGACTTTACCTAACCTAGTGGTTGATTATTTACTAAGAGAGGACATTCCTCTGAAACATGAGTTGGAGAAAAACAATTGTGACAACCTGAGGCAGAAACTTGATTGATTTGAGCTAGAGCTCGTTCTTTGATTTCTAAAGCTTCTAAGCTATGTATGATTGTAGCCATCTTTGCTTCAGAGGCTAAGACCACTATATTTGGGTTGAGGAACTAATAAAACTCTGTCATCACAGTGTTCCCACTGCATAGTTTTCTCGGATAAACTCTCTAAAAATTTTTAGCTTCATCAACATTTTTCTTCATGAAATCCTCTTGACACATTGATTCTAAGGAAGTTTTTGAAGAATAATCCAATCTTTCATTGATGATTTGGCATAATTGTCATTTTTCAAGACCATGATTAGCCCATTGGATAAGAATATCCTTATATTTATCAAAATACTTCCAGAATGACCCCCCTGGGACTATCTTAAAATTCTGAATATTGTTTCTAAGTTTAACTGTTTTATGGATGGGGAAAATTTTCTTAGAAAAATGGTGACAAATTCATCCCAAGTTGAGATAGAATTCGTGAGTAAGCTATACAGCAATTTCTTGACTTTGTCCTTAAGAGCAAATGGAATAAATCTAAGCTTAATCGCATCCTCAGATAGTTCTCTAATCTTAATCATAAGACAAACTTCTTCAAATTCAGAGATAAAAATGTAAGCATCTTTGGTTTCATTTCCTAAGAATTTTGGAAGCAGGTTTAGGTAATGCGATCTAAGCTCAAAATTAGTTCCATTGATATCTGGTAGCTTAATGCAAGATGAGATTGCTTTAATAGTTGGATAACATATATCTTGAAGAACGAGTGGATTAGGAATAGCCATATCTTTGAAAATTGGTTTAAAACAGATTAAACGATTGGTATTATCCCTAATCTAAATTTGCATACATCAAAACAAATTCTTTTTATTATTTTTTTAAATTTATTTAACAAAAAAAATTCTAAGAAGAACAAAAGTTAGTTTTCTTCTTTTTAGAGAAAAAACTAAAAGATCTAAATAATAATGAGAAGAAGGAGAAGGATAAGACAAAAAAACCTAACTAAAACAAATTAGAAGCAATCACTTTGTGTCAATCACTGTAAATTCTAGGGTTAAACCTAAACTCAACTAGATCAGCTCCTAATAAAAAACTCTTTTAATGAAAAGATTAAAGTTTACTAGGTCAGTTAGCCAAGTAAGGATAGTTCTAGAGGGAGGTCAAAGGCCAATTACATACCCCGTTTCTTACGGAGCGCTTTACGCAACCCCTAAATCTTGCCTTAGACAACAACGGATTCAAGTAAACTTAAACATGTTCAGTTAAGGATTTCATTTTCTTTAATGAGTTTGAATCCTTAGGAGCCAACGTCTAATGAGTTTTAAAAAGCTTGGGTTTATGTAGTGAGGAATTAGTGATTTGTAGGCTAAGAAAATGGTGATGAAATCCCTCACCTTATCTTAATTAGTGGATTTTTACCCTTAAAAATATTTTCAAGTGAGTGTCAAATCAATATGCTCAAATCACTTTGGTGAATTCCTACTATTATATGCAATGCAACCCTAGAAATTAAAAGCAACTACAAAAGGATGTAAAAATGAAATCTTTTTATTTTTTTTAATTACGGTCAACAATTAAATAAATGTGAGAAAGAGAGCTCTTGTTTGAATTTATTATCATGTTAGTAAATATCTAAGTGGATGTTGAATTATATTAGGGTTGACAAAATGAATTTTTTTAAAGATCCTAATTATCTCTAGTTGTGAGAAACTAACTAAAGAGGTGGAATTAAAAATACTAGAAAGAGGAGTTACCACAAGCAACAAGGTTCTAGCCTCTTAAAGGTAAATGTTCAATCTTCAATCTTCAATCCTTGATCTTCAATCTTCAAAGCGGTTCCTTCATAAGAAAACACACAAATTAAAGAACCAAAACAAAAAAATTCTACTTATAAGCACCTTTCCCGACAACAGCGCTAAAAACTTGATAGGATATTAAATAAAACCTAAGTTGCAAGAGCATAACTATCAAGTTATAGTATAGATTAATATCGATCACTCGAGGAAGGTGCTATAGGAGATAAACAAAATTGGTTCTTAAGTTGTGTGTGCAATTAAGAGTGATAAAAATGGTTGTGGAGAGATAAAAAGAGTGGTTGAGACTATATGCAAATAAAAACAAAACTAGATTAAGAGGAGAGTAAGAAAGATGAGGAAAATAAAGGAAAAAAACAAAAAACAAATAAAGAAAAATCAAGAATAAAGAGACAAATCAAGAAAGTAAAAGATGGAGGATTTAATTAGAGATATAAGGAATCTAGAACTGAATCTACTAGCCAATTTCACTTATAAAATATGAACTATTCTCTTTTTATCATATTTTACTTTATATTTATTAAGCATAGACCATCAAACCACTTAAGGAGCGTATAACCTATCAAATTATCATCTAAGTAAAATTAATATTCATGAAAAGAACAACAACTAGATATTAATTCTAGAATTCATAAGCATAACCTATCAAACCACCTAAGATAAGTATAGATTCTCAAATTCTTCTTCTGCCAATTAGTTCACTAGTTGATTATCCTAAAAGTAATTATTTTAAGCACAAGGGAATAATTCATAAATTATAAAAGAAAGTAAACTAGTTTTATACAATTCTAGAGTTCCTACAAGAATTAGTTTCACATCTTAGAAGATAAAAATAAAGAAATAAAATCTAGACTAGAGGGAATAAAAGAAATAAGAATTAATTACAAAGAGGAAAATAAGAACAAAGAGTACAGATCTAAACTATGAACAAAAAGAAAAGAACATAAAAGGAATTCTAAACTATGCAAGAATATAAATCTATACTACAAAATAAATGTAAGAAAATAATATAAAAAATAAAGACATGAAAGTAAATCTACTCTACAAGGCATCAAAATAAATCTAAAATAAGAGGGTTCTAGCCCCTTGAATATCTAGAACAAGAAAAGAAAATATTATTAGAAAATAAAAGATAAAAGAGAAAATTTACATTGCAAGAGGGTTCTAGCCTCTTGAGAGCAAACCTTCATTTTCATTTTCATCATCGTCTTCATTAGCAAATAAAGAGAAGAAAAGAAATATATAAAGAGCTTAATTTTTTTATTAATTGCAACAAAGTTACAATTTTAGAAGGTCTTCTCATTTAAGAGTAACACTCCTCTCCAAATAGAGTTCTTATAAAAATTTTGACTCTCAAACCCCTCACCCTCTACCTCTATTTATAGTCTACAGTAATGAATGAGAACCCTTAGATGTTGCTTGGAAAATAGAGATTAAATCTCAGCTAAAAATATGTTTCTGTTGCAAACTAATTGGTTGACCAATCGGTTGGTCGACCGATTAATTTACAATAAATTTAGATTTTTATTGATTTCTTGACCTGATTTCTACATGGATCCTTGAGCTTTTTTGGACTTTCTTTTATCTTCATATTTGAGCTTCAATAAATAGTAGAAATTCAGGGAGTTTGATTATTTTGGACTTTTATTCATTAATTCTTCATTAACCTGTAAATTAGGTAAAACATATTATTAGTGGTGTATTTATTTAAATAAGATAGATAAGATAGATAATGAGGATATAAAATTGTAATTAAAATGTGATTATCAACAATTAATAATTAATCATTAAATTTACCCTTGTTAAGTTCAAGGTCACATTTGACCTTATCTACTCTAGCTTTAATGTCCTCCCCCCACTGTTCTAGCAGTCGTTGTGCTGCCATATTTTTTGCCGTTTGTTTGCATCTGTAATCATACGCTACTAGTGGTAAAGGCCCAAACTCAATACCGGAATATATTCTCAGAGGATTGGTGGCCTTAGAGGGATTGTTGACAATGGCTTCTCGCTCTCACCTAAAGAATTAAAGGAAACATTCAGTATCTGCACATATATCATAAATAATAAATATGTGTATATAATGAACATACATCTGTGTGTGTGTGGGGGGGGTATTCCTTTTACTAGGACTTGTGTTAGGAGAAAATGTCAGTACTAGATCAGAGGGGGCCTGTGCAGAAGAACTTGATTGGGGCTGTATAGAGGAACGAGAGCCTGCTACATTTGACCGTGATCGATCAGTGCTAGAGGTAGGAAATAGCTGTGTACTTAAATTCCTCGACATTTGCAAGTTAAATTGTTAAGATACAAAATAAAGTACAAGATTGTAAGATATATATTCAGCTACAATTTTTATTGTACTGAAGCAAAAAAAGATGTATTCGCATACATATTAAGGCTTTGATTTCACACTTTGCAAATTTCAAAAATTAAATCCTAACACATCCAATAATTATGAACCTAATACATCCAACTATTTTGAGTTGTTATCAATGCCTACGATGACATTTGGAACGTCAATCCAAATCCCTGGTTCATTCACATCAGACATTACATTCTGAGGGTAGGAGAAATCATCGACTACCATATTTGGTTCATTAAAATTGTCTACAATATTATCTTCATCGTCGATGCCAGAAGGTTGAACATAAGCTCTAAGATCTTTGTACAGGACTACCCACTCATCTTTAACTTTATGATCTTTTGCATAAAAACATTGTGCCGCCTGGTTTGTGAACATGAACTTTTCATCCCTATCTATTTTTTATCGAGATTGACAATAGTAAACTCATAGTAATCTTTTTGCTTATTTGCAGGAGACCAACGAATCTGAAACATTATGTATCGGTGTTCATTTGCACATCCATAGCCATAGATTAGCTCCATGATATCTTCTAGTCGTCCATAATATATCATAGTTCTTTCAACTCGATTTTGACCCCTTATGTTTGAAAAACATTCTCGCAAAAAGGTGGCTATGATATCACTGTTCTGTGCTACTTTCATACCATCGATCTCAACTATGTGAAATTTATATCCATTCATGTGGTATCCACCATAGTGTTGTACTGCATAGTAAGGACGCTCTGCATGAACCTTTTACTTCTTCTAGTATTGGATTATGGAGGGCAACTTGTTTGCTAACCTAAAGTCAATATTAAAAAAATAACAATCAAAATAACTACTACTTAACTTTTTAATGTAAATTTTACACTATTAAATTTAACATAACTTACAAAATTCTTCACCCAAACAGGAAATTCCTTAGCATACTTTTCTTTAATATTATGTGTTGCTGTTCAACCGATTATTTCATTCTGTAGCTTTTCTAGATGTTGCCTATTATTACTATAAAAATATTTGTTGTATAATTTAAAATTAATAACTTCATGGCAATCAAATTCTCAAGTGTTATATTACTTTTTGTATTTAGATAATATTTCCAAATTGTTCAATACGTACGCATGAGCCTGATCTAACAATAAGTTAGAATAATTTTTATTTGGCCCATGAGGGTAGAGAAGTGTGTTCTTCTTATTATTAGTAGCTTCCTGATCTAGAGTTTGTAGGCCACGCATGAAACGAGAGGCAAATGAGAGACACTCGTTGGCCACATAATTTTTAGCTATTGAACCCTCCGGAAAAGCATTATTATGAACTCGGTGTTTTAGAAAGCCTAAATATCTGAAAAATTGATGGAGAAACTATCAATTACATATGCATACGTAACACATGTATTTCAAATATATGAGGACAGAGTGAGTAACCTCTCCATTGGATACATCCAACAGTAATGGACTAGTCCTCCTACATAAGCATCCACTGCATGATGTTGTGTAAGATGTGCCATGACCGTAAAAAATAATGGAGAAAAGAGCATCTCTTTTTCACAGAGTGTTTCTGATACAGTTTCTTCAAGCTTCTTAAAGTAAGAGACGTTTGTAACGTTGGAGCGTACCTTCTTGAAGAATCCACAGAATTCCATTATAACATTCACTGCTTTTTATATCCTGCATAGTGTTGCGAAGTGCAACCAGCATAAATTGATGAAGAAGGACATGACAATCAGGAGTTTTATAGTTCTATTAGTTTCCTCACTTGAACTTGGACACATTTTGATATGTTTGAAGAGTAACCCTCAGGCAACTTCAATGATTTGAGGACCTGACAAAATATTTGTATCTCAACAGTTGACATTGTAATGCGAGATGGAGGCAACTCATATTTGTTTTGTCTAACAATCTTCTTTTGCTGCAGCTCTTCTCGGATGTTCAAAGCATTCAGATCCTAACGAGCTCACAAATCGTCCTTTGATCTATTAGCATCTTGCAATAGTGTTGACACAAGATGGCCACAAATGTTTTTTTCAATATGCATGACGTCTAAATTGTATCGTATTTTTAGCTTTTGCCCATAAGATATCTAACAGAAAATGCTATATTTTATCCATCCAATTAGTAAATTTACGGCTTCATTCTCATTATTCATCATTTGTGCCAGTCTCTTGTGTTTAAGTACCTTTTTGTTCTTGCACAAGTTCCATACTTCAAGTAAAGACTCCTTTGAATGTCGTTTCTTTCCAAACCTTACTTTTGACAAATCCTTAAGCAAATGCACAATCTCAACCCCGGATAATGAACGGGGATTATTTCTGGCCTCAACTGTCTCATCAAGCTTCTTGCTCTATTTTTCAGTTTTGTATCTGTGCATATCTTTCAGCCACCTTCTGTTAAACCAATAGCAGAACTTCCGACTGTACCACAGATAAAGACCTTTGAAGTCCAGACCACAAACTGGACAAGCATATGTTCCTTTTATCGACCAACCAGAAAGATTAGTATAGGCTGAAAAATCATTAATTGTCTATAGCAAAATAGCACGGAGTCTGAATGACTGCTTGACATGAGTGTACTATGTCATGACTCCCTCCACCCATAGTTTAACTCATCAATTAGTAGCTCTAAAAAGACGTCTATATCATTGTAGGCATCGAAAATTACTGAAAAGCCCCAAATATGATCTAATCATGAGGAGACTGAAGAATGACGTCATCGAACC
>JBAKGM010000326.1:21926051-21945132 GCA_037177215.1 Asparagus racemosus | reverse complement strand
TATATATTATGAGCTTGCTTCTAAAAATTGAATTACATTGAAATTTTTTCTATAGACTACTGCTCATTCGTCAAAAGCATATAACTTGAGTTGGATTTTTTTTCTTATAAAGAAAGTACAATATGAGGGCATAGATGATTTTTATTTCAGAATTTAAAATTCAAAGTAGATGGTTTAACCACCAATCTCTCCTTTATAATATCCTCCTTTTTGTAATATTCTAAAAGTAAAAAAGTAAAGAAAGTGCTACCTCGTCAAATAAGTATGGATAGTTTTTGTTTCAAAATTTTAAATTCAAAATTAGGGAGGGACTTGTGGTTTTTTAGATATGCAAGGCTAATAGTAAACCACAAATCTCTTTTTATATATAAAGGGGGAATATAAACCATTTCTTTTTCCATCTCTACTCTTTTATGTAGTTCAATTTGTTCTTCACTCATAGAATAATAGATCCAAATTTTTTGTATTTATAATGCCTTCTACTTGATTCTCCTGTCTATTTAGGACTTTAGTTCTCAATAATTTGACAGTGAATGTACATTATGACAATAGAAACCACTAATTTATTCTTCAATAGATCTAAGACCTTCATATGTAACTACTAGTCTACCATCTCTATAAAAATTAAAAAATGGGTAAATTTTATTAAACGTAATAAGTTTGGGCATTTGACACTAAGCCCCCAATACCTTTCAAACTCTCATTAAACCCCCAAAACTTTTAGCAGAAAATTTTCAAATTAAAATTGTTTGTTCATGTATCGTCGAATGACTCGATAAATTTTGGCAGAAAGGACCTAATAAGTTTTTTCTTTTGTCACTTAACCCCCAATAACCTTTTGTAGAAAACTACTAATAATGATTGTTTATAATTTTTAGGGTTTGGTATGTATCTTTTAGATTTTTTTAAGAGGTTGTTTTTAATTTTTAGATTTTAAAATGGCTTGATTTGTAATATTCAAAAATTTTAAGTAGTTGTTTTGTAATTTTTAAATTTTAAGGTTCTAGTTGCAATGTTTTATATTTTTTACAAAGTTTTTTTCAATTTTAAAATTTTCAGGGAGTTGTTGTAATTTTTCATATATTTCAGTGATCTCTTTATAGTTTTTGGATTATTCAGGGGGTTGTCTGTAATTTTTAAAATTTTAAAAAGGGGCTTTTATAATTTTTAGATTTTAAAAGGGGTTGTTTATAGTTTTATATTTTTGAATGTACTGTTAATATTTTTTATATTTTTAAGGGTTGTTTGTGAGTATATTGGTTTAAATGCAAATAGGAACCATTTGAAAGATACATATTGGTGTTGAAGGATAATATTCGTCAGCGTAAAATTATTGGGTAATTCTCTCATCGATTTAAGTGCAAATAATCAAAAAATTAAATACTTTTCTGAAATGCTTATCGGGAGTTTCAAAGACTTTGGGACTTACTGCTAACGAACTAAACTTATTGGCTGTTTAGTGAAATTTTCCTTTAAGAAAATTAAAATTATGTGGCAATTTTAGATTGTGGATAACTATTAGATCTTTTAATTGCGGATAATTATGATTTGATTATAATTAAAAATTTTCTAATTATGGATAGGTTTAATTTGATTATGGTTCTTAGTTAAATATAGATTAAGTGTCCACATGTCACCTTCTCATGTAATACATTGCAATTTTTGTGCATTTAGGAATACCATAAATTTCTCATCTATACTACACATAAAAGAGGATTGCCTTGTCAAAACTTTTAATTTCAATTTTTGCCCTTTTAAGTTTAATATTTCTCAAATATGTCATTAGTTGTAATTAATCATTCACTAATTATATAAAACCTCTAATTAATTATGCATTTCCTCACTTTTGGCCACACTATTATTTTATTATCTAATTATGTTATGTAATGGAAATTTTGAATTTATCCCTAATTTATCTTCATATAATATTTAAACTTCTAGAAAAATTAAAAATAATAAAAATTCATTACGCTTATGCCTTACACCTTTGGGTTTCACCTCTTATAAAGGACTACCTGTTACCTTTCATCTTATTAGCCTTTTAAAAGTATGATAATAGTATGAAAAATAATTTGTATTTACAATAATTGTGATAGTATTGATAGTATAATGATTTTGATGGTATTTTTTAAATTAATAAAGTACACTGTAATTTAATAATTATACAATTTAGTAAATTATTTACTAATAGTGTAATAAAATGATTATTAAATTAAAATGTAGTTACTAATAGTATTATAAATATGCCATGTATAATATTGTTAGATTTAAAAGAGAAGAAAGTATTAACTATATTATAATTATATTAATAAATTATGAATAAATTATAAATAAATTATAATAATTTTCCAAACTGTAGTAATTGATCATACAATTCTTTATACATAGTTTTATCATACAATTTATTTATTTAAAAAAATGGTAATTGTTTAGAATTTATATTGTTATACACGTTAATACATTATTTTGCAATCAACAAAAAAAATGAAAAATATAAAACAAAATAGGTATGCTCTCGTGCAAAGCACGTTGCATTTTGGGTTAAGCATTTATTATTAATTTTGTTTTACATAATTACTATTCAGCTTGAAAATATAGTTATGCGTATGTAATAATATAATGAAGGATAATATTTTAGAGCAACTAACCATGATTATTGTTGATGTACGTAATCGAACAGTCATTAACCTCAGTGTGAGGTTAGCTTTTAAGAGAGCGGAGTCTGCCTTCTCTCCTAATGCCCAGTGACGTTGCTCCGGTCGGGGGGTTCGCCTACAAGGGGGTACTTGTGGAAGAGGTGGAGTTGGGATCTCTGGTGGTCCCTCCAATGGTCAAGTTAGTAAAGGAAGAAGAGAAAATGTGTAGTGAGAATTCACTGAGATGAGATCACTTACTTGGTTTCCTGTTCTTAGTGCTATTTATATATATATATATAAGCTTGAAACATCCCTTCAAGCATTAGGATTTTAGAAAATTGAAACTCAACATAGAAAACTTAAAAAGACAACTTTGACTAACTAAATATATCCTAGGAAACATAAAAGGCCCTGCAGACCAGATTGACTGTCCCTTAATATTCTGCAGATAACTTTTTCTAGTAAAAGTCCAATTCATGCACAATCAGATCCGTTTGCAAATAAAGTCTTTAATCTTTTTAATGCTTCAAACTGAGAGTTAATTGGTGTCTCCTAGGAAAAGTATTGGCTGAAACCATCAGGCAGTCTGAAAATAACCCTTGAACTTCTAATGCTCCTGCATCAACCTGTGGCTCACTAACCTATTTTTCATATATTCCTTTAGATCACAAATATGTGAATATGGAATATAGCCGAGTTACACAAGAATTTATGAGCACCAATGAACTATTCTCTTTTTTAATTTTCTTTTTCTCGTTATGATATTCTTGCTTGAGGCAAGGTACAAGGTAAGGATATGATAAAGGTAAATGTAGACGAGTTCTGAGATTAATTTAGATTTGAAACATGGGTTAGTGTTGGTAACTGTAAATTAGTTTTTAATTTTGAAACTTTCCAAATTTATCCTTCTTATATAATGTTAAGGAAGTTGTAAGTTCTGGGACATTTCTTGGAATTAATTGAATTCGAGACTTTCAAAGGTAGAACAAAAAATATTGACCCAAAAGATGGCTTTCTTTATTAATAGCAATAGATGACATATTTTAGGAACTATAGTGGCTGGTTTGTTAGACTGTTATGGTTGAAGAACGCAATAATTCTGGTAATATAAAACATTTTCAAGTTGTTCAGATCACTGGTTATGAGAGCAGTAATATTCTTTGGCAAGTTGTATAAAGCATCTACAAGTCAAATTTAATGCTTGAACTTATTGTTCATACCTGTGGATAAATCTGTTGAGACATATTAGATCTGTTAGAATAGACTTTAGATTTTTAGGATACATTTTATAAGCGTCTTGTGAGTTTCCATCAGGTATCCCAATCTCCGAGAATATGTACCATATATGGGCACCTCTCCTGTATCGAATTAGTCATGCAACATTGTATCCAGTTACATTTCCCGTGAGAAGTGTGATGTACAAAAATTTAAAGATTTGTGACAGTTTTCTTCACTTCTTATCCCTAGGTTTGGCAGTTTGGTAGGAAAGTAGACTCAGAAATTGCATACTACAACTAATATACATATATCCTTATAGATATTAATCAGTGATGCTAATCTTTTTCTTTTCGATAGAAACCATATCTATCCTTCGTACATGGATGTATATGTGTATAATCACATGCAGGTTTTATTGTTATATTCCCATCTCTCTTTATAGACAGAATTTGTTCATGTATTCTCAACTTTCTAATACTGCTCTGTGTGATCTCCAGGCCATTGGTCCAGAGCTTACGTTTTACAATACTTCAGAGGATGTTGGTGAATTACCAATTCTATCAACAAAGGTTATGCATGCGTATCTTGATGTATTCTGCAGGTGAGACACTTAGTAAGGCATTTATGTCTTGAACGTGCTAGACATATTTTGATGTTTTTACTGTTAATCACAGGCTTGTAATGAAAGGTGACAGCTTTGAGATGGATGGAAATATTCTTGGGTTAAAAGTGGAGAGTAACGGGATAAGGGTCTTAGAGCCTTTTGACATCTGTGTAAAGTTCTCCAATGCTTCTGGAAGAACAAACATTCATCTTGCTGTTTCAGATATATTTATGAACTTCTCCTTCAGCATTTTGAGACTGTTTCTAGCTGTGGAGGAAGATATTTTGGCATTTTTAAGGATGACATCTAAAAAAGTCACAGTTGTCTGCTCTCAGTTTGACAAAGTTGGGATAATCCAGAGTAAGAAGTTGCTTCCCATCAAATGGCTACAGCTTGATGGCTACTATTTTGTTGCTTATAAGTTTTCTTTTTTCAATTTTTTACTGACTAATTCATTGATTAGATTACAAGAAAGACCAAACTTATGCCATATGGAGACCACGAACACCATCTGGATATGCTGTTCTTGGAGATTGTTTGAGCCCTCTGTACGTTTCGACTCACTTCTCTTCCTTGCTTATAATTTTTTGGATTGTTCTCATTAATGATTCTTCCACAACAGAAATGAGCCACCTGCAAAAGGTGTCCTTGCTGTTAACACCAGTATCGTCAGAGTAAAGAGGCCTGTATCATACAAGCTGATATGGTCATGCCATTACGAAAGTGATAGAAGCAACGATGGCTCAACAAGTACAGTTTCAGTTATTGATAACAATGCACAAGAGGATAGTTACTCTATTTGGTTCCCTGTGGCACCTATGGGTTATGTTGCAGTTGGTTGTTTGGTTTCTACTGATCGTACAGAACCACCATTATCTTCTGGTTTATGCATATTGGCTTCCTTGGTTTCTCCCTGCTCAATGAAGGATTGTGTAGCCCTTAGCTTAACTGAAAAGTATGCTTTATATAGTGTTCTTTATTTATAGTTTTATGTTTGTTTAAAATTGTCCAATTTGATACCAGCCTTTTTTTTTTTGCAGCCATTCATCTAATGTTGCATTTTGGCGAGTGGAGAACTGCTTTGGATCTTTTCTACCTGCAGATCCCACTGATATGGGACCAAGTGCAGGAGCATATGATTTGCGTCATATTATCTTGGGCTACTCAGAACATCCTACCAGAGCTTCTAAACGACCATCTCAAGAAAACCGTGATCATAAGGAGCATTCTCCTCAGCTGGAAAGATCTGGTCTTGTAACCTCGGGTCGGATGTTTGAGGCTGTTGCAAGTTTTCAATTGATATGGTGGAATCAAGGCACAACATATGGGAAAAAATTGTCTATATGGCGTCCAGTACTCCAACATGGAATGGTTTATCTTGGCGATCTTGCTGTTCAAGGGTAGATAATTTTCTAATTAATTTTTTACCCCAACATGCATTACTAATTACAGCTATAGCTTTGACCTTTGAAAAATTGCTGGAATTACAGGTATGAGCCTCCAAACTCGACTATAGTTCTTCATGATTCTGGAGATGAAGATTTTCTAAGAATCCCACAAGATTTTCAGCTGGTTGGTCAAATTAGAAAGCAGAAGGGGAATGAGAGTATGTCTTTCTGGCTACCCCAAGCTCCACCAGGATTCGTCGCCTTAGGATGTATTGCATCTAAGAGCTCACCTAAGCATGAAGACTTCAGTTCTCTAAGATGTATACGTAGTGATATGGTTACAGGAGATCAGTTTGCTGAAGAGAGTATATGGGATTCTTCGGGTACTAAAGTCTCATCGGAGCCATTTAGCTTATGGAGTGTTGGTAACGAGATGGGCACGTTTATTGTCAGAAGTGGATTTAAAAAGCCTCCAAAAAGGTTTGCGTTAAAGATTGCAGGTTCAACTGTATCCAGTGGCTCTGATGACATGGTAATTGATGCAGAAATAAAGACCTTCTCTGCTGCTGTTTTTGATGATTATGGAGGTTTGGTATGTAGTCTTGATTCACCGAATTATATTTCCTCTTTCTTTGATGGTGATATATAAATTGCACTCTCTATTCGGCTATTGGCTATATTTTGTTCTTATTATTGCATGTGTGTGATTTCATGTGTTACAGATGATTGTTCTACATTTACTACTTGTTGCACTGCATCAGATTCAGACAACAGTCTTTTCCCCCCTTTTTAACTATTGGTTTTGCAGATGGTTCCACTGTTTAACATATCCTTTAGTAATGTTGCATTTAGTTTGCATGGAAGGGCTGATTATTGGAATTCGACTGTGAGTTTCTCTTTGGCTGGAAGATCTTATAATGACAAATATGATGCTTGGGAGCCACTTGTTGAGCCAACAGATGGATTTTTGAGGTGTGTTTTGAATCTACACCATAAGTTTGGTTCTCTAGGACATACTATCACATTAGTTGAACATGTTCTGTTGCAAAGGCTTTTTATGGAGTAGCAGTTGTATATTATTTTGACAAAGAATGTGATTCATGAAGCATGTTAGCTAGTCCTTTATACTCCTTATTGTAGTGTCCCTAGCTAGTTCATGGCACAGTCTAATCAGTATATGTGGTTGATTCCAAGGAGGATTTACTGCACCGTGCTTATATTTACCTTACAATGATGATGTACAGGTATCAATATGATATAAATGCCCCAGGTGCTGCTACTCAGCTTCGCATGACTTCTACGAAAGATTTGAATCTGAATGTTTCCGTCTCTAATGCAAATATGATGCTTCAAGCGTATTCTAGCTGGAATAATCTTAGTCATATTGATGAATCATATAAAGCAAAAGTGAGTTTGTCCTGTTTAAGTGACCACTCTTCATTCTTTACTTTGCTAGGTTCATATTCCTGTTGTGATGCTCATATGCTAAAATTCTATCTTTGTACTATCAGGAAGTGACTCGTCAAACTTCCAGCGAGAGATCCATAATTGATGTCCATCACAGGAAAAACTATTATATTATACCTCAGAACAAGCTTGGCCAAGATATTTATATACGAGCTGCTGAAAATAAGAAATTTTCTAACATTATTAAGATGCCTTCTGGAGATAATAAACCTGTCAAAGTTCCAGTAGCCAAAAACATGCTGGATTCTCATTTGAAAGGGAAACTTGGTAGAGTATCTCGCTCTATGGTTATGATCATCATTGGTGATGCTGAGGTAAGATGCTTCATTTCATTTGCACATCAATATGCTGTAACATACACAAAATGGAAAAGAAATAAAATCCATCAAAGTTATACCTATGTAAGTTTGAAATGTTGTTCAAATCTTCTTTATCGAAAATTGGACTCCTGTCTAACTACCTGACATTTTCCCATAAGGAAAAGCTAGGTTATTTGCATTTCAACTTGTTCAGAGCCACTATGTTGCCTAAGATATCTGTTCACCATGGCTGGTAGCTTTAGGTCTGTTGCTTCTAAAATCTCAGTATTTTCTCTATGTTGTTACTCTCTTATGATTTGGGTTGCTTACCATTCTGCAATGAGTTTTGAACTGGTCATTTGATACTGATTTGGAGCTAGAGATTAGTTCCTATCTTATTAGTTGGCAATAGCACCTCCACTTTCCTCTCCTGACATGTTTACAATAATAGTGCTGTTTTCTCTTTTTGGGGGTTTTAGCCTCTCTCTGATGAGTTGGGAGCTGGCCATTTAAAATTTGACTGGAGCAAGGGAATCATTCACGTTGCTTATTTTAATATTTCCTTCCTGTGATATGCTTGTATGACCTTTTTCCTTCATCTGATATATTTAAATGGCTTCTTTTGTTAAATCCAGGCTTAATATTTCTTTTTCCATCTCTTGCATTCTCTGTATCTGTGAATGTCGTCATGCTTTCTGAATGTGATTATTATTTTTAATTTGATTTGGTATTGTTGCATAAATGTTGGAATTTTTATTAGAGGAACCTGTTTACTGATGCGACATCTTTTTGCATAGTTGCCAATGCGAGAAGGATTGACTAGTGAACAGTACACAGTAGCTGTGCGCCTTTTCACTAGCCATCCCTTGGACTCACCATTGCAACAGCAAAGTTCCCGGTCTAGTGGAGCAATCTCAGAGTCTTTATCTTCTGGAGTTTCTGTTGTAAAGTGGAGAGAAGCAATGTTTTTCAAAATTGATTCTGCGGTAAGTCATTTTCTGTTATCTCATGCATATAACCGACTAATATGAAAGGTGGAAAATCTAAGGCATGTTTTGATTTACTATAATGGATTAGTGATTTTTGAGAATGAGCACTATCAAAAATATTTTGTTGTCTTGTCTTCTTTGGTTTTCTAAGTTCCAACAGTACTTTGGGAATACCCAAGACAACACATAGATGGACATATGGGAGTGCAAGTGCCCAAGCGCACACAGAGAGAGGCACACTAAAGGATCTGGAGGAGCTTCTACGAAGCAAAATCAAATACTAATTATTCTTTATTTTATTTTATTTTGGTGCCTTTGTTGGGGAGGCATAAAACAGACTGCTAAAAGTTGCAAGGTTTTGAATTTATGGTTTACAATGTTTAAAACCTGAGAAATCTCTTCAGAAGATGAAAAGACAGGGAAAACCACCATGCCAAGTAAGAAAAAGAAATACTAACAAAACCCCATGTGTTACTGTTAAACAGTTTGGATAGCTAAAGTGTGAAGTAACTGCAATGCATTATTTTTTTCTGTTGTAGAACAATTTTCAGTTTCAGGCAGGTTTAAATGCAAAGAAACTGAATGTTGCTAATGCAGTTCAAAACTATTTGAAATTTCATAACGTATTGGTTGCTGAATTGCAGAATGTACTTTCCAAAGATTTTGCTATCATATTTTACATATGGGAAAAGATCTCTGTCAAATCTTCTCGCAAACCATGTTATGACTTTCCTTGTTCTTTCCAACCTTTTCAGGATGATTACATGGTGGAGTTTGTTGTAGTTGATGTGGGAAGAGGTAACCTTATAACTGTCATATTTGTTGTGTCTCGTGTATGTTTTATTTTGAAGAATGTTTGAGTTGGTTAGAATTTTATCAAATTTTGAGGTGTGGCCAGGTCTGCCAATAGGGATCTACTCTGCTCCGTTGAAGCAGATAGCTACTGTACTGCCACATAGTTCTGATTCTGATGATATTAACTCTAGCTTGACTTGGAGGGAACTTTCCTCAGCGAAGTTAATGGTGAGATTTCTTTCATTTTTAATTTTAGTTAAACATTGTTATAATTCTTTTCTATTTTCATTACTGTGTACTTTGATGCATCATGCATGTACATTGGCTTGCAAAAGGTTTCTAACACTATGATCTTGAGCCAGGACTGCAATAGTGATAAGAAATTGCATGGGAGAATAAGATGTGCTGTACTACTTTCTGTTAGACCTGAAAAAGATGAGAAAGATCACATGACTAGCAGCAGGAATGGGTTTCTTCAGATCAGTCCTACCAGGCATGGACCTTGGACGACTGTGAGGTTAAATTACGCTGCACATGCTGCATGTTGGAGATTAGGCAATGATGTTATTGCGAGTGAAGTAACTGTAAAAGATGGTAACAGATATGTTAGCATGCGTTCACTGGTTTCTGTTACTAATAAAACTGATTTTGTTATTGATCTACGCCTTAAGTCTATCTCTTCATCTGAGGGTGAAATGAATTACAAAGATGATGATGATCATCATCATGGTGATGATGATCATCATGATGATGAAGATAAAGGACTGGACGATAACAGATTCTACACAGAAGAGTTCTTTGAAGTAGAGAGCTATACTCCATCAACTGGTTGGGTTAGATATTCTCCAGTCATGCCACTCTCAAGTTCCAACAAATCTGAAAGCGATTATCAGGTAATGGTTTGATGCTACATTTAGTACTCATGTGATTGTCTTAAGAGTAATGTTTCAGGCCTGTAATTTTGACACCCAAATAAGTTATGACCCTAGATTGTACATTAGTCTGTTCTTATCTGGATGACAGTAATCTGTCACATGATAATTCCTATATAATTGGCAGTGGTTCTTTCTGGGTGTGAAAGAGGGGGTCGACATTGTTCTTTACTTACCTTTTTCCTATGTCAAGATTAAAAAGAAAATCCTTTTTATCTAAACAGCAATAATTTTCTGTGTCGCTAAGGTCCTACCTATTTTTCTAATAGTTTTATTTGTATGCTAGTTCAAAGAATGATATTGGCAGTTGGTAATTCTTGATTTTAATTTCTCCACTACTTTCATTTCTGCTTGGATGTAGACATCATGTCAATCTTGATTTTATCCATTCATATATTTTCTGTTATAAGTTGCTTTGCAGTCATGTCTAATATCTTATGTTATCGCGAATGAGAGCTATGGTACATATGTTCCTGTGAATGATGTTTGCATTCTGGTATTTTGAATCATTTCCTTTTTTTTCCTTTTCTTTTTAGTGAAACCTTCATGCTAACTTGAGAAACCGGCAGTATGGTTTGTACTTGTGGTTTCAATCTGATTTATAGTGAATTACATGGTCTTTAATTGAACTTCACCTTCACTGTGCTTTGATTAGGGTTTAGCAACTAGAAATATCTTCATGTTATCTTTTCTCAGCAGTTTCTCTAGAATCTTAAAATTTAGTTGGGTTACTTTCTTACAAGTATAAACCTTAATGATGATATGTTGTGAGAGGGGAAATTGTGGGGAAGAGCTTGGAATTCGTGGGCTTTAATGAGGGTCTTAGCAGAAAAAGTACCAAGGTTATTTGAAAATTTTAATATTTCTAAACAAAAATTGGAAAAACAATAAATATAAGTGAAGGTTTTTAATGATTTATGTGCAACAATAAACAAAATATAATGGAGCATTCAGGGACAAAAAAAAAAAAAAAAAATCAACCGTTACAGGGAATACGTCATTCACAATGCATTTTAAAGAGCGAAGAAAAAGAACATCAATTGTATGAATTAAAAACTTCAAAAAACAAAAAACAGAGAGAATTTCTCACTAAGCTTAGTAAGTGATTGAAAACTAAGTTTTAAAGAGTTGTCCAAATCAGTGCAGAGAGGCTGTTGCAGTTAATGCTGTTTTTGCTAACATTGAGAATATGGAAATGTAGGAGATAGGAAATCGTGGAATACCCCTGTAAATGAAACCAAAGTTGATTTATATCTATTTAGATTGCATGGAATAGCACCCATTGGACCTGGATAAGGTCTTTATCTCACTGGTCCTAGAAAGTGGATAGAAGCGAGAGATGAATCCCCTACAGCCGGTTGGAGAGAGCTTCATAGGCTTTATACTGCACAACTTCAATCATAAGGAAGAGCCAGTAGCTACTTCTGCAGAATCAGGGTTATAGTAAGGCTTTGTGAGTCTTTTGACAAGAATTTTCACAGTGATATGAACATAAATGTCCTTATTCTATTTAAAAAGTAAAAAATCGTGACATATAACTGTTCTATATTTGCATGCTATAGTGAAAAATTGCTTGATCAAGGTGAAAAATTCAATTGTCTGCATCTTGAAGTGTCAACAAGAAATTTCTGAAATTTTTTTAATGAGATTACTCCTATATTTTGGTTGTACATGCAAATATGGGTACAATTATGTTAATTATGGGCCACTTTATGAATTTATCTCTTGTTTGATAAATTTTAGTTTGATTTTTGCTCTTAATCCAGGTTTCAAATCTCTGATCTTAGCTGCTGTATGTCTATTATTAGTCCTAGAAAAAATGTTCTAGGTTGCTTCCTAGGTATGGTTTAGTCACCTTGCTATTTATTTGCATGATTTGGCACCTAAGTTGGTGGCAATCATCTGTACATGGGTGTTGCCGAGGTTATTTCCCCTGCTTGTGGTGGTGACCGAGACTTCTAAAAGTTGCGCCTGATTATATACTATTTGCTCACTGTAAATAATGTGCTACTTGATCACTGTAAATAACCTGTTAGCTAAATTCATTTACGTTACCACATTTTATGTTTGTTTGCAGGGTTTTCCTAGTGTTAATTTGCCAGATGGTTGGGAATGGATAGATGATTGGCATGTTGATAGGACTTCTGTAGTAGCAGCTGATGGTTGGGTTTATGCTCCAGATACTGAACATCTGAAGTGGCCTGAGTCATCGGATCACATTAACACTGTGAACTATGCAAGGAAGAGGAGATGGATAAGGACTAGAAAGTGTACTTCATATGATGGGGGGAGTCAAATTTCCATTGGGTTACTGAAACCTGGTCATACCATTCCTCTGCCTTTGTCAGGCCTTGCACATCCTGTAATATCGTATGCTTTGCAACTAAGGCCAAAAAATACAATTGATCCAAATGAATATTATTGGAGTTCTGTGGTTGATAAAAGAAACCAGAGTGAGTTTTCGGGTAGAGGTGAAGGACCTTCTGAAATATGTGTATCAGAGCTTACCGAGTCTGATGAGCTCTTATACTGTATGCAGAAAATTGGGAGTTCTTCTAACAATTCCCCTGGCTTGTGGTTTTGTTTGAGCATACAGGCAAAACAAATTGGTAAAGACGTGCATTCAGACCCAATACATGATTGGAACCTCACAATTGACTCACCTTTGTCAGTAACTAATTTCCTTCCGCTTTCTGCTGAATATGCTGTTATTGAAAAGAAACAGAATGGACAGAGTCAAAACTCGTCCATAGGTACTTTGGTTGCTGGTGGGACTGTCAAGGTTTACAATGCTGATTTACGAGATCCAATATATTTGTCAGTTCTTCCTCAAGGGGGATGGGAGCCAATACATGTATTATTCTACACTTCCTTTTATGATTTGATACTCTTTAGAATCATCATTTACTCTTGCTTTTAACCCTTGTAATCGCTAACTTTATGTTTTTAATTTCAGGATCCTGTCCCTATATCACATCCCAATAGAATGCCATCAAAAATGATATGTTTGAGAAATTCTTTTTCTGAAAGGTGTGAATGCAAAACACTCATGCTAGATAGCTTTTTTGCTTTATTCTTCTAGATTTTGTTCTCTTGATGAGATTGGCTTCCACTGTCTGCAGGATTGTCCAAATCATTCTTGAGCAGAACTATGACAAGGAGCGTTTAATATCACGGGCTGTTAGAATCCATGTTCCCTATTGGATTGCAAGTGCAAGATGCCCACCACTTAAATATAATCTTCTGAACTTGTCAGGCAGAAAGGAGAAAAAACATTTCTCTGTCCCATTCCGTTCTACTGTGAAAGATGAGAAAATATTCCTTCAAATTACGCAGGAGGAGATGGTTGAGGGATACACATTAGCTTCTGCGTTGAACTTTAAATTGTTAGGGATCTCGGCATCATTAGCTGAACCTGGAAAGGAACTCTTTGGACCTGTTAGAGACCTTTCTGCCCTTGGTGACATGGTAATTTCCATTCCTATTGATAGTTTCTTGATGTTGTATGGCTAGCATGAAAAAAAGAGCTCTTTTTCTTGTTCATTTTTAGGATGGTTCAGTTGATCTTTATGCTTATGATGCCGATGGAAACTGCATGCGGATCTTCATTTCCTCAAAACCCTCGCCATATCAGGCTATTCCTACAAAGGTAGTGAATTAACTTCTTGCATTGATATTTATTCGAAATCATCTTTATTTGATCAACCTCCACTTTCCTTTCAGGTTATAACCATTCGTCCATTCATGACGTTCAGCAATAGACTTGGCCAAGATGTCTTCATTAGATTCAACGTTGAAGATCAACCGAAGACTCTTCACGCATCTGATTCAAGAGTATCTTTCATATATCACGAAGCTGGACCAGACAAACTCCAGGTGCTCGTTAATTTTGTTAACGAGTTGCCTGATTATGCAATTTTGTTAACCGTTCGTCCGTTCCCCTTTTCTTTAAAGCGTCCTTAACCTCACTAATCCAACTTTTTGACAATGCCTAAAGTTTCTATCCTGAGCCGTGTAGTTAGTTTCCCTTGTATGTTCTCTTGTTTGGTAATCATCAAACAATTTATGAAAATAATTCCTCCACGTTGGTTATTATAACCTTTGATCTTCCCTCTTTATACATCTAATATTATTCAAGTCTCTACTTTCTTTCTCTCATATTAGCTCTTTTTCTCTCTCCCCTGAAACTCTTATAAGTCTTGTATTTAATCTCACTAACCACTCTTGTTCCTTCATTTTCTAATTTATATTTGTCATGTCTATTATGTAATTTCATTATTGTGGTTTTGGACATTGCGGGTCTGCCTAGGTCGTGTCATATTCTATAAACTGCTAGGGGTTAGTAATATCCATGTATTGAACCATTTGAAGGATCTTGCACTGAACAAGAAATCAAAGGCGTCTGTTCCTCAATGGTTTGCCTTACTAAAGCTTTAGTCAATTATTTTATTTGACGAAGATTTTGGATAGCAAAGTTAGTGGATGTCTTGTAAATATTGTACCATAAGTATTCAATTCAATAGAGCATGTAATGCTGTGAGGTTTTGGACAAGTTTCGGGACGTCAGATGCTAGAAGACAATCAATATGGTCTTCATTGCCTATACTGCATAGGTCCAATAAAGCACTTAAGCAGCTAGCACTGATGTTGTTTTGTAGCTGCAGTTGACCAACTGATGAATCTTATTAGTCCACTAGAATGCCTTATTTTCGAATAGATAAATGCTTAAGTTGTATACTATGGAATTGGCATCAATAGTTCAAGAATTAAGCATCAAAACTTTTTTGATACCAACAATCCAATCGATCACAAAGTTTCATCCTAGGAACAAACCCCCCACCCCGCGGCTTCAGTTTACATCATACTATGCAGAATCTCAAATCACAATGAATTTACTATCATCAATTGAAGCTCTGGAGGTGAAGACGATCTGAAACTTTAGTTCTGTACTTCATTTCAACACCAAGAATTCAATTTGCAAGTTTCATCCTAAGTACTTATCCTGAGTATTTTACACTCTAATGTATAAGATGTCAGATCACAAGTGTCTCCTAAATTTTTATTCCATTACCAATTTTTTATTTTGTTAGATTTTATATAATAAACTATTTTATAATCCAGACTCTTGTCATGACCAAGTAGTTTGTTTCATTATATTAGGTGCGTCTTGAAGACACGGATTGGTGTTTTCCTGTCGAAATTATGGAGGAGGATACCATTACTATAGTATTGAGGATGCATCTTGGTGGTCGGAAATTTTTAAGGGCTGAAATTCGTGGTTATGATGAGGGATCACGTTTCTCAGTGTTATTCCGTCGGGAACCGGCACATAGTCCTATCAGGTGTTTATTTTTAGATGATTACTCATTCACAAATTTGAAAATTATGCTGTAGACATAAGTTTTGCACTAGATAGTTCATTATAATAGAGCCTTTTGTTTAACAGAATGGAGAATAGGACAAGAAGTACATTAATCAAAATTCGGCAGTCCGGATTAGATGATGATGCTTGGACCACATTGAACCCGCTTTCCACCACAAAGTTCTCATGGGATGATCCATATGGACAGAAACTTCTAGATGTTGGTATCAGTGGTGAAAGGCAAAGTTACATTCAAAATATCAGTTTGGAAACGTTAATGGATTCTATTGCAGAGTTAAAGGCACATGGTATGAAGGTCAGATGCATCGAGTTCGGAGATACCAAGATAGTACGGTTCATAGATGACAAAAAAACATTGTTATTAAGTTCAGATGAAAAGCCTGGACCTGCGAAGACTGACAGTTCAAGTTCTTCATCTCTGGGGAATGAGATTGAATCTAGCAGTGCACCTTTAGAGTTTATAATTGAACTGGGAATTGTTGGAATTTCTTTGATAGATAACAGACCAAGAGAATTATTATATCTGTACTTGGAAAAAGTCTTTGTTTCATATTCCACTGGATATGATGCTGGTACAACAAGCAGGTATTAAATAAATCTCATTTAACATACTTTGAATGCCAAGCATTACTACCCATGTTGTTCAGTTTTATTTTCATGATTTGGGTTACTTTATTGTTGCTGGAAGAAACTTCTATAACTAGTGAATGTTCCTATCTAATTTTTTTGCTTTACCTTGTTGGTCCTTGTTAATTACATCTATACTGAGTAACACAACTCATTAAATAAATTATTCTTCTCATTTAAAGCGTTCTTTTCTTTTCTAGTAGCTGTGTGTTTTCTCGTTCAATCAGCCAATTTTTGGGAGATTTTTTTTTTCCTTTCTCTTGCTGAAAAATATATCTTAACTAGCTTGCTGATAGCACGAACTAGGAAATGTTCAGGAAATAGGGAACTTGCTTCATGAACCCAAGAAGAGACCTATAGCATTTGGACTTTATATGATTATATCCCTTTCATGTGTAACTGGTTTGATGCAATTATGCTTCTTCGAGGTCAGAGAACAACTTTTTATTTCTCGAACTAAGGACCTACAGAATAGGGATTTAAAGAAAATTTCCTCCTTGGGATGAAGAAACAAATTTGAATTAGTTATGCTTTTCAGATGTCATGGGCGCAGTTTCTCACGTGTTCGAAGTTAAGACGTAAATATACAATAACCGGATAACATCGTGCTGAGGGAGTTTTATGAACTTGGACCTCAACCCCCAAAGCATGAACTGGGTAAAAGATTAACCCTATGGAGCGTGGGAGCAGTAGATGCAGGTGGACAAACCTCGGTTGTGGGTTTGTGCATGTGTTCATGTATGTGTATATGTAAATCAGGGCTTCTGTGTTTCACAAAATCAAACTTAAAATTTATTTCCGCCAACATTGATATAGTTACCCCATGGGTGATCCAAATTGCTTATCTTGATCTGTGTCATGGTTGCTGTTTCAGGAATTCACATTCAAGATATGATATAATAGGATCCTTTATCTTTGTGTTAGTTTTGTCTCTTAACAAACTGATATAGTCTTCCATGATATACATTCTGCTGCCCGTAGGAGAATATTAATCATATCAGACTACTTCAACCGGGGAAGTTTTCTCATGCCCCTCCATTTGGTGGGCTTAAATTTCATCTGCCCACGTCTTAATTCAGCTGGCTCAGCCCTCTAAATTGGAGGGCATCAAGACACTTCTTGGATGGGAATCACTATGGTAGCGTTTGTACTCCCTTTAGGGTGCAACATGTAGGCTTCAACCTTTAGCTGTAGAGTAGAAAATACTAGGTGGTCTGTTCCTAGTGAGTTCAGAGGATATGCAAAAGGTGTAACTTATGCATTCTTGCCTACTATAGAAACTTTATTGATCTATGTCGAATCCAACTTAACTGCTGAGCTATAGATATCTTGTAGAGAAATCTAGTTTGTCTGCATTGAGATTCTAGCACTTACATAATAAAACTGTAAGATAGTTCTGAAATCATCTGATCAATAAGACAGTTATAAAAGAGTAGGAACTAAAAACAGTCAGCTAAATGGATAAAAGAACTAGTAAAAAAGCAAATGGAATTGAAGAGCTATACAGGCATATTTTCCGCACTGCATATGCCTCTACAGTGAAATTTCCTTTTCCGCTCTTCTACTCTTCAAATAAAAAATAAATGGCATCCATCCAATCAACATCGTCGAGTGATCATTTACTTCCTTTTTGTGTCAAGTACTCGAAAATTTACTATGATAGTTTTGCTTGTCTTGTATGTGGTTTAGCATTCCCTGAAGTTTCTTTTTAAAATCATCAAATAAGGAAAATGATCCTTTTCTCCATGTTCATATATTTCTTTCGTAAAATAATATTTATCATTAGAATTACCTGATTTTAATTTATTCTTACTGAAAAATTGCCAGCAGTTCTCCTTTCTTTCTTTTATCAAATATCGTATTTGTGGAGTTACCCCATCACTAACCACATAATTTTTGTGTATGGCTTCTGTCAGATTTAAGCTTATAGTTGGTCAGATCCAACTTGATAACCAGCTGCCATTGACGGTGATGCCTGTGCTGTTAGCTCCTGAGGATAAGCCAGACATTAACCATCCTGTTTTCAAAGCCACTATCACAATGTGCAATAACAATACAGATGATACTCTGGTGTACCCCTACATTTATGTTCGGGTAAGCCTTCAAGTCAAGGTTTTAGAACAGGACATTTGTATATGTTAATATCATCTCCAACTTGTATTTTTTATGTATAGGTAACTGATAAATGTTGGAGGATCAATGTTCATGAGCCCATTATATGGGCTTTGGTGGACTTATACAGTAATCTCCGGTTAGATAGTATCCCAACCAGCTCAGGTGTCACTCAAGTGGATCCAGAGATTCGAATAGAGTAAGGATTTGATTTCAATTTCCATCTTCTAAGCAAATAAATTTGATCTATTTACTTTTCCGAAAGATTAAGCTTATGGGTGTGTTCTAACACTATCAAACAACTCATCACTTAACTGTAACTGCAGATGTTCCTCAGATCGCATCAAAGGACTTCCAGTGATAGAAAATGTAGGAAATAAAATTTTAAATTGCTGGAACTAGCAGTAAAACTAGAACCTAATGAAAAACTTTTATAGTTTATACCATGTTATGATACCATTTCAGCTAAAATCCTAAGATAACTCTTTACATATTTTGAAGAATGAGAAATGAAATTGTTGGAAGGATGTTTCTCTTAGGGGGTGTTTGTTTCAAAATTTTTTTGGGATTACAAGTTTATGGATTTGGAAGTGGGGGTGTTTTTGATTTGTGGATTCCATAATTTTGTTTG
>JBAKGM010000326.1:21903367-21913847 GCA_037177215.1 Asparagus racemosus | reverse complement strand
AAAGGTAGGGCTCTGGAGGATAGAAGAGTCAAAAAAGATTCACTCACGGGTCTATATGCAATGAGCGATGGTACGGTGGGGATAGCATAGGGGTCTATATATAACAACAGAATTCATAAAGGGTTTCTACACATGTGAGCAATAGTACAGGGGTTTATCCATAATTAACCCTTTTAAATAAATATACTACTAAAGAATGTACTGATTTATTGAAATTATTGTCTTTAAACCATCCTTTATTTTCTATTTTGCAAACTTGAGCCAAACAACACACCCTCACAAGGCACCAAGAAGGCAGGCAAAATCGTGTCAATTTGCCTTCCCATCCCCCCTCATCAAAATCACCATTGTCTGCCCAAAATCAAAAAAATCCAAATCTTTGATCTATATACATAAACAATCTCCTCCTCTTCTTTTCTTCTAAGACTCCTCTTTCTCTTTCAGTAAAAACAACAAACAAAGGAAACGAACTTTTCAACAATAATCTTTTCCAATGTATCTATATAGATATATATGGAGCTCATTCATTCAGTAACTCAACAGGGTTCTTTCCTTTTTTAAAATCAATGGCTTCTTCTTCTTCTTCTTCATCTCCTTTCCTCTTTCTTCTCCTCCTCATTCCTCTGTTCTTCTTCTTCTTCAACTCTGCAAACGCCAAGAGGACCTCCAGTGATGGCTCTGAGCAATGGGGTTATGTTCAAGTTAGACCAAGTAAGATTTTTCTATTTTTTTTCACTTATTTGTTCACAATTTATTTCCTATTTTCCATGAAAATGCAGATGCCCACATGTTCTATTGGCTCTATAAGAGCCCAAATCGAGTTGATAACGGGTCTACTCCATGGCCAACTGTACTCTGGTTGCAAGGAGGACCTGTAAGAATTCAACGTTTCTTCTCAAATTCAATGAAAAATTAATAACAATAATTATACTTAATCAATTTGGGTTTACTGTAAAAGGGTTCTTCTGGTGTTGGGCTTGGAAATTTTGTAGAGGTTGGACCTCTGGATACTAATTTGAAGCCAAGGACATCGACTTGGTTGCAGAAAGCCGATCTCCTCTTCGTGGTAAACTTTTTATTATAATGCAAATGTCAATTGCATGCAACTATATTTACTGATTGTTATTACATACACTTGTAAGTTTATTTTTTTGCTTTTTTATTTTCTTTATTTTTTTAATAACCCAATCCGGAATCGAACCCAAGGCCGCGTGAGCTATATTGTAAATGTCTCTTAATCAATTTTTTTTTTTGTGATTTTGGATATTTTGTTTTCTTCAGGATAATCCAGTTGGAACTGGATACAGTTTTGTTGAAGATCAGAATGCATTCGTGAAGACTGATGAAGAAGCTGCAATTGATTTAACAACACTTTTAAAAGCTTTGTATAAATCTGATGAGAGGCTGCAGAGGAGTCCTCTATTTGTTGTAGCTGAATCTTATGGAGGAAAATATGCTGTTACTCTTGGATTATCGATTGTTAAGGCGGTTAAGGCTAGGGAATTGAAGCTAAAATTTGGAGGTAATAATTTGCTATGTATATGTTTTTCCCTAGAATTTTCCGGCATTTTTTTGTGTGACATATTGATTTTTGATGCAATAGGAGTGGCTTTGGGAGATAGTTGGATCTCAGCAGAAGATTTTGTGGTTAGTACTATTAATTTTCTTTATTATTTCGAAGTTTTGTTTAGAAGTTTCAAAAGTAGATTTCAAACTTAACCCATTAACAATAATGGGATTTTAATTATAATGCAGTTGTCATGGGCTCCTCTGCTTAGAGACGTTTCAAGGTTGGAAATTGGTGGAGCTGAAAAGGCTAACAGGTTAATATCATTTATTTCTTTCAAGAAAAATCACTTTGGTATCTCCAAAGTTTTTTTCACTTCGACGCCCTAAAGTTTAAACATACCATGTCCATTTTTTAGATTTTCTGCTAAATTTGTATTACATTTTGGTCTAGTTTACCCCAACCTTAGGTCCAAACGACAAAATTTTTCCTGTAGCAGTGGACAGGGTATCACATACGAAACAATTTATATAAATTTAACAATAAATCTAACAAACTCTGTATGAGTGTATCAAAGTGAAACATGATTGGAACTTTAGGGTATAAAAGTGGAAAAAGGGTAAACCTCGGCGTGCCAAAGTGTAAATAAGCAAATAATAATAAATAATAAAATTAAAACAGAGAATTGGTTTATCTTTTGATTTTAATGAGGGCACGTATCTCATTATCAGTGTAGCTGAGCAAATCAAGCAACAGATAGCAAATGGACAGTATGAGGAGGCAACTACTTCTTGGAGCAACCTTGAGAATATAATTACCAAGTACTCTAATTCAGTGGTAAGTTCTCTGATTTATTTCTCAATTTAATGCTAGATTGTGAGTTCTACTTGTATCAATTTTGTGCAGGATTTCTATAACTTCTTGCTGGATTCAGATCAAGATCCTGTATCAACTACCGCTCTCTCAACGACAATGGGCACATCTATGAACAGATACGCAAGGTATCTGAGCTCTAAGGCTGATTCTTCCAATGGTGATATTGACCAACTCATGAATGGTGTAATTAAGCAGAAACTGAAAATAATTCCAAAGAATGTAAGGTAATTTTCAGCTATCAAACTTCTTAATTATTACTAGAGAATGATTTTTTTTCTCATGATTAAGACTTAGTTTAAGTTAATTATATGTCCTTTTTGTAGCTGGGGAGGGCAATCTGATCTTGTCTTCAGTGCATTAAGCAGTGATTTCATGAAACCAAGAATTGCTGAGGTAAGCGTTAAAGTCTCTTTTCAAGGGTCAAAAGTTGGACTATTTTATGCAGTTTTGGTTTTTTTTAATGCCATAAATGCTTTTACGGTAGAATTTGAATGAATGTGCGTTTCTCCGTGAATATTGAGGGTTATAATTTTACATTCTAAAGTCATAATCGGTTCAGTTCAAGATTGGAGAGGTTGACCAATTCTAAATTTGTTAAATGTCAAAATTTGACGTAACAAAACTAATTTAAGTCCTGATCCAGTTATTTGCCAAAGTAGGGCCAAGATTAAAAAATGAATTTGTTCCACTAAAGCAGTTTAAGTTGGTGGTGACCTAGACTGACTCAATAATATTAGTTTCTTCAGCTAATAATTACAGTTGGATGCAGGTTGATCAGCTACTGTCTCTTGGAGTCAATGTCACTATCTACAATGGACAGGTATGATCAAAGCTTCCATTGATTCTTTCTATTCCTGAAGTCATCAATGAAGGAATGGCGTTAGTATGATCACCACTAGCTCAACTCTTAGTCAATGAAGGAATGGTGTTAGTATGATAAGACAGACCAAATTGAGATGTTGAGCTCCACTGAGTCTGATTGAAAATGGGCAATAGCTATATGAAGCACACCATGTGGTTGTGGCTGCATTTGTGGTCCATTTGCATAGCTGTGCTCTATAAGCATTGCTTTCCATTTCTTCTACCAATAGGATTCCCTTGAGTGCAATTTTGGTTCATCCAAATTATTGGGTTGATTTCACTTAACCCCCTGAATTTTGGAGGGTTTTGCACTTAAACCCCCTGAACTTGTTTATTCTACTTAATTCCTCGTAACTTTGGAGTGTCTCGCATAACTCCTTAATTAGCTTTGAAAATTCCCTTCTTGAGAAATAAGCTACTCTAGTAGATGAAAAGGGTAATTATTAATAAAATGAGAACATTTTCGTTCTTTTCTGTCGTCTGGTTGGGGGGAGGGGTTAAGCGAGACAAGTTTTGGGGGGTTAAGTGGAATAAACAAAGTTTGGAGGGTTATGTGCAAAACCCCCCAAAGTTGGGGGCCCTAAGTGAAACTAGCGCAACATTATTTTGCAAATAATTCCTATACCGTGTGAAAAGGATAATGTTTTACAAGTAATGTGTACAATATTATAGAGTTTATTAGATCTAGAAGAACATTGCAGAGCCAAGTTTGTACTTTTGCCCCTTCAATAAGTTGGTTTAGTCTGTCTTTTCTTGTGACTGCTAATGCTAGGCTGGCTGCTATGTTAGATACTACTTGGCTTAAAGAAAGATTGAGATTCTTTAGCACGTCTGCATCTCGCATAAAAACATGCAGTTCTGCGTTAGCTTACACAAAATCAAACTCCATTAATCTTTTTATTGTCCCATGCGTAAACTGTAAAAGAAATGAAAAAAGATCTACATTGTTAAAGAAGTGATGCCCCCACAAAACTGGACCTCTGAATTCTGATCCTTTCATTGCTCTTCCTCTACAATTTTAAGGTCTAAGACTCACCAGAGCTTGCACGAGTTCACATGCTCAGCAAGCTGTGCTATCTTTTAATTGAAGATGAAGACAACGAAGACTTTTAAGATATTGGCTATGGGACATTATTTATTACAACCATAAAAAACTTCCAATAACATGTTAGTGACATACAAATAACTTGTCTGAGAATCTGGTATCTAGCTACGCTAACAATTATTATCACCACGTGCTTTGGAAATAATTCAACCAGTAGAAAAATACTGTTAAGATTATCAATAGGAACACAATTACTGAGCGAATGCCAACTCTTACTACAAACTTGTATTATTTAATATTACAAAACATCTGTCCATATTTTCCGGTCTATATTTGTGTCTTGCAGTATCAAAATAGTATAAATTAATATTACAAATAAAATTACTTGTTTACTAAAGAAATAACTCAATATAGATTTTTATTTGGTTTTGTATAGGTGGATTTGATTTGTGCAACCAAAGGTACAGAAGCCTGGGTTCAGAAACTGAAGTAAGAATTCTAATTAAGCCTCACTTTTGTGCTTGGCCTTTCTCATGTTGCTTATGTTGCTTAACTAAGACATTAAGAAACAAAATTATCTTAGTTTCTTGCTTGTTTCAGATGGCCTGGACTTCAAATTTTCAACAAAATAGAGAGAAAACCTATATCCTGTGAAGGTGTTGTTGGCACTAAAGGCTTTGTCAAATCCTATAAGAACCTGCATTTTTATTGGGTCCTTGGAGCAGGTCATTTTGTAAGTATTTACCATTTTGTACAGTTTTGCAATTAGAAAAAGATTAAAACTGCTTATAAGATAGCATAAGTTCTATATTCTCAATACATTCTATATTCTCAAAAAAGATGGAATAAGTTCTTAACAACACGCGTAGCTTATTGAACTTCAATTCTATGGTGGAATGATGATGAATACTTGTTGGCCTGGCTCATTATTGATCAATTGGTGTATCTGTTGTCCGGTAGAGATGTTTAGTTATGTACTTCGGCTTATATTTTACACTATACACATCATAAATAGTGATTGGTATAGACTCATTGTGCAAGTATCAAGTTCCAAAAGTATATAACTCACCCATATATTACATAAATCAAAATTTTTTTGGAAGGAAAGTTATTCTCAACTTAGGACTTAAGTACATATCCACTCCTCTCCTTGACCTGTTTAATATCTATTTTAGGGTAAATTTCTCAAAATCCTAAAGTTTGGGATGTTTTCGACATAACCCCCTAAACTTTAAAAATCAAACAAAATCTCTCTGATCTTTCAATATTATACAAATCCCGCCATACTTTTGGAGTTATCATAACACTTCGATATGATGGATAAAAGTTTCAGACTAACCTTATTAATATCTATCAACTCTAACCTGAGAAACTCTTTCAGCAGAACATAATAGTCATGGTATTTTTGTGAAACAAGTTCAGAAAGGTTTTCACTAAGTTATAAATTTGAGGGGGGCTTTGTGCAAAACACCTCTCAGGGTGTACTGTGAAATATACCCTTTCTTTTACTGCACTGTGAGTCAGAACATCCTGTGACTCAAACTGCTCCCAACCACCAAGCTTAAACCCACACACAACATAAAACCTTCACCAAAAGGACACTCAAAATTCATTTCATCACATAAAAGTTGGTGGCTTCAATGCCCTCCTCAATTGTAAAGAAACATCCTGTAGTACCAAGTATTGAGCGTTAATGTTTGATATGACATGATTTTGGTATTTATGCAGGTGCCACTGGACAACCCTTGTGTTGCGTTAAAGATGTTGAGTCACATTACTCAATCCCCTGCTTCTGCTTCATAGATTTAATCAGAATTCATCAAATTATCCCCTGCTCTTTTATATATTTGATTGATGACACAGAAGAATAACAAAGGCATTGCCAATAAAAACATTGATATTCTCTTTTTGAGTCATTTTTCTTGTAAGTAGTTCTTTGTTTGTTGTTTTTTGGCCCCCAAAAGTGTGAATGTCAAATCATAGATATAGGTATGTACTGCTGTATGAGTACACATTCATCCAAAGGCAGTAATAAATATTGAGCAGTAGATTGAATCTATTTCAATGTTGACTGATGGTGCATCTCAACTGCCCTGTTTGCAGATTTTGTTTCTGACATTTCTTTTTTGTGTACATATGTTGGTTTGGTAAAGAAGATTACTGAAGTTTGCGTGCATAGTTTGTTAGACTAGTCCACATGATAGCTCCTATTGGAGTAGGAATAAACTCTCATTTGGTACTAATATTTATTTGAGATGATATATTATAAGTGAATACAAATATAAGATGCGTACAAGATAAAATAACATGAAAATTAGCACAAATACTTATTTCAGTCTTCGTACTATTGATGGTTATCAGAGACCCTTCGATGGTTACGAGATCATCGATGGTTTACAAAAACAAACTGCAAAAATTTCAAGGACGGTATTTCGGCTCATTGATAGATTATAGAAACCCATCGGTGGTGCTCAGGGACCCATCGATGGTCGTGAGCAACCATCGATGGTAAAATTGGTTAATTGCATACTTAAAGATTTAATCACAACCGTTCGTCGTTCCTTTTGATCTCCAACTTCTACGACATTTATGATACCTCTTTCCTGGTTGATTATAGCCTATATATGATTGAAAGAGATATATAGAGGAGATGGTTCTAGGGTTTTGATTAGAATTTTAGGGTTTTGATTGGAGAAGATATTGGATTGAAGGTATTGACCCCTGAAGCCTCAACAAACTCTTTCCTGGAGTGCACAACATATTTGGATTGTCTCAACAATGAGAGTTACCCTTGATTTCATCATCTATACTGTTCTCCATCAAGCTTCATTTGATTCCTTGAAGGATAGTTTGTTAATTGAAAATGGTTGTAAGATCTTTCTTATTTTCTGTGCTTAAACTGTGTTAGTTAGTTAGTTTCAAACTTTTTTTTACGACGTACTCAAGCTAGTGTTAATTAAGGGCTAGGACTAGATAGGGTTAGGTGTTACTCATTATAGAGAGTTAGGTTAGATGACTGGTTTTGGGTAAATTCTAGGGTGTGGTCTTTGTGCACCTACTAAATCGGATTGTGATTTAAGATAACTCTTGGCATAGTGAGGAAGCTCCTTCGGGAGAAGAAAGAGTAGATGTAAGATTGTTATCCGAACCACTATAAAATATTACATGTCCTTGGTTGGTTATTTTTTGCTTTTGTTGTATCTATTCCGCTGCATATTCTGCGTTTTTAGCTGAAAAACGGTAGTAACCCTATTCACCCTCCCCCTCTAGGCTTACATCTCAGTTCCACCAAGTGATATCAGAGCCTTGTTACCTATCTTTAGGATTCACAATCTAGGATAAAGATGTCTAGTTTGACCACAACAAAGGCTTTTGTGAGACCCCCAAGTGTTTGGTCCCATATCGAGAAAGTATGAAATATTTGAGTGGCTTAAATAGATAAGCTTAAGGCTCAAGTGTAACAAGTGCTAGTATTTTTTGGCAGTAGATTTAAGCAAACAACGTGTTACACTCGGTGGGTCTCACAGCTTATATCGAGCCAATTGGCCAATAGGCCCAGGGTGTGACAAATGGTATTAAGGTTAGACTGCCAGTCGGAAGTGTGGAGCTAAGTGCTATGCGGGGCTAAATACTATACCGCGTGAGCACGGCAAGAGCTACCTCTAAAGCCCATAGGAGCCACCCCTAGAGTCCACATCGCTTGGCGATACTGGGATGTGCTAATTATCATGTCGCTACGAGGACGTCATATATGTAAGGTGTGGTGATTATGAGACCCCCAAGTGTTTAGTTCTACATCGGGAAAGTGTGAAATATTTGAGTGGCTTAAATAGATATGCCAAGACTCAAGTGTAATAAGTACTAGCATTTTTTGACAGTGAATTTAGCCAAACAACACGTTACACTCGGTAGTCCCATGACTTATATCATGCTAATGGTCCTGTAGGCCCAGGACGTGACAGCTTTTCCAGAGGGACATGCTGTGAACCAAACCCCACTTTTCCATGGGACAAACTATACCTATTGGAATTTGCATCTAAGAGTCTTTTTGTTGTCCACTGATTAATACATTTAGAATAGTGTAGGGAATGACTATAGTGAACCTACTACTATTGTAGAAGAGGTTACTGTTATCACTCCTAGAAACAAGTGGACCTCTTCTAACAAAAAGCTTTATTCTTCAAATGCAAAAACTATGAATTCTCTTTATTGTTCTTCAACTGCTAAATGATTTAATCATGTGTCTAACTATTCTACTGCATAGGAAATCTAACAATTTTGAAAGTTACACATGAGGGAACGCGTCAAGTGAAAGAGATGAAACTTACAATGCTTGAGAGTAAGTATGAGAATTTTAAGATGAAGACCTCAGAAAGTATTTAAGATATGTTCACTCGATTCACAAACATACTTAACAAATCAAAAGCTTTGAGGAAGGTGTATGATATCAAGGAGCTTGTAAGAAAAATTCTTCATTCTCTCTCTAGAGATTAGGAATTAAAGGTAACAGATATCAAAAAATTATAAAATGTTTCTGAACTCACTCTTGAGAATCTTGTAGGAAATCTTCTCACCTATGAAGTACGATTAAAAGAGAGAGATGGTGATTCAGAAGATAACACCAAGAAGAAGTCGTTAACTTTGAAAGCTAAAAAGAGAAATCCCTATCCAAGAAGAAGAAAGAGTCAAGCTCAAGTTCTGAGGATGAAAATAGTCATGTTGATCAAATTGTTAAGGTTACAAATCATTCCTCAAATCAAAGGATGGTCAAAGATTCCTGCAAGAAAAATGGGACCACTACACAAGTAAGGTAAATAAATATAATTCTAGTAATTCTCATATTGAACCAATTTATTTTTGGTGCAGAAAACCCGGTCACTTAAGGAATGATTGATCACTGAACAAAAAAGATTGTAAAGGGAAAGGCAAAAATTTTAAAGTGACTACATGGGACAAGGCGGAGAGTAACTCGAGCGATGATGACAAAAGAGCACACTATTGCCTCTTGGCTAAAGATAGTAATTTGGATGAGTACGAGACCTCCGATAGTGAGGTACACCCTGCATATGATGATTTATATTCTAAATACAATGAAATGTAATTTGAAAAACTTGCTAGAGAATACAAAGTTGTTAAAAAGGTAAATTCCAGTTTAAAGAAGGATAATAAGTTGTTGAGTGATAAAATTGAAGATCTTTCTTTAGAATTGAATGCATCTAACAATGCAAGTGAAAATACCTCTTTTGATTGCATACCATGTTCCGTGTATAGAGACATGAATTGTGATTTTTCAAAAAAACTAACTGAAAAATTAAGTGAAATTGAAATATTAGTTGCTAGGGTGAGCTTCTATGTGAGTTGTCTTCTGAACAAAGAAAGTTTGAAACTAGATGCGCTATAATAGTTTCTGAAAATGAACAACTTAACTCCAAAAATATTGATTTGGAAAAGGCCGTGAAAAAATTTCCATTGAGTTCTAAAGGTTTAAATGGTCCTTTCCAATCAACGATTTGCAAAATCTAAAGCTGGACTTAGTTATTCATATTCAAAAAAATATAAAAAGTTTCAACCTTATTTTATAAGAGGAAATAATTCAACTCTTTTTGCACCCATCTCAAATGCACCTTCTCCTATTTGCACTCTATGTGGTAGAATAGGTCATGTTTTAATGAATTACTGCATTCAATATAAAGTTAAAATAGTTAAACAGATTTGGATAACTAAAAGCATAATTACTAACTAATATGGACCTATGTGGATACCTAGGTCACACCTTTATGCTTTTTTGTAGGTATGTAAGAAGCGTAAGGAGTAAGGCAGCATCCGTTTGTTGCTCCAAGAATATTCAGAAGACAAGAATATGTTTCTTAGCCTAATCAAGAAGAAGAAAGGGGTGAGAAGTTGCTGATACATGCAAAGAGGATCTCATTATGCAAGCGAGGATTTATTACAAAGGCTCAACTTGCATAAACATTTATTTTAGCAAATCTTCTTAAAGGTGTAAAGGTGTAAGTAAAGGTATATTTTATAATTCTTTCCTGTTGCATGTACATAATTTGATTTTTCTTAATTTTTTTCTTGATTTCTTTTTAGGGTTATTCTTAGATTTTTTTTAATTTTTTATCAAAAACAAAACAAAAATTTCTCTTTCTTTTTTTTCCTTTTAAAAAAAACTTTGGACATGCCTCTAT
>JBAKGM010000326.1:21879244-21890787 GCA_037177215.1 Asparagus racemosus | reverse complement strand
TACTCCTTAAATGTTCTGTTGGTATACTCTATCCCATTATCTGACCTCAACACCTTTACCACTGCACCATACTGATTCTGAATGTGCCTATGAAAGTCTTTGAAACAACTAAATACATCATTCTTATTTTTCATCAGGCACACCCAAATGACCCTAAAAAACAATCAATAAATGTATTAAAGTACTTGCATCCATTTATAAAATTTATTGAGCAAGGTCCCCATACGTCAGAATGTATCACCTCAAAACTACAAGAGCTCCTATTACCCGAACTAACATAAGAGCTTCTAGTAAGCTTCCTAAACTCACAAGCATCACACTGAAGCTTCTGTTTGCTTTCTAAAATAAGACTGGATACATTTTACCCAGAATAATAAATGAAGGGTATCCCATCCGTTAATGATGTAATATCAACTCATCCTCTGTGCATACCTCAGTTACTCCTACTCCCGTCCTCTCAACCATAGATGTCAGCGCTGAGTCCATCTCTTCACGGTCTAGTGACCATAGCCCGCTACGCTATGTGCCAGTCCCAAGTCTTCGCCCTGTCCCCTTCTCCTAAAAGATCACCTTAGGAATATCAAAAGAAACAACGCATTTCAGTTAAAGGATAATGGTACTAATGGATAGCAGGCTAACAGGAAATAAAAGAACATGCAAAATATTACATAGTGTTATAGAACCTGTACAATTAACAGTGTCCTTTTCGATCACAGTCTGTGTTGTACCATCCGCAATCTGGATTCTCTCTGGCTCTGCCAGGTGAGTATAAGACGAGAACTCACTGACATTGCCAGTTACATGTCTAGATGCTCTAGAATTTATTATACAGTCTATGAATCTAGTGGCAGTCGTGAATGCAAGGGCATGTGTATCGTCCATACCTTTTTTAGGTGGGCGCGAAGAGTGTAACTGACATAATCTACTCTAGAAAAAGTAGTAGATGCACCCTTAGACACGTCACCAACTACTCTTTGTTTTCTTCTCAGTGCCACCAAGAGAGCTTGATCCTCCTCAGTAAAAGTCATCTCAGCTTTTTCCTCCCCCTTTGCCACCGACAGATTTGCTCAATGGCCTCCTCTTCCACATTGGTGGCCTCCACGACCACGGCCATGACCTCTGGCCTATCCACATCTACCCCAGTCTCTCTCTTTGGGTGGCTTAGAGCATATCTGTCTCAGATGTCCTATCTCTCCGCAGTTAAAACACTGCCTGATCTCCCCTCTGAATTCAGTGTTACCTGAATTTGAGACCACTAGTGCTGACTTCTCCCCTGAAAGTCCACATGTCCCAGCCTATAGCCTGATACGGCTCTCCTCCTGTATCATGGCTGAGACTGCGTCCTCTAGAGATGGAATCTTCATCTAGGCTAGTAGCATCGCCGTTCTCTGCTCAAATGATGGAGCCAGGCCTCAGAGGAATAGCATGGTTTTTTCTGCAAAGAGGCCTCGCGCTCCTTGCACTCAGGGTCCTTGCAGCTTGCAAGGGGCGAGAAGTGATCGTGATCCAGCCACAAGTGCTCCAGCTCCGTAGCATACTCCTGTACAATCCTCTCTCCCTGGACTATAGCGCTGATTTTCTTTTCGATCTGAAATACCCTTAGGTTATTTCCCACCCCATCATAGATACTCCTCAGTTTCTCCCAGACATCCTGCACCTTCCTAAGGCCATCTACCGTGGCTGCAATTGGCTGGACTATAGAATTTAGAAGCCAGATATACACCAACATATGAGTGGACTTCCACTCATCTCTTCCTGCGAAGCCCTCAGCCAACTCCGTCTTCTCCCCCGTCATATATCCCTCTAGGTTCCTCCCTGCAAGGGTATATCTCACTCGGCGCGACCAACTTAGATATGTCGCTGGCTCTTCTAGCTTCACGTAGATAGGTGGAAGTTTCACCTTCTTGAGCGATGGCTTTGTTGATCCCTCTCCCGTTGTCATCCTCATGAACTACATCAAAAATTAAACATCCTCCGGTTTCAACTTCTTGATGAGTTTCCCCATCGAGTTTGTGTCGGTCTCCATCGATTTAATTTGTGTTTGGTTCCCTTACACCGATCCTACAAATCTAGATCCCACACCCGGCCTTTAACTTTCCTCGTCTCCAAACATCACCTTCTTCTCATCATCCACCTTGCCCCCCGTTTATCTCATCTACTCAACACGAGGGGAGTTGCATGATCAAAGGGATTATTTCACGAAGAAAATAATCGCCAAAGTGAGTGAAATCGACAAAACGAATCACCACTCTTCTCAGGATCAAAGCAAGTTTTGATCCAGAGGGGTCAAGTGTAGATTTGATCCTTAGATCTCTCGAAATCTAGGATTTGGAATCTTGGGTTTTGTGAGGAATGACGGCTAGGGTTAAGGGATTATTTCACGAAGGAAATAATCACCAAAGGAATGACGGCTAGGGTTATTGTGACTCTAATACCATGTTGAAAGAAGTAATCAGAGAGAATTCTTTTAGTTCCCTCTCTTAGATGTTATTTATAATATCACAAATACAAAGAGGCTTGTCCCTAATCAACATGGAACTAAACAACATAAAGAAACAACTCTCAACACTTGAATAGTTAGCAACTTTTTGACTAAAGAGTCCTCTCGATTAAAGAATTTGATTCAGTTGATAATTCCCAAATTCATATTCAGGAATTATTCATTTACAAGGATTACGCTCGAGTCCGCAATTTGATTAATTTGATTAAATAATTTGATATGGGACACATTTATTTCAGCATATTACTTAAACTTTTCCCATATCTGATCCACAATTTAGACCTATCATCACAGAACTTATCAGAAACACAAAACTTCATGGTAGATTGAATATGCACGAAATGAGTATGTGATAAATTGATAATCAAACAAATCAAATATGAGCATCATATTAATAAATGTATATTATGCTTAAATGACCATTTGAATAGAATTTGAATGAGTAGTTAGATGAACAATTCCCAAACTATTTGATAATCGGTTAGTCACCTCTATAAATAACGATTATAAGTGACCTTTTTCTATTAATTTTCACCCCTAGTAAAGATTCTGTACGATCTTAAAATATTAAGATTCACATGAAAAGTTTCTTAAATGAGATGGATAAAAAAATCAATTGATTAAACAAATAGATCTAGTTGCTTCTGAATGAGAAGGAACATAACAAAGGATAGAAGAGTACCATGTAACTGATGCGCCAAACATAAGAAATTTACTAGCAACCAGTGAAACAAGAGTAAACTAGAGCATCCACACCTCTGAACATACCAATTCCAACTCGCCTTATTCATTGAAGTATAGGGAGATCATATGACTTTTTTTTTCCCTTTAAGACATTGTCCAAAGCTAACTCTGATTTTAAGGTGCATTCACTACTCTCTTTCCCCATCTTTAAGAAGTGTGCCTGCAGGGAAAGGAAATATGCTAAGCCAATCAGAGAAACCTCACCTGCTTATTTGAAAATGTAGAAGACTTTATTTACTAGTTTTATTATCACCATCTAGTGTCAGAAGTCAGCTCAGCCCGAAAAGCTGTTGCATGATCTATCCTGCTTCATGATATACCAAGAAAGAGTTTCGGTAGGCCAACTGAAATACTGAATATCATTTGCCCTAACACTTTTTCAAAGAAAAATAAAATTTCTCTCTAAAAACACCAAACAAACATCATAATTGGATCTTACCTTTCAATTTATTTCAGCTGGAAGAGAATTAAGCATGAATTGTTGGGTTTTACCTTTTCAGGTTTATAGTCAAAAGAAGACAGACAAACTTAAATGGTGTTCTCAACTACAAATAGATTGTAATTCTTTTAGAGCACGTTTGGCAATTGGTGGCTTATAAGCCACTTTGAGATGCTAGGTAAGTAGCTTATTTTGGCTTGTAAGCCACCAAAAAATAAGCCAGGGTACTGTAGCTTATTTTTGGTGGCTTATAAGCCATGGGGTTTGACCAAATAAAGCACAAGTATATGCCTTATGATTTCACAAAATTCAATGCCTCATCTAATAACTCACCACCCACTCCATGTCTTTTTTGGTCATTTTTAGAACAATGATGGATTATAATTCACCCATTTGTCAAACATTCTACTATTGAAAATGGATTATAATCCACTAAATTTACTAAACACTCTAGATTATAATCCACTTGGATTATAATCCAAAAAGGATTATAACCCATTTTGGATTCTAATCAAAGTGGATGATAATCCTAAGTTTCCAAACATGCTCTTAGTCTCACACCACTAGGAGTTCTCCAACATGACTAGTGTATCACACATAAATATAATCCATAGGCACAGAATTTATCTAGCATTTTATGATTTTATTTTTGATTGCTACTTATATAACGGTTTCTAAAACTTTATTGCTGAAACTTCCACTCTTTACTGCAGCAAATCTATCATCCTTCTCTTCTTCCAGACTTTTCTCAGAATGGCAGAACTTGAAGGACATCAACAGGTTTGTTTTCAGCGTTATGACAAGGCCCTCTCTTGTCCTTAGCTTCCTCGCCAGGAACTAATTAAAAGAAGTTGATGTTAGGTTGATAACAGGTTAAAAAATTTCATGGAATCTTTCACACCACGTCGCTCCGTAGATGATCCCATCAAAAGGCCTAGTTGATGAAGAGCCAGATAACAGCTCTTTCAGGAGAGAGAGAATTTGGAAAAAAAAAAAAAGACCTCCATATGAAAATTCACGTAGACCACAAACTGAATTTCTCTGACTGCAGACAGCATAATGCTATGAGTGACCATGACACCACAATACCACTTTTCCTTGGGTATAATATAGTGTTATATAAATTGTGATGAAGCAGAAATCCCAAAGAAATATTTTATAGAGGTAATAATGCAGAAGTCCCAAAGAAGTATTGCATGTCCACGATGCAGGGTGCAAAATTGCACTTTAGTTCCGATGCAGTATCCAATTAATGAAGGCTTCAATTGTACGTCAGCACCTCGGCAGGTTCCTGCTTTCTGAAGATGAGGCACTATATTCCGAGAATGCATCTTGGAGATAGCTTACTTGGAGAAAGCCAAAAATCTAGTTGCATCCCAAATGCTAATTGCGTGGTAGATAAGATGTTTGATAGTCTGTTGTATAATATCATGCATGAAGATGTAAACATGAAAGAGGATGAAGCTATCAATTTATAAGAAGTACTGAAAACAAACTCTCATATCTATCAGAAACAAATAATCGTGCTAATTTTTACGATAAGAATTTATAACCCTCCCAATGATATGAATAAACCTGCAACAGTTCACTGTAAACTTAAATGCCCAAGTGCGGTTTGTATGGCATGATTAGAAGCTCAGAGAACCAACAAAAGCATTCACATATCACTTTATTAAAGTCCTAAGGTATTATGATAATATATACCTTGACAGGGGCAGAGTCCTGACTCTGAAAGTGATGTCATGTGAAAAATAATTGAAATGTTACAAAATTACGGAAAGAGATTTGTCGTTACCCAGTTTTATATGTTGGTCAATAAACCTAGCATAGCATGACTATGTTTCATAAACACATTAATATTACTGCATCGTTTATTTAAGCTGAAGTGAACAAAACATAAGCCCAGGCGATTTTGAAAGGGAATACTGGACATCGATCAACTGAATCAGTTTTCCATGTTTATGTACTGATATTCAATAAACAAGATAAAAGACAGAGCCTCTTGGCATCTTGACCGTGCAACAGTTTTGTCAACAAACTGAAGCAGTTTTCATGATATTACTGATATTCAATAAACAAGATAAAAGATAGAACCTCAATCAGCTAGTATTTCAATATATCTGAAGCTGCGAAAGTTTCGATGTATGTAGACAAGTAAACAGTCAAAGTCTACTCCTACAAAGATTATCATGTTTGTTTATTCTCTTGACAAAACTCAATCACTTTATTTGGTTTTATAAAATTCAGATTTGATCAAATATGGATGGTAGTGTTAATGGACCGAGAAGTTGGAGAAAAGAACGAGTTAGGCCTTTAACTTTACTTTCCTTACATCTAAACAATGAAAATGTACGAGATAACTATAGCTTGACATTTTGATTAAGCAATATGTTTATTCAATTTAAGCACACATGGCAACTTTCTAGTGAAAAGTGAGTCCCATAGAGCTTTTTCACTGCTAAGCTATACGAACTCGGGTGATCTATCCATGACCAAGATGAAGCTCGGGCGAAACAAAATCTGGATGTCTGAAACCGACTGATGTCGGAGATCACCATATGATGTCGGAAATCACCATATGATTTCTGATCAAGGGTGAAATGCTACTAAAACCCAGAGCTAGCAAATTTTCTCAGCAATGCATAACATCTATGAGTAAAGCACCGTTCTATATGCAGGCTGCAAGACTGAGGCAAACTTCGAATATGAGATATGAGACTCTGCTTAGCATGTCACATGCTCCTGACATAACCAAAAATCGACATTTCTCCCGAATACTAGATATGAGACTCTGTTTAGCATGTCACATGCTCCTGATATACCCAAAATTGGACAATTCTCCCATAGTCACCAAGGGAAAAAAAAATCATCAATGCCTTCATGTTCCATCATCCTCTTTGTAAAAAGAGATATTTTAGACATTTTTCTTTATCCTTTGACTCCGTTAATGGTAAAATTCCAAAGTTAAGCAAAATTCAGAACGATGTGTGAAGGTGAATACTAGATATGAGTCCAAGATTACATGGGTGAAGGTGAATACTAGATATGAGTCCAAGATTACATGGGTTAATTCAAATTTTTACTGTAAAATAACAAAAATGAGAAAAATACCTGCAACAAGAAGATTCTATGTATGCAACTAAAAGATAGGGGAAACCCCAATTATCTATTTTACCCAATACCGAAACTAAGAGTAAAAGAATTCAAATGAAATCGTAAAATCAGAAAAATTACCAGGTTTTCAAGGTTGCAAGCGTGGCCATGGAGGTAATCATCGCCTGGCATAATGAGGATGTCGACGCCATCCATCATAGTCAACAACAACAATAACCCTACTTTTGAAACAGCTTCAAGAATTGGAGACAACTAGTAATTTCAATGATTCGGGGGACTAAGTTTAAGACAGGTTATGAGGATTGAGAGACCTAAAAGCAATTTAAATTATCTGAGGGACCAAATCAAATATTAACAATGAATGGAGAGACTGAATTCAAATATTAAAGATGTAAGGGACTAATATAGAAACCCCTTCTTTCTCTTCTTCGAAGAGATTAGAGGGTGTATAACAAGATTTTTTTTTTTTCCCCTTTCGTTGACTATATAATTATTACTCTCAGTGGTGGACATTCTTTAATTTGGTATCAGAATAAGTCATTTTCCAATCTTATTGATCATGAATTCAAGCGGATTTTTAAAAAACGTATATTAATGCCATGTATGTCAAGATTTCGACCTATAAAATGAGCCCTCAATTGTAGTAGTATGTTAAAGTATAAAGCTATAATCCTTAATCTTTATCACAATTATGGTGTTCTGGCGGATCCTTTAATTAATGCCTTTTTTATTTGTTCAAGGACGCTTTCTAGGATAATTAGCACTTAATACACTATAGTTTCCCCTAATTGGTACTTATGTCACCCTGACTTGTTATTGTCAACATTTATATACCCTAAATTTCTTAAAATTTGCACTTTAATTTAGTTGTGTTATGTAAATGTGAGAATTTCTCTTTTTTTTTTTTTTTTTGTTGAATTCTTCTATGCGACATTCACAAGCTAATTTCGTTACTCTTTAGCTCTTAACTTTTATTTAATTTACCTTTAAACCCACCATAGTTCTATTTTAAAATATAATTAGGAAACCAATTTCTACATCATCTTATTGCATCATATATTAAGTACTTAACCATGACTATAAAAATAGTATAATTATGTAAGAAAATATACTGTGATGTATTGTGGAAACTTAGGAGCCTCACAATGACAATATACGCCAGTGATATTTTTGCGGCCATAGCTCCTCAACCAGCCACTAGTCCCAATATGGGCCAATCCTTACCCCAAATTACGCACAACTGGATATGATATGCTCGCTTCATTACCAACTGGACCAATAGCTCTCCAGCTATCAGATACACCAACCAATCAAAACCCATTTCAAGATTTGCTCCTCCATCCTCCTCATCACTCACCATCACCCGCCTTTAATAACTAAACTCCCTCCCATTTCATTCACTCTACAACCTCCTCTCTGACTCTCATCAGCAAAACCTCTCAAAAATGGCAGCCAGTGGATTGAGGAGCTGCGCTGTAGTGTACCCGAGCCTGCTCTCATCTTCGAAATCGCAGTTTGCGAGCTCGCTTGCACTTCCTGGAACCAATGCTTCGTCGAGGTTCTCTATGTCGGCTGAGTGGATGCCTGGGCAGCCGAGGCCACCTTACCTTGATGGCTCTGCTCCAGGGTAATAATAAGAAATTGATGATTAATAATGTTATAGTTGATGTTTTTGGATTTTTTTTCTCTGATTTTTTGGTGTTTTTTTGGGATTTTTAGGGATTTTGGTTTCGACCCTCTTCGGCTTGGAGAAGTACCGGAGAACTTGGAGAGGTTTAAGGAGTCAGAGCTGATTCACTGCAGATGGGCAATGCTTGCAGTGGTAAGTCTATCTCGTTTCCTTAGCTTTACTGTGTCATAGATGGGTCTTAATGCAAATTAATTGATGGAAGAAAAATCGAGAAATGAAGCAGAATTACTTCGACTCTGAACTTAGCAATTTTCAAGAATATCTCAAAATTTGTCTATAAGAATTCAAAGGCGCGCATCTCACTTATTTGCTTACAGCCACTAAACAAAAGTTCTCAGTTTACAAAAGTTTTTTTTTTTCTGGTAACTAATCTGCAATTCAGCCTTCATAAGTTACCAATTTTAGGAGGAAAAAAATCATCAAAATTATATCTGAACTTTTTTTAAAAAAACTGAGATTTAAGTCAAAGCTTAAATACCAGAAATAGATGCATGCTGAAAATTGACTACACTGGAAGTATGCCTTTCACAAATCCCTGTCACAAATAAAAGTTTGCATTTTCAACATTTTTCTCACTTGGTTGATTTCATCCCTGGGCATGTCTGAGTTTGCTGAACGTATACACGAAACTATTGTGCACATTTAGTGTTTAGAGATCACAAAGGGTTGCTGTAAAAGAAATTATGTAGCAAAATTCACTTTAATTGGCATGGAATCAGATTAAAATCTTAAACACATATATTATATTATTATCATCAAAATTCATCCGAAAATGTTTACCGTGTTTTTTGCAGCCAGGGATCCTCGTTCCAGAGGCCTTAGGCTTGGGAAACTGGGTACAGGCTCAAGAGTGGGCAGCAATACCAGGAGGCCAAGCAACTTACTTGGGCAACCCAGTTCCATGGGGCACTCTCCCCACAATCCTCGTCATCGAATTCTTGGCCATCGCCTTTGTTGAGCACCAACGCAGCATGGAGAAGGACCCCGAGAAGAAGAAGTACCCCGGTGGTGCCTTTGACCCCTTGGGGTACTCCAAGGACCCCGAGAAGTTGAAGGAGTTGAAAGTCAAGGAAATAAAAAATGGTAAGCACTTTGTTTCCTCACAGGAACCATCTTTAGGATGGGGTGAGAATACAAAATTCACCTTAAAGTACAGAAACCACCTAACTACTTTAGACCTATTTTCCGATGAAATGTTGATTGAAATTCCTGAATGTCCTTAAAAACACGTATGCCAGCACAAAGTTTTGGTTCAGGTTTGATCACGAAGACATGTCATGTTCCGTGTCTTATTAAAAGCATTTTGTGGATCTCAATCAATATTTAACTGAAAAATAGGTCAAGGAAGTTTAAATGTGATTATCATATTGTCACCCTATTTTAGAGATGGTTTCTGGAAGAAGGATCAACCCCAAGTTTATCTTCACAGCCTAATGATAACTGTGTTCTTGGTCTTTTGTGTTCTTTATCAGGTCGTCTTGCTTTGTTGGCATTTGTGGGATTTTGTGTGCAGCAATCGGCTTACCCTGGAACTGGGCCACTCGAGAACCTGGCAACTCACTTGGCTGATCCATGGCACAACAACATCGGCGATGTTGTGATCCCAAGATCCCTTTAATTTGCCTTGAAACGCCGATATTTGTATCACACTGTAAAACTTTGAGCAATCATGTGAACAACTCTTCTCTGTATCTTGCTAATGTATAATTTGAATATTACATTTTATGATCGTTACCTAGCCTCTATCATGAATATGCATGAAGTTTCAGTCATCATCTAAATAATGTTATCTGATTCCATGCTTGTAACTGAATGGATGCATGATTGCTGGAGGAGTTAGCAAGTGACATCACAGAGTTAGGTCTATAATTGTAGGTGAGTTAATAATTGAGTTCTGTCAACTGCAGTTTACACAGCTTGCTTTATAATAATGTCATTGTAGGTAACTTGATGATTAAGTTATGAACAACTTACTTTATAGACTGATGAAGGTGCTGAATGCAAGCCGCACATGAAATGCTGATACTGTAGTCTCAGGCTTATAAAGGTCAATTTGGTTAATGCTGCGTTGAAGGCAATTTGAGCACCACAATATGCAAGAAAGCAAACAATGTTCAATAATTGATGAACTGAAGAACATGCACGAAAACATGCACGAGCAGTTTTTTGGGCAGAGTAGTCAACTACAGGGCTTGAGTAGTCGACTACACTGCGGTCGATAGAAAAAGAGTTTTCTGGTCTGGGACTTAGTAGTTGACTACTCTGAAGCAGTAGTCGACTACACTGCAGCTGACAAAAAGCGGTGCTCAGCTTTGGACCTTATTAGTCAACTACTAAGAAGTAGTAGTTGACTACTCTGGGCAGATTCCTAATACGGGTCTGTTTTGATTTTGATTTTAAACCCAATTTGTTTAGAGTTTATAAATAACCCTTAACCACGTTATTAGGGCAAGATTAAACTTAGTTTTGAGCAGTCTTCAAGAGGGTTTTGTGCATCTTTTGTGAGGAGATCTTGTGAGAGATTTGAGAGTTTGTTTTTAGGGTTTGATGGTGAAAACTTGTAACTCTAACTTGTATTCTCTCTCTCTATTAGTAAAATTTCCTCCTCCTTACCCCGTGGACATAAGCAACTTGCTGAACCACGTAAATCTCATGTCTTTACTGCTTTATTGCATTTTTGCCTAGTTTATTTACTTATTTGTCGTGGTTTCTCAGATATACGCTACCGGCGTGCGCCCAACAATTAGTATCAGAGCTGTGTTCAGAGTGGAAGTGGGCTAGCTTCTAGTTTGAGGATGTGTTCGATGATTTTCTGAGGAAGAGCAAATTTGTTAATACAAGCGGAGGATGGGGTCAACCAGTAAAACGGTCAAAGTGGGAAAATTCGAGATTAAAAAGTTCAATGGGAAGAACGATTTTTCTTATTAGAGGATGCAGATGAGAAACACATTGATTTCGCAAAAATTGCACAAGGCTTTGGCTGGAAAAGAGAAGAAGCCCAAGGATATGTCTGATGAGGATTGGGAGGAGTTGGATCTGGAAGCACGAGCGTCGAT
>JBAKGM010000326.1:21865344-21879144 GCA_037177215.1 Asparagus racemosus | reverse complement strand
CTAACTTGTATTCTCTCTCTCTATTAGTAAAATTTCCTCCTCCTTGCCCCGTGGACGTAGGCAACTTGCCGAACCACATAAATCTCGTGTCTTTACTGCTTTATTGCGTTATTGCCTGGTTTGTTTACTTATTTGCCGTGGTTTCTCGGATATACGCTACCGGCATGCACCCAACATGAACTTAGAACATAATGTTCCATAAGTTCAAAGAGGTACACTCAGCTGTCAATAGAAAAACCATGCTGAGATTTTATAGAGGGATGATTTCCTCTTTTCTGGTTTATCTTGAGTGAAATGTGAGAATAAATGCAATTCACAGGACACAGTATTAGTTTAATTAGCAATGAATCATGGCCGCCTAAAAAATTATTAGATATAACATTTCAAATTGAAGAGGTGAGTGTTTCATAAGTTTCAGTTTTAAGTTGAATAATTAGAATTTATTGTCTAAAATGCTGATAAGAAATAGTCTCATGACACGTCCATTTTTCCATTTAAATCTATAAATATGCTATAAGGAGTTGGCATTAGTGTTTTAAAAACTTGACACTACGTGGAAAATTAAGTGGATTCAGTCTTTACATGCTCAAAGAAGACTAAAAGAAAAAGAATTTTTTTTTCATTTTTTTTTCATGCATGAGCTAAAAGTGATTAAATTAGGTGAATTGGTGAATGATCTTCTTTTTAATTTTGACTCTCTAAATAAATACTTTTCTTTCTTTTACTATTTCTTACATGACCAATGACGGAGGGGGCCAAGGGTAGCCTTGCCCCCCCCTGGCTTTTTACAAACATACGTATACACGATATAGGATTATTTACATTTAGTCCCTCAAGTTTGTCATATTTGAAAGCAATTCCCAAAATCTTTCATATTTAAAGTATTCTCCCAATCATTCATATTTTGAAAATCTTTGAAGAGTTTTAAAATCCCCTTGTTACATTTAATACCCAAATTGTTAACAACAGGTGGGTGGTTAACGAAGGATGTGCAATTATTGAATTACCAAATGAACCAAAATAAATATGAAAATCAAGTTCGAAATTAGTGAATTTAGCTCTATTTTCACGTAATTTTCTCCAATTCGTTCTCTAGCAAATTTTATTTCGGAATTTGTATGGGTATAACTGCATCGCACCCAAAACTATTAAATATGATGAAATATTCCCTCAATTTTGACAAGCTTCTATTAGAGGGAATAATTTCAAATTACTTTATCGATATGAAGGATTAATATGGAAAGCTCTATATATTTACACATATCATATGTAATTTCCTTTGCATTACAAGTAAAATAGGGAGATGGTGTTTCAACTTTTATGTACTTTTGTATTTAACATTAGAACTGTGAAATGTGTTTATATTTTCACGTGGTTTTACAGTTTGTGATGAAATTGTGATTTGGGGATTCTTTCATTTGTCATATTTTTAATATGAAACTTTAGAATATTGAAGCATGTTGATTCATTTGTCACGGTAGGTGCATAAGCTAAAATGATTTAAGCATTAACAAAAACAATTTTTTTTAAAAAATGTTTACTTTAGATTCTTCTTTCATCTAGTTACATATTGAAACTTTATTAAATATTGTCATACTTGATCAATTTTTGGTTGATGTATGATCGTTGTACTTTGGCCCCCTTCAGAAAAAAAACCTGGCTCCATCACTGATGGCCACCTTTCTCTTCTTTTGAAACTCCTGAGAAATGGGGAATCTTATTGTTGTAACTTACATACGTTCTACAAGCATGCTCACAGTTTCTTTTCTGAAAAAAAAAAAATATTGAGTTAAGAAGCATTATATTTGTTCCTTAGTTAAGTGGAATATTAGCAAATAGTAATCGGAGACTTAACCACAAATGACAAAATTAGTCTCCATCAACTCAACATCAACCAACATAAGCAAATTAATATAAGGCGACTTGCTGATAAGCAGTTGCTTGGACTTGGAGCATTTCTAAGATAGGTTAATGGGCATGATTTATTTATTTATTTATTTTTGTCGGTTATTTCTATCCTCAAAATCATTCAGAACTCATCAACCTTTTCAATTTACCCTTCATCAGCTTATAACTAATTATATCAAAATTCATTGAAATTTAAGGTAAAATTTTCCCTCTAACCCTCATTTTCTACCGTCATAAACCTGAAAATCCCAAGAGAGAATTTTAAAAAGGGTAAATATCAGAAAACCCGCCTTAACTTTGGAGGATTAACACAAAAACCTCCTTAACTTTCAAAATATCAAAAAATCCCTCTTTTAAGTATAGAGATTATCACAAAAGTCACCTTTTTACTTTTAGATTTATCATCAAACCCCTTTACATTTGAGATTTTATCAAACAACCCCCTAAATTGGAGGGTTTTCCGATAAAATCTCAAAGTTAAACAGGATTTACCGATAAACCCTAAACTTGGGCGTGGGGGTGGAGGGGTTTCTGATATTTTGGAAGTTAACCTGGTAATCTTCTAAAGTTAAGGGGTGTTTTAATGATATTTAGCCTTTAAAACACTGTTTTTTAAAAACATCACAAAGTTAGAAAGCTGCCCATATTTTTGAACGCCATTTTTATATAGCACAAGGACAAAACCGCAAAAGAACTTAGAATGATAAAACACCCACCGGATTAAAATCGCAGCTTGTCCCTTTCTCCGTTCCCTTTAATCTGTGAATCTCTCCCGCAAATTTCTCAACTCAAATTAGGGTTTTCTTCGCTCCCCCTCTTTCCTCAAAATCAGGGTTTGTCCTTTTGCAAACCAATTTTGTTATCTTTAGGGTTGGGGAAGATCGATCGGAGCTTTGCTTCTGCTTGACTTGGGGGGAAATCTGGGGAAATTGTGATGAGTCGATTAGGGATCAATAGAGGGATCGATCTTGTGGCCTGCTTCGTTCCTCTTTGCGAGTGGCATCCAGTCTTATTGGTGTTTTAGCGATTGCTTTTTGCCAGTTAAGGTGATTGATCAAGCCTTTGATTGTTTAATCGCATGCTATTAGGTTTCATTTGTTTACGTATGTAATTTTTCTTTGGATTGCAGTAGAATTATGTGTGATTCAAAGCTAGGATCTTGCAATCAGTGTTGCTCATAAAAAATTGATTTTTTTTTTCAAATTGGGGATGCTAACTGGTAATAAATAAGTTGAGGTTGATTGGTGAAGGTATAGATGAAGGGGGTTTATCTGCAATTTACCTTTTGTTGTTTATTTGGTGTTCATTAATTGTTTGTCTATAGCTGATTTCTGGATCCCAGTTTAAAAACTTCAGAGTGGAGGATTTGATATTTGATGCTTGAAACTTTGATATTTGGTCAGCGTCATTGATGATCTGTTTTCTGGCTGTTAGTGAATCAAAAGATGAAGAGTTTTGTTCTTTATTATTGCTTTGGCCACCATTAATACAAGTGGAATTTTTTTGTTAGTGTAGCGTATCCGTATTATATCGTGGATCACCATCACCTATAAACCACGCCTGGAATCCATGTCTTCAGTAGTCATGGGATCAAAGATGAAACTTTGCTTCCTTTAGTTGTTTGTCTAATAGTAATTCTGCAGGAAATTAACTTTTGCTGCACTTCAGTATTCTGTCAGCCGCTCTTGCTTATGTACTCATTGGTTTTTCCTGGTTTATTGCATGCAGGAGTTTCGAGACAAAACAGAAAGCTCTAGTTTAGGGTTTTAGGATACATCCACCTCTTCACCTTGGAGTTTTTGCTAATTGATTTTGAAGTTACGCATTGTCCTTTCATCTTCGAGGGAGATGGGCTGCTGTAGCTGCCTCGGTTTCATGAGGAAATCCCATAGGTCCCTGTTATCATTTAATGGGACTACAGATCAGTCTTCCCAAGACTCTTTGCTTCCACAGAGTATGGAAGATGCTTATTCCTACAATGGGGACAGTGATGGTAGCTGGCGGCGACGTGGTAAAAGTTCTGAGGAGATCCTCCTTGCAAAAGCTCGAAAGGGCTTGATATGCAGGGAAGTCCCGGTGAAGGAAACTAGGAAGGTTACTATCTCTGAGGTAAATTGAGATCTTTAATATTTCTTAAAGAAAAGAGCTCTTTCGGTCATTTTTTATAATTGAAGGGTGCCAGAGAACCTTATTATAAAAAATCATCACTTGTAGTGCCTTGTCTTTTATTTTCTGCCTGTGACTTGCTGAAATTACTAGTAAACATAAAAAGTTTCTGGTCACATGGAACAGTTTCTTGCCTGCAATGTTTTTTAGTAAGAAATTGTGCAGACCATTTACCTCTTGGATCGAGCTTTAATTAATTATATGTTTGGCTTCTAATTCTTGTAGGATGAAAATGGAAATAAAATGGTCAATGAATATGTTCGGGAGTGCAAGATTGGCTCTGGAAGCTATGGCAAAGTGGTAAGCTTTGTTTTAATGCTATCACTTATTTCATATTTATTGAGATTAATTAATTGATTTTCCTTATAATAGGTGCTGTATCGAAGTGTTAAAGATGGGAATCAATATGCAATAAAGGTACATAATTTTTGTCTTTGCATCAATTTTTGCCTTTACTGTGACTATTGGTGCTGTATTCCCTTGATAAGTCTTGCTTTATCTATGTATATTTTATCTATCAGGGATGTAACATCTTCATACATAGAAATATTTAGACTTCAATAACAGCACAACTCCTGCACCAACAAGATATATTTCGAACTCACTATGCCTGCATCATTAATTGGCAAAAACCTACTTGACGTTGTGGTATTTTATAGTCATAAACATTGTTTTTATATGCTTTTCTATAAATTAGCTTTATCTGCATCCTCATTTTTTTAAATCCTATTATCTGTTCTGCAGGGCTGGTATTTTTCTGAGTTCTTTATTTTGACTTTTTTTTTTGGGATATTAAGAGATGTTGATTTAATGGATTTTAACATATACTTGAGAGCTGCTAATCCTTAGATGATGTCTGAAGAACATATTGAGTTTAAGTGCCTATGGAAATGGATGATGATTTTCTTTTGTGCTTGTATACTTCCTAAGTGTCTGTGTTTTTCTCTTTTCACATAAACTTGACTAGTTGATTGCTGATTTCCTCCAACCCTATTTTATATTTTGTATTTTGATGGCTTTTTGCAATGGACATGTTCCTCCATCTTATATAATTCTGTCTTTTCTCATGAAGGTTTTCCACAAATCACATTTGTTGAAGTTGCGAGTGGCACCTTCTGAAACTGCCATGACTGATGTTCTTAGGGAGGTAAGGAGGTCTTTTTGTGAATCTCGGCTCCCTTGGTGTCAATATCGTCCTATGTTACTTGGGTACTTCTATCATGAAGCCGTTCCCGTATCTGACACGTACTAGACACCGACGCTCCTTGGGCACTTCTTGGGCACTCCTTGAATATATGCATACATTTATTCATACATGTGCTCTATTATATAATTCATGTTTTGTTTAAAACACCTGTCATACTCTCCTTGGACGTATATCCTTTGCTTCAAATCCACTTACTGAAACTTGTAGGCACAGGCTGGATGCAGGCTTTCAGCAAATACCAAGTTTGAAACTATGATTTTAAAGGATCGTTTGGGTATCTAATTTGAAAATGAGACGTGTCCCTGTACCAACCTTTTATACAAATTTATCATGTCGTACCAGTGTCCGCTCCCGCACCCTTGCCCGTACCCGTTTCAATGCAACATAGATCTCATCTTCTCTATCATAGGTGGCAATGTCCTTCTTGCTGACATATTCATAGGGAAAAAGTACCTTTATCTGACACTGCCTAATAGACATCAACAGTTGTTTAATGTAGCCATATTGATAGCGCCACTATCCTCTTCTTCTTGTATTATGGTGACTAGCAGAAGTTATGACAATTGTGGTCTTGAAATTATTTATTGGGAGTAGGCAACAACACCAATGTTGATCACTCTTGGTCGTTTCTCAAGCTTAGAAATTAGAATCACTTGACATACAAGAGTTTTATTCTTTTCTGATTTTTAAGCAAAGATGTATGCTCTGCTCAATGCATTGGTTGTTGAAATCAGTGTTGATGATTATCATGCTTCCAAGTATAAATTGCTTCAAGTAGTTTTCTCATTTGATCCCCCGCGGATGTTGTGGGAAGAACCGAGTCCGACAGACTGTAACTGAAAGCAAGCTTATAATGGTGCAAACGGTCAACCTAGAAGATTTGATCTTCGATGGTAAAAAAGATTTGAAGTTTACAACGTGGATGTCTCAAAAGGAAGGTGGGTAAAGAAGAATGACCTCGAAACTTGGCCTTTATTTGTTGATGCGAGGGGAAAATGCACCTTCATGAGTTCGCATCTGGAGAGACATGGAGGTGAAAGAAACCATGTTACACTGCAAAGTGTGCATATGTAAGATGGATTGTGGTTCCTATATTACTCTATTTGATTGCAAGGTCTTGCAGGGTCGACTGCTTGATGACATTTGCCTCTTTGTTTTTTTCCTAATATGCTTCATTAGTATGAGCCCCAATTGCTTGGTGTAGAAACTTGAGACATTCTGCAGTTTGTGTGTCAGAAACATGAATTCCATTGTTGAGTTTCAGAAACATTACTTATCTTTCTGCCACAAACTGCACAAACTGCAGAATGTCCCAAACTTCTTGACCTGACAATCGGAGCTCATACTAATAAAGCATATTAGGAAATACTTAAAAGGAAAATGCCATTGAGCCATCGGGTAGTTGACCGCCCACAACCTAACGATCAAATAGAGTATCTATATGAAGCACATTCCATCTTTCAAATGCACACCTTGCATGAACAAATAAAGATCAGTTTTCAGTTTCCGAGGTCATTCTTCTTCACCAACCTTCCTTTCGGGGCTTCCAAGCTGTAAACTTCAGATATTTTTCTCCAGTAAAGATCAGGACCTTCTACGTTGATCGTTTGCACCATCGTAAACTTACTGTTATTGTTTATCAGACTCAGTTCTTCCCAGAACATCCGTAGGGGATCAAATAAGTAAACTCTTTGAAGCAACTTATACTTGAAAGAACAATCATCATTCATATCGATTTCAACAACTGATCCATTGGGAGCAGAGCATATATCTATCTTTTAAAATACGAAAAGAATAAAACTCTCGGATGCTCGTGATTCTAAATTTGAGAGACGACTAAGTGGCATCAATAACGGTGTTGCTTCCCAGTTCCCACTCCCTAATAAATAATTCTAGAACCATGATTGTTGGAACTTTTGTCAGCCACCATGAGTATACAAGAGGAGAATAATCGCTTTGTCAATATGGCTACCTTAAACAACCATTGATATCTGCCAGACAGTGTTAGAGAAAGGTACTTTTTCCCTGTGATATGTATATTGCCATTTGCCACTTTGTCAAGTGTAACTTTATATACTTTAGAAAATTAAGACAACAATGATTTAGAATGAAATCAAAAGCATGATATGAATGATAACGAGTCATCTCGGCTTGAGAATGCTAGAAGCAAAATTTGCAAATCCTATTGCGAAAAAATAAGACGCAGAATCAATTTTATAACATTTTGAAAATTTAAAAAGAGGAAAACCAATTGAGTTTGAGGACTAAAACTGAAACAATTAATGGGAGGATATCCCCCAATAGGCCAAAGGACTTAGATGACTATCAATTTATGAGAAAGTAAAACTATCAATTTAGGAGAAAGGACTTAGATGATTAAAACTGAAACAATTAATGGGAGGATAGCCTGCAATAGGCCAAAGGACTTAGATGACTTTCAATTTGGGAGAAAGTATAAGAAAGAATTGTTTGGCATGAGTTTGAAGGTTTGAGATTATAGTTAGTTAGCTTCATCAAAGAAAAGTTGAAGCAAAAAATGAATCATCAACATAGGAATATCTTTAAACCTATAAAATCTGTGGCCTGTTTGTTCTATGAACTTTGAAAAGTTAGAGAAAATGAGAAAATTAGCGGTCTTAGAAAAAATAAAGCCAGAAAACAGTTTGATGGGAGGAATAAGAGGGTGTTAGCAGAAAATGACCTAAAATGGAGATTAGTATACTCCTATAATAAACCAACAGATGTGAGCTATCGTAGACAATACCATGTTACCTGCTTCTCCATGGTTGACTCTGTAAGCTATGGATTCACGATCTAAAAATTTGCCTTACTTGGTTGAATAGTAGATTGGAACTCTAGTAGAAATAAGTAATCTATGAGAGTTTCTTTTTTGGTTGTGAGGCTTGGTTTTCACTCATCAATTCATTATTCATAATGCTATTTTCTGAGGTTTGTGTGACACAATGGGTATCTTCCATGATGCCCTCTTCTTTCTTTTTGCTTCTTTACTGGTTTCGTCATAAAACAGTGTAAATCTGGCACTTAGGCTATAGGTGGGCAGCCTAGAGAATGGTTGGCGCCTCGAGGTTGTTCTGAACATTGGATGTTAAAGCCTTATACCATACAATATTTGATACATGTTTTCTTTGTCATAACAAAATGGCGTATGAAATTGCTATATTTACAATCAAACCATGCGTAAAGTATCATATCCCGTGCTTGATGTCATCAGCTACAGTTTATGTGCCTCATATATTATGTTTGTGATTTTAAAATGGATACGAGGACGATACTAATCATGTTTCATCTGGAAGTTCACCAAGTCTTTTGCTACTTGCAGGTATCCATCATGAAAATGTTGGACCACCCCAATATAGTGAAACTGATTGAGGTGATTGACGACCCACTGACAGACAGCTTTTACATGGGTATTCATTGACATTTTATTTTACATAGATTTATATTATATTATCATTCTGCACCGTAGTTTTACTTGTTTATTGTTTGCCGTTATACTAGAATTTTATCTTTGATACGAGTGGTTTTTACCATCTCCCTTTGCAGTTCTAGAATATGTATCAGGCAAGTGGGTGTCTGGGGTTGGTTCTTGTTCAGGAGGTGGTTTAGGAGAAAGTAAATCAAAAAGGTATTTACGAGATGTTGTTGCGGGGCTCATGTATCTCCATGCTCATGTAAGATTTTTTTTCTCTTGCAGTTTGTAAGTTTGATTTTATACTAGAAAGGTCGGGGTTAATCAATGTAGTATTTGCCCTGTCATTATTTTCTGTGACATTATCATGCACAGTAATAATTTTAGTGAATGGCAGCATACTCTGTACTCCTTAACGCTTTCACCAACCATTATCTTTCATTTGTGATGTCAAGGCTTGTTATCTGATCATTTAGCTGCTTTCATATTTTACAGAGCAGAAGAAATTATTGGTGTGAAGAGAGGGTTTTACTTTTGTTTTTTAGCCTAAAATATCCAAGTCTAATCCTCACATTTATTTATTAGTCGTCTAAGGTTATGATGGTTTTTTTTGCCGCTGTGATTATTAACAGATCTAAATTGTTTACCTTTAACAGAATATTATTCACGGTGATATTAAGCCGGATAACCTCTTGGTGACGAGCAATGGGAATGTCAAGATAGGAGATTTCAGTGTCAGTCAAGTTTACGAGGTAATATTCGCCCTACTGCCTTTGAATGGCATTGGGTATTAATGAATGCAGCAGTCTGGTGGGTAGCATCATATTCTTCCATAGTTGCTGATTGCCTTCATGTTCAGTTTTTCATCTCAATTGCAAGAAATATTGCAGTATGAGTAGATTTGCCATATAGCCAATAGATAGGAGATTTCTCTTCACATTTTTCATCTCAGGTGCAACATTTTTTCGTCCGTTATATGCTCGCATCATCTAGCCTAGATGCATGATTCTCAGATACATTTTCTTGTTATTTGATTTATGTTACTGATGTATATAAATATATGAACTGCTTGTTTTTACTTTTGATGATTACCAGAATTATGACTGTCTAGGATAATTTCTTTAGGTTGGAAAGGAATAAGTTAAAAAAAAAGGGAAAAGGTAGAAGCGTGCAAACTGATATGAATATGTGCATCTGTATCCCATTGGATACGGGTTTCTCAGATACAGATAAGAATATCTGCATCTGTAATAGTTAAATTTGCACGTCGGACAGGTGATTTTCACTTCTTCTATCTCTTGGGAGCTCATTTTGATAAATGAGGTATATATACATATGCATACAGGCACATATTTTCATTACTATCTCATGAGGGACTACTGCAAGTTATGTCTCAAGTTCTTTAATCTTAATCTGCAAAAAAAAAAAAAAAAAAAAAAAAAAAAAAAAAAAAAAAAGAAATCATGATCCTTTACTGGTTATTGGTAATCTACTTCCACTTTGTCTGAAAATAGGTTAGTTTTGTTTTTATTCTAGACTTTCTTGTTTCTCGAAGAAAATAGTAAGCACTATAATCTTGAACTGGTGAAATATGATGAAACATATTGGGGAAAATATTTGCAATACCATTTTAGTTTTGTTAACTATAATTATACTCGGTGTGATTTTTCTTTCGTGAAGACATTTATTGAATGTTGTGGATTGGAATGTGATAGGATTCATTAGTTGCATTTGTTGTAGCACCTGTGTAGTATCGGTCCGTTGTTTGGATGTCTCGCGGATGTGGTCAGTGAGGTTTTAGTTTGACTTACTCTCAAGGAAATCATGAAAAATCATGTAATGTTTGTTTTTGGGTAACAAAGCATATTTGTGACCTTATTATTTGGATTGAATTTGAGCCAATACTTGGTTTTGCAAAAAATGAGTAAGTAGTCCAGCATTTCTTTTTTATGTTTTTATTTATTAACTCAAATTATTGCAGTTGCAAGAGAAATGTGAATAATTAATATATTGTTTCTGCTCAATTTAAGTAAATGGAGCTTTTGTTTGTGCAGGATGACAATGATGAGCTCCGGAGATCTCCTGGGACTCCTGTTTTTACTGCCCCCGAGTGTTGTTCAGGTAAAAGCATTTTGATCCTATTAAGTTTGGAGAAATTAAAAATGCTCATGGCTTCTGTTTCTTATTTTCTTTAACTCATCACCAAAGAAGTATATAATCTTTTCTTTTTTTTTACCCTGTCATTTTATACAGGATCAACCTATCGTGGGAGAGCCGCTGATACATGGGCTGTTGGGGTCACTTTATATTACATGGTTTCGGGTCAATACCCTTTTCTTGGTGAAACTCTACAAGATACCTATGACAAGGTTCTTGTTTTCTCTTCTGAAACTCTCACTTGTGCTGTTTTCTCTGCTGGTTATTTGCTTAGCCTAAACTTGAACTTTGACATTTCTTCCCTAGATTGTTAATAACCCTTTGATGTTGCCTGATGACATCAATCCCCAACTGAAGAACTTGCTTGAAGCGCTTCTCCACAAAGGTCAGTGAGCTGTATCATGAGAAACTCTCTTTGTCTTGGGAAATTTTATTTGGGTTAATTGCACATAGACCGACCCCATGTAGCATCGTTGTTTTGAACTTTCTATCCTTGTAGTTTCATTGTTGCAGATAAACCCTCTGGGTTAATTTTTTTTCACAGTCTTACCCGGGGTTAAATTTTACCAGATATTGCCCCGGGGTGAAATTAGAGTATTTATGAGCATAGAAAAAGTAAAAAACTTTAATATAGGGATCTATCCAAAAAAATAAAGTAAAATTACATGGGTAGTAAGTTCAAAACTGCAATACTAAGGGGTCTGTTCGATTAACCCAATTTTTGTTTTGTATGTATTTTCCTTAATTTTGCCATTAACAAGCTTTCTCTACAGATCCCAAGCAGCGAATTACTTTGCACGCTGTTGCTCAGCATCCTTGGGTCATAGGAGAGGAGGGTCCTATCCCTGAATTCTTGTGCCATTGCAGGCGAAAAAATTGTTCATGACGAATCCCTTAGAGTGAACTTCTATGTTAATGCAGCCTATTGAAAAGTTAGCATCCTATGTTCTAGTCTCTAGTCTGATGCTGCAAGCAAGACTGACCTTGACTTCGAGGAAAATAATAATAGTTTGTTGCAGACAAATTTTTTTTCCCCCTTTCTCAGAATATATTGTAACGTTGTAACATCCTTGGCTTCTTTGTTGTATTATAGTTTGTATTTCCAGTTTCAGTGAGGGAGTGAATAAAATAATTACGCCTTTTCGAGAGTTGCTTCTTCCAATTATCAATCGTGACAGGTATAGGAAGAAATTGTATATGAAGCATTATATGTCATGATTTTGAGTGTACTTATCATTCGTTGTTGGATTCCAACTGTTATATTATTGTTCCAGTTATACCGTTATATGCAGTAATAAATGATTGCGTGCATCGCTTCTATTTGTGGGTAAATCTGCACTCTTTCTGTGGTTGATAGGCTTTCAGTATTTAACTGCAGCTTGAACCTGCTGAGGGTGGACCATGAATACAGAGATGTAGTCTAACTTTGAATATCAAGTTATTGCATGGGTAGGGATGGATAATATCATCAAATACTATTACAAAAGTTTGCTGTCATGCTAAAACATTTCTTCCAAAAATGCTCTCACACGTAAAATCATACCTCTTCAAATCAAATCTCTCAAGTCAAACATATACATGATACATGCATACGTAAGCTAAACTCTTCTAAATTCTTCTCATAACTCCCAACTAAAATAAAATTAATTAAATATAATAAGTACATCTCCAAATTGCATTCTACCATTAGAAAGAAAAATTCAATTGAACCCCATTCTCTACCATTATCTAATATTAATTGTATCTAATCTATCTTCAATATTATCTAATAGTTTTTAGAAATCACTATAGTTTTCATAATTTTTTATTAAATAGTTAGGCGTCGTTTTCATAAATCATCATAGTGCCCACTAATTTATATTTGAAATAAATAATTTTAATGTGGATTTTATGTAGGCTAACAAGTAAATTTACTCAACTGACCCATAAGAGAAAAGAAAAAAAAAAAATGCACACATTAAGTACTCACGATCCCTGTGTTGAATGCACTAAACAATTATCTCCACTATCATTTTCATCACGTAACGACGACACATTAATCCTCTAAATTTCACCATTACTGTTAAACATTTACCTCTACATAAATATAGACACTTAACTTTTGAACCGCCCCACAATTAATTAATAGCTTGACTATTCATCTTCAATGCCTCATAGAGTTTTGACGTTTCAAAAGAGTTGAATTAGGTAGTCAAAGCTCTCAGGAGAGGGACTAAAAGTTCTATTAGAGGAGGCAATACTTGCGAGAAAGCACAGGTTGAAGTTGAGGAAGCATTTAGAAGATGTTATTGCTGCAATTAATCATATGCGTAAACCAGGTACCTTTTCGCCTATAATTTGCCAGAGAAATGTGCAAATCTATTCTTTTGTTAAATTATGCAAATATTAAGATTCATATGAGTCAATTTTTTTTAAAGATCAAATGGTTTTATACGTATTGTTGTCGTACTTTAAAATATTCTTTTGAGTGCAAGAAGCATCAAATGCCTGCACATGAGGTTTTTGATCAAACGTTAAAGACTTATTAATCTTGGCATGTTTACTGAAAAACTATGAAAATAAACCTATGTAATTGTACAATCATTTTTTTGAGATAATTTTATTGGTTCAGGGTGTAATTCATCTAACATCATAGTTTTAAACCAGACCATGAATTATACTTGAGAGATGATATCAAAGGTAATGAATTATGACTGAGAGCTGATATTACAAACGCTTTTGGTGAGAACATGTCATTGATTGCCAATTAAATCTCGAAGAATAAGTAACCACATTTGGAGTTTTAAATAAATCGCATCTTAATTTTAAGGAGTTTTCTGAAGCTAGAAGAGCAGAGATTGAAACATAAAATTGACATTGGGGGTTTGAGAGATTAGAGAGAGCCCCCCCCCGGGGGGGGGGGGGGGGGGGGGGGGAAAAGAAGCGGAAAAAG
>JBAKGM010000326.1:21807523-21830311 GCA_037177215.1 Asparagus racemosus | reverse complement strand
CAGAGCTAGATATTCGGGGGGGAGAGCGGATCCCCATCATCATCCTCGTCACTAAACTCTGGTTCAACTGCAATCAGCGACTGTTTGATCCGAACGCCAGTTTGAGCATCAACAAGATTAATTGATGATCCAGAGATCTAAGCTTAGATTTACTGCAATGTGGAACTTATTAATGGACTCTCGTGTATCATATGCCATACATATTTTACAAGTTTTACCCCACTTGTATTTGTTTTGTTCTTACATATATTTTCTCTTACTTTATCCATATTTGTATTCCATTTTGGATGGTATAGATATAATTCCTTACTGAGACAATTTATTTTTGTATATGTATTCATAATTGGTAAGTACATGGCGATAGGGTAAGTATCATACTTGATATGTATCCTGAGCTGTTTGCATTCCTATACTATGCTGAATATCAACCGGCTGATATGAGCCGAGTTAAATAATAAAGGAAGAACTCTCCATTAGATTGAGATTCAATCACATCTTTGTATACAAGAGCATCCCCTCATATGATACCCATTATTCTCTAATTTGGTGCAACGAAAGAAGAAAGATGATGAAGCTTGTCAATGGTTTTTCTTTGAAGCTGTATGCAGTGTAAAAATCTTGACATCATTTGAGTCACAAATTTACCATAAAAAGACGAGGTTTTGAAAATTATGGTGATGAATATAAAAAAGAATGCATAATTATTTCTTAGAAGAATTGGATCATGTCATTCAGACACGTTTTAAACTTGTGCAGTTTTCTCTAACATATATTTACCCTACAAACTGTAGTCTCAAGACATCCAAATTTTAATTGTTATATATAATTTTTGTCTTATTAATAATTGAATTATTTGATGCTACGCGTTTGACCAAACATTAAACTGTGGTTGGTATTAATTAGTTTAATAATGTTGTAGGTTCAAGCATGTATCACACAAGGACGCCAGTGAAAAACAAAAAGAAAGAAAGACAAGAGAAAAATATCACTTATTATTTATAAAAATCCATAATTTATCAAGAAACTTAAAAAAGCATTAAATGTAACGAGGAAGTGTTACAATAATGAAGATTCCAATAAAAAAAAGGAAGCACTTTTTTTTTTACATAATCACCGAGCTATATTTTTCAAAGAAATTGTAGCCATTTTATCATTTCAAGGCACTTCAAGAAAATTCTAGATTATGAGATTTGATTTGTCAATAGAAGAAGATCTCTAAATTTACAAATTTCTCTAATTATCCAGTGTCCATTTATTTTGGTCACAAATTCACTTAAAAAAAGCCACTGGTAAATACTAAAATAAAAAAAAAAGGATTAAACACTGAGACCAAATTTCAACCAATCAAATACGTTCCTCCTACCATCCAATCAAATTAAGCCACGTCATATGGTCAGCATGAGGTCAATGCAATGAAAGTCCGAAAAATATTGAGATAAAAGATTCCGCCAAATATCCAGAGCATATATATCAGATAATAGATACAGACACCGAAAATGAGAAACACTGCCCCTTCAACTAAATTAATTTCTAATAATTAAAAAATTGAGAAAAATTGGAAATAAATAGAGCCAGTCATCAAGTGGAAGCCAAAGATCCAATTTTGTCTTTGTTCTTCAGCTCTCCCCATCCCCAATTCGCCTTCCACAATCCCTGGTGAGTTCTCTCGATTGTTCTTAGAAGTTCGTAGTTGGTAGGAGCTGAGTAGTGTTATTATTTTTGTTTGTTTTGATGGGATTTTGATAATTTTTGGTGAATTAGAGTGTTTGATCGTAAAAGTTTTCTTTTTGGCGCCAGTTGGGGAATTTTTTTGAGAAATTTTGGTTCGATTGATACTTTTCCTTTCAAATTCCTAATTTTTAATATTGAATTTAGCTTATTTGTGTAAAAATCGAATTTTGATTAACTCGATTGCTTGAATTGGTGATAGGACCAAGGGACGGTTGACTTAGCTTGACGTTTTTATTTAGTTTGAGCAGATTTTGATAATTTTTGGCGATTTTAATCTTTTCGGGATTTTTGTTATTTGATCTTAAAAGTTGACCTTTTGGCGCCATTTCCCTTTAACTCGTCATTTTTTTTGTTTAATTTAGTCTATTTAATGTGAGACTTCAACTTTTTTGATAAATTTTATTGCTCGATTTAATTAGGGAAAGAGCGAGGGCATTTGAGATGGCTACTGGAACAATACCGGCATCTTTCCCTTCTCTGAAGAGTAGGGATTCACGGTTGAGCTTTGCCAAGAGTGTGGATTTCACAAAAGTTGCTTATGTTCCAAATTCTTGGAGAAAATGCTCGAAAATTAAGTCTTTTTCGGTGGTTAATAGTTCTAGCTCAGAATCTGATACCGTTGAGTTGGAACCTGCTTCAGAAGGAAGCCCTCTCTTAGGTAAATAATTGTGGAATTATCAAACTTGTGAATTTTTGAGATTTTAGATAGATTGTTCATGAATTTTGAATGGAATTTGTGGTTTATATGTGTAGTTCCGAGGCAGAAGTATTGTGAATCAATTCATAAGACTGTTAGGAGAAAAACTCGAACTGTGATGATCGGAACTGTGGCTCTTGGCAGCGAGCACCCTATCAGAATTCAGACGATGACTACGTCTGACACCAAAGATGTTGCTAAAACCGTTGAGGAGGTTTGATTGCTGTTGTAATCTTTTAGTGTTTTTAATGAGGGCATTGAAGTTTTAATTCAAAGATTTTGTTCATCTATTTATTTGGTATGAGCTTGTATTGTAGTCACTGGGGCCAATGGTGTCCATGCAACACAATCTGCTAAACTTGAAGCATCAGTGCTCTTTGTTTGGTTCAATAGTAAAACTTGAATCTGTTGTCATGTGAATAGTTGAACTTCAGTTAATTTTTTACAAAGGAATCGACAATTTAACTGAACAGAGTAGCGGAACAGAATAGCGTATATACACCCAGATACTCTCTTTAACATATGTTATTGTATTAATGCAGATACCCCACATAGACCGAACCCTTTAACTAGTTCGTATTGATTGAAGGAATACAGATTGTTGATACCTTTCACCACGGTCACAAAATCTCCTATACTTGTCCCCACTGCATAACTTATATTATTGAAAAGATTCCTATTTGGACATATGTTTTTCAGCTGTGCATCTTTTTTCTCACATTAATTACAAATTTTCAATGTTACTATTTCATCTTGTTATTAAATTCGCACTTCATAATTTAATGGTACAAATTCATTAATATGCAAAGATTATAATTGTCTTCACCAGGTGATGAGAATAGCAGATAAAGGTGCAGATTTGGTCCGGATAACGGTTCAAGGAAAGAGAGAAGCAGATGCTTGCTTTGATATTAAGAATACTCTTGTTCAAAAAAAGTAGGTTTTAACCATTTAGCTATCATGTGTATAGGAGACTTTAACATTTGTTTATTTGTCACGACTCACATCACTAATGTTGTCTTTCCAGTTATAATATTCCTCTAGTGGCAGACATTCATTTTGCCCCTACAGTTGCATTAAGAGTGGCTGAATGTTTTGATAAGATTCGTGTCAATCCTGGAAATTTTGGTATGGAACACTCATAATTCTTTCATGACATTTGTGGAAGCTAACACATCAAACAAATACTAGAAAATTTTTCATGCGGTTACTGATGCACTTTGCTTGCAGCTGATAGGAGGGCCCAATTTGAAAAGCTAGAATATACAGATGATGACTATCAGAAGGAGCTTGAGCATATTGAGCAGGTCATTAAATTTACTATCCTTGTTTTTCTCGTTTAAGGCTTCTCTGAAGATTAGAAACGTATTGCAACCAATATTAGTGCAAATATCATATTTTATCCATCCACGATCAACTGGAAAGACCCACATGTTGATGATGCAAAGCTTTTTTTCCCCCTTTACTCTAGGTGTACAATTCCTATAGTTTGAGGATATTACTTTTTTAGGCATGCCACCTGTATAGTCTTTCTATCGGTTTATTGGTAACAGTATTAGCCTATTAGGTAGTTACACATGATCCCCTACTAAAAATGTTGTCATTTCAATTTTAGTATGTTTTGCATGTCTGCATACATGTCTTCTATAACACTTTAATGTCCGTGAACAGACTTCAGATCCTGCTAATAAGAATTTATCACAATTTTATTTTTACATGTTAATAAAGCATTCCTTGGCCAGTGCTAGTTTATGCATGTATACCTATTTGTTTGGTATGATTTTTTCTACCACTGACATCTAAAATGGATTTTTCAAACCAGGTTTTTACTCCATTAGTAGAGAAATGTAAAAAGTATGGACGAGCAATGAGGATTGGAACAAATCATGGAAGTTTATCTGATCGCATAATGAGTTACTATGGCGATTCTCCTAGGGGAATGGTGATTATATTCTCAACATGTAGCTATCTTTTTTGTGCGTCTTTTCCTATGTGAATGGTTCCTCAGTCCACCCATACTACTATTGGAGACAGGTTGAATCTGCATTTGAATTTGCAAGAATTTGCCGCAAGCTGGACTTTCACAATTTTGTGTTCTCAATGAAAGCAAGTAACCCAGTAATCATGGTCGAAGCATATCGGTTACTTGTTGCAGAAATGTATGTGCAAGGGTGGGACTACCCTTTGCACTTGGGGGTTACTGAAGCCGGTGAAGGTGAAGATGGACGTATGAAATCTGCAATTGGCATTGGAACTCTTCTTCAGGTACTTGTTTAAATAACCAGTTATGCTTCTTAAATTCCATTTCCTTTTTACTAGAACTGCCAACCTTCGGATTGATCAACTGTGAACTAGTTACACAAGGTTCTGAAGGAAAGTGATATGAAGGCTAACTGTACGTTGATGCTTATATATTATTCTGTGATGGATATTTTTAAGGCAATTTAGTAGAAACTACAATTATGAGGTAATCACCAATATAATTCATAAACCTGATATCTACAGGATGGTTTGGGGGATACCATCAGAGTTTCACTCACCGAACCACCAGAAGAAGAGATTGACCCGTGCAGGAAATTGGCGAACCTTGGCATGCTAGCTTCAAATTTTCAAAAAGGAGTGGTGAGTCTCCAAGCTATTTCATTTCATATATTTGAATGACTTTCAAAGAAAATGTTAGATGTGAACTATTCTTATGATTATTGATTGCAGGCTCCTTTTGAAGAGAAGCATAGACGTTATTTTGATTTCCAGCGGAGAAGTGGTCAACTACCAGTGCAAAAGGAGGTTTGTCTTTGATTTTCATTTCTATTTGGATAATGGATACATCTTTTGAACTTCCAAGCTGAGACTCTGTTCATGTCATAGGGTGAGGAGGTTGATTATCGAGGGGTTCTTCATCGGGATGGCTCTGTTCTTATGTCTGTGTCTTTAGACAAGTTGAAGGTACCTGGTGTCTGTTAAACTTTTGCAACCAATATCACTTTCACATTACTCTATATGGTAGCATATGAGCTGAAGTGCATAATTGTTTGAATTTGTACTTCACGAAAAAGAATTTGTGATTATGTTACTTCCAGCTGTCACATGATAAAAATAGATATGCCTCTTCCTATTATATTTGTGTTTTCAATTTACTTTTCCATAGAATATTGTAGGGCGGTCTGATGCATTTCCTTATATACAGTGTAATTAGATTTCTTTGGAAATAGCATGCCTACTTAATGATTACAGGATCATGTAAATTCATTTATTTGGTAAAGTTGCGCATTATGTTATGTTGACCATAATTTATCGTCTCTTATCAGACACCAGAACTTCTGTACAAATCTCTTGCAGCGAAGCTTGTGGTTGGCATGCCGTTCAAGGTTTGCCCTTATACTTCCTTTGCAGCATTTTGTTTCCTTTTCCAACAGGTTATTTTTATTGTCTGGTACGGGCAGAAATTCTAAGAATTCTGATTTGTATCAGGATTTGGCAACAGTAGATTCTATTCTGCTCAGAGAGCTTCCGCCTGTGGAAGATGCTGATTCTGTAAGAACACAATCCTTGTTTGACTGTTTAAATTTGTGTTACTGAGTAATAAAATTGCTTGATAAATTTTTTAGTGGACTAAAAATTCTTTTTCTCAGAGGTTGGTTCTCAAAAGGTTGATTGATATCAGTATGGGAGTTTTGGTGCCTTTGTCAGAGCAACTTACAAAACCACTTCCTAATGCTATTGTCCTTGTAAACCTTAAGGAACTTACAACTGGGGCCTATAAGCTTTTGCCTGAAGGTATGAACTTTCACATCTGAACATCCATCGGTAATGGTAATAAGCTGAACGTAACATGTTTCATGTTTTTTCCCCCTTCCATTTTTTGTTATTTTAGGCACTAGGTTAGCTGTGACTATTCGTGGGGATGAACCTTATGAGGAACTAGAAGCCCTTAAAGGTGTTGAGGATATAACGATGTTGCTGCATGATTTGCCATACAGTGAGGAAAAGATCAGCAGGGTTCATGCAGCAAGAAGGTGAGATTTTCCTGTAGTTTCTTTTATTTATGCCGTTAGAAATGTAATGTAAATTCTAAAATACATTTTATCATTTCTTTTCTCTGGTGTGCTTCAGGCTGTTCGAATATTTAGAAGAAAATTCTTTGAACTTCCCAGTAATCCACCACATACAGTTTCCTGAAGGAACAGAAAGGTACCTATTGGAGGGTTGGGGTAAATTTCACAAAACCTTCAAGAAGTTTGACCCATTTTTGAGGTGAACCCCAGAAGTTTGGAAATGTCACTCAACACCCAAAAATTTTTCGGATATCCCTCAAAAGTTGAGTGTTTGAAAATAGATTCAGAAAAATGCAGAAGTTTCGAGGGCTAAAATGACAATGGACCAAACTGGTTAAACTGACAATGGACCAAACTTCTTGGGGGCTTGTGAAATTTACCTGGGTAATTATACTTTTTAGAAATATTCTTGCTCATATTAACCATCCTAAGCTCACAGAGACGACCTAGTTATTTCTGCTGGGAGCAATGCTGGTGCCCTTCTTGTTGATGGGCTTGGTGATGGCGTAATGCTTGAGGCTCCTGACCAAGATTTCGATTTCTTGAGAAATACTTCTTTCAACTTACTTCAGGGTTGCAGAATGCGCAACACGAAAACTGTAAACTATCACCATATCTTTGTCTTTTTCTCTTTACTTTTTTTTATTTCAGATTATAATTTATTGCATCAAATTTTAATACAGGAATATGTTTCATGCCCGTCTTGTGGTCGTACACTCTTTGATCTTCAAGAAATTAGTGCTCAGATAAGAGAGAAGACATCACATTTGCCTGGTGTTTCTGTAAGCCATTTATTTCTCACTTTGTTAAGTTATTATAAAAAGGTTGAGTTTTTACATAGCAAGAATGAACATTGTTTTCACCTATGGCAGATTGCGATCATGGGTTGTATAGTGAATGGGCCAGGTGAGATGGCCGATGCAGACTTTGGGTATGTCGGTGGTGCACCAGGGAAAATTGACCTCTATGTTGGGAAGGTAAGTTTCAGTTCTTCCATTAAGCACATATGAGTCCTTATAATACAATTCAGGGGGCATATTTTTTTTCTGTCTTACATATTTGTTTTCCCATCTTACATATTTTTTAGGAAAGGTCTGAGCCTGTGATTTCTTGATAATAAAGAAGAATATTCTACAAATATAGAAATATATGTGGATGGAGAGATGAAAAAACTAATTGGGGCCCTTCTACTGTATATACAACCACAAATGATTAAGTCACTACTCCACTAAATGTGAAACACTCCTGATATTTTCCTCAGTCTAGTACTCTATAATGATAAACCGCTGTGCTATTTTTTATTTTTTGTCAAACATAAAAGATAAGGAATTTACCTTTAGGCATCTATCATATTATTGCCTATTTCTCTCACCCAGTGTTACGTGATCTTTTCCCTACATAAATAGATGTGTGAATTTGGTGGTTTCTATATCAACCTGTTTTCCCACAGATACAAATTATTTCAATTTTAGATGATCTTATTCTATGACAAGCCTATATTTCCATATATCTTCATCTTATTATTATCATTATTATGCCAGTTTGTAGAATGTTTTCAAGTTCTGATTCATAAACTGAAAAAATGGCTTTTATCTTCAGACGGTGGTGAAGCGAGGTATTGCAATGGAGCAAGCAACAGATGCTTTAATACAGCTAATAAAAGATCACGGACGTTGGGTAGATCCCCCAGCAGAAGAAGAATAGAATGAGGCTGGTGGTATATGTATTTGAATTTACATTATACTTTTGTATTCAAAGTGTACCCTTTGTATGAAAATCGATTTACATGTCTATGTAACAACAGTTTCTGAATAAATGAGTGGTTCATTTAGGCTTTCAAGTGCCTGTCTCTTAGCATGGTGGTCCAAAATTTGATACATAATTAATGTCAGCTTCAACTTCTAATTCTGATTATAGTTTGCTTGGTAAGCGAGTGCTGCAATAGAGTTTTTTTGTTTTTTCGGTTTTCTTGTATTGAATCTGCTGAGAAAATGAAGCTGATTTTATGCGTGCAAGTTACCTAAGTTGGATTATTGGAGTATTAAACTGACAAAGAACAGAAGTCTGCTAACATCAATAATATGTAGTGTATCTTGATCTCGGTAATTTATATATCAGACCTATATGCCTTCAATTGCCTTTAACTTCTTATTTATATCATTCTATTTCTGAGTATGTTCGGTCTTGGATATCGTTGAATATTGTTGTACTGCTTCTTGTAGATAAAATTAAGCGATTTTGGGGGTTTGTCTCTTTTGGCTTCCTCTTCAGGTATGCATCAAATTCTGTATTCATTCTCTTAGAATTATGGATAACCTATCCGATATTGCTTCTGTACTTAGTTCCTTTCGTAGTTATGATGAGTCTGTTTACCATTTATGAGCGTGGAGCTTAGCTTTTGAACAATAGTTGTATGTAGATGTCAGCATAAAAAAACAAATTGAACTGATAATACCTATATGCTGATTAGGCTCTTGTCAGGCTATTCATTTGTGACAAATTTGAAGAATATGCTGATTTTAAGCAGCTTGTTCTGGGAAGTTGTTGATCTTTGTTTTCTTACTAGTTGTTAGTTTCATCGATATATTTGTTGTTCGATATGAGCAATATCCATGGATGAAAACGATGCTGAAAGGTTAGTCTGATTGTAGGTGTCAGTATTAAGTAAAAGTTAAATTGATGTGATCATTTAAGTTTTTAGTATTTTAAATGAGTAGCGATTGAACTTAAGGATGGCCTTGTTCAGTTTGTCTGTATCTTTAGTCTTTTCTTAAACTTGGTATATGTAGGCATGTTCCCTACATGAAAATAAACAAAATAAATAAAATAAAAATAAATAAATAAATAAATAAAGCAAAAACCTATGCCCTTTATGTATCCGCTAGGAATGCAGCTTTTGTCGCCGTTAATCACCAAGCATCTCTAGTATGTGCATACCCAACACTGGCGATAAATTGTGGGGGCTTCAAATGTATATCGGCATCAAATTTATATCTAGTGATAAAATGTAATTTTAGATCGACGTTGGCAAGAGCCACGGGAGAACATAAATTGTTCGGCTAGAACATGAAGAATGCTCCCAGTTTGGTATTGTTTAGATCCAAGGAGGCTAGGATATCAGGCTGTCAAAAATTGTTTGGCCGAAAGGGAAGCGTGTCAGGAGGGCTAGGGTGCAGAATTCATATATCCAGATTTATGCTGAACAAGTTATGGTAGGGTAAGAAAGATTTTAGGAGTGATGAGCATTCACATAACTAGATGATCTCCTGTCTTGCAGCCTTTTTTTTTTAATCCGACACCGATATTGTATGGGACTTTTTCTGATTTTACATGCTTATATCCCTTTGAGTATGTTTCAGTAAGAGTTTATAGATGAAACACAGGTTAATCTGAAAAGAAAAGAAGGGGGGGGGGGGGGGGGGGTTGGGGGTGGGGTGGGGTAGACAACAAAATTATTTGTAGTCCCTCTGCTGATAACATGTGATTAAATCCTGTCCAAAAGCAATCCAATAATCGGGAAAGAACAACAAGAAATTAAATGGAAACAGTTGAGCATCCAATTTTAACAATATAATATCACAAAATTCTGATATCCCCTGCACATCAATCTTCTTCATGTTCTCTGATTCTTAGAAGCAAACCTGAGCACCAAATAAAACAACACCCGATAAAAAACCGCCCACCCCAACAAATACAGCACCATATTCCACTTCTCATTCTCCTTCGTACTTATTGACAACTGCTTCAATATATCCTCTCCAGTCACTGGTCCCAAAGGACTCGTAGCAAAAACCCGATCCCTCACAAATTCATTCATCAACAACCCCTGATAAGGATACTTCATCGTCGATATATAGTTCATCCACTTCCATCCTTGAGGAATACTATCAGTACTGATAAAATACCCACAAAACAAAAAGAACAGTGCAGTAAACGCAATAACTGCTGCATAACCCAGTATAAAGTTTGGCACTACTGAACTAACAAAAACCACAAAGGAATTTGTCGACAGAAGCGAAACATAGAGAATAATGAGAAAATAGTAGAACTGTCCGTGTAATTTCAGGGCGAACCATACTATAACTGCATATGTCGCGGCCTGAACTACTAAGAAGGGCAGGTAAGTAATTAGTCCTGAGGCTGTGTACGTTGACGCTCTGTACGCATTATGTGAGGTTTCACGAATGAAAATGAAGCGTTCTTGGATGAAAGCAGGGACGGCGTCGTTGGATGAGAAGAAGAAGAGACAGCAGGTGAAGATTATGAAGCTGAGGCGATCGGTGATGCCTTGGGGATTGTCTTTTGGGTTTAGAAACATGGTGGCCATCATAACACCCATGACGGTTAATACCATTTGGCGGGAGAGGAAGAGCTCGGGGGTTCGACGGATGTTGGTGAAGTTTCGGCGCATTAGGATCCATATCTCGGTTAGATATGAGTTTGCGAATTTGGGGCCGTGGGTTAGATTGTTACGGTTGTTTGTACCCGTTCCATTTAGTGTGTTTGGAGTTAGGTAGTCGTGCTCGCTGACGGTGTACTCGCTGCTGTGAGGGGTCAGCGTGCTTGAGAGGATTTCGTTTGAGTATGTGTAGTGGCCTGGCGATGGGCTGCATGAAAATTTTTAACATCAGCTACACGGATCATATTCTTGTACTCAGCTCTATTAGAGTTACCTTTGTAGTACAGTCTGTTGCTTGCCTTGTATTTGCAACAAGGCGGATAACCCCTATACTATCGCCCAATTATGAGTAGATCCCTTGCAGATTTATTGTTGCAGATAGACTCCCGAAGTGAACTTTTTTTTTTTTTTGACTCCTTACCCTTTAAAGAAAGAGAAAATTGTTTTCTTTTTGACAAATAGACCTTCTAAGAGTAAAAGAGCCAACTAGATGGACCGATCCTAACCCAGTTTTGAGGTATTTTGATTTTACCCCACGTTTCTCCAAATAGGATTCTTCCCAAAATGGGATCAGGATCAATCCTGGTCTCATTGTGGGAAGTTGTCAAACAAGCCCTTAAATCATCAATTTGCATCTTTCTCGACTCTGAGTGCTTACCTTGGTACGTTCTGTCGCTTGCCTTGATCCCTCCGATGACGGTTAGGAGTCATCCTTAGTGCATCCATTATCCCGCTCTGGCTACCACTCCATGGTGATCTTGACGAATTCCACGGACTCCTAACACTATGATCAAACTCGTCGATATCTCTCCCTGAACGAGGGTGTGGCAGCCGCGGTGTTGGCGGAACGGTAGAAACCGACTGATCCTCGTTGTTCACGCGAGGCGGCTTCAAACCGGTGAGACAAAAATCGGCGAGTGGGCTCACTCCATGCTCAGACTGATCATACTCTTGAATCACATCCAGCAAATGTTCGATCGAGTTCTCACCTTTTGGGACTTTTCGGCCCATGCGGCCCAAATGACCACCTACATCTCTCGGCGAACCGATGAACATGAGCTGACCTCGGGCGAGGATGACCATGTGATCAAGCAACATTTGGATTCGATAGGAAGGTTGATGGATTGTGAGGATGACAGTGCTCCCTGATCGAGCAATATCGTGAACCCTCTCGATCACACTGTGAGCGCTGGTGGAGTCGAGTCCTGATGTTGGCTCGTCGAGGAAGAGCAATGCAGGGCCGTGGATTATGTCCACACCAATTGAGACTCGACGACGCTCTCCTCCAGATACTCCTCGTGTACCTTCGTCTCCAATATACGTGTTTCTTGACGACTAAATTGAAGAAAAAGAATATTTAACATAAACTTATCTGAAAGAAATCAAGGGTCAGTTTGGCAACTCCCTCCCTTAAGCCGGTTTGGCCTAAATCAGTTTAGTTCTGTACCACTTCCCCACAGTACAGAACTAAACTGGTTTTTAAGGGTCAAATACTTGGAGGGGAAAAAAATTCAGTTCTGGTCCCATTTTTCGCCAAACAGAATTCCAGCCTGATCAGTTAGTGGAAGAGTTGCCAAACAGACCATAAAATGTGGGAGACTGAATTTCAAAAAGAATTACCGATAGTCCTAACTGTTCGATGAGTCTCTCGACTCTCTGCCTCTTATCCGAACGAGAAATTAAGCCCAAACGGAAATCAGCAGCGAACATGAGAGTTTCATACACAGTAAGCATAGGAAATAATCGATCATCCTGCATGATATATGCCGACGTTCTCTTTATAAGACTGGGAGTCATCTCAGCTCTGTCGAGGGAAACCCTGCCTTTCAGGCTCCCTCTGGCGATCCTGCCAGCAAGCGCATCGAGAAAAGTCGACTTCCCAGCGCCGCTCGGGCCCATAACTGCAGTTACACATCCTTTTGGTGCGTAACCGGTGATTCTGTGCAGTAAGTCGACTTCCTCTGTAACCCACTTCCCGTCGACTTTCTGCTTCTTTGTAACTGTGTATGTCAGGTCTGAGAATCCTAGCCCACCAGTGAAGGCTGCAGGTTTTGGCATGTCAATGACTGTATGATGATCACCAGCCATTTTGAGTACAGTTGTATGAAGAAGTTTGTTTGAGATTTATAGATGTCTAGGAGATTTAAAAGGAGGAGGAGAGAGTTCCAAGGGATTTGGAGGGAAGTGACTTACATAGAAAGAGCCGCTTCTTAAACGTTTGAAACTATGAGATTAGAAGTGTTTTTGTTGTCTTAATCAGAGCGTACAGATATTTTGATGTCTGTTTTCTGGGAGGTTTCTTTGATTGAATCATTTGTTAATTTGGTTTTGAATTTTATGGATGGATTATTTCGTTAACGACGAATTAATGCTTGTTGGAATCGGACTTACCTTGCAATTAGCAGTTCTTCAGACTGATTTAGCATCATAATTGCTGAACCATAGCTAAAAGACCTTATTTCTTTTCTTATTACTTAATAATGTTCATTAACATTATTAGAGATTCTTAATTGCCTTAAATATTCAGTAAGAACTTTTCTAAGCAGTCTCTTTAAATGAAGTATCAGAACGTCATCGAACAAATGCCTGTAAATTACATATCCGATGGTGGTAGGCGAAAAAAGTGCTAATATTCGCATACTGTGTATCCAACTGAACCGCTTTCATTTTATTTATCAGATAAATTTATTTTGATAGCGTTACACATGCACTATGCTTTCTCACACGGAAGGCTTTATTCATGTACAGCCTCAACTAGTACAAACTAAACATATCTCAGCCTCATTACTCTCAACTTAATCAAGCCTCGGCTCTTTCCCTCGACTGAGAAGAGTAGGGAACAAACACCACCATCTCTTCTCCCCTGTTATACTTCAACCTCCTTGCCTCCTCGCTTGAAACCCTGTAAGCATTCCTCAGCATTTCCTCAGGCAACCCCTTGAATATCCAGGTTTTTCCGACGATGGGGCTGACCATTGCGTTGTCGTTGGTCTTTACCGATACCCACTCAAAGTTTTCGCTTCTTGATTGGATCAAGAGCGCAAAGTTCTGGGGGACAACGATCAGCTGTTTTTGGCGGAGCTCGCCATTGAAGGCCGTGTTACCGCGATGGTTGACGATTTGGAGGTGGGCATTTCTGTTGTGCGTAGCGGAAACTTCGGCGGCACCTCTGGTGCACAAAGGGTACAACAAGAGAGCTAGATCGCAATAAGAATTCCCGTCTCACTAAAAAAATAAGAATTTGAAGCGAATATCTCAACAAAGTGGAATATTGGCTCTTCCTCTCATCAGTTCTAGGAATGACCTGTCGAGGGAACCTAAAAGCTATTACAAATCAGACAAAGCTATTACAAACCAAATCAACAGCAAAACATACGAGTTTTACGTGGTTCGGCAATTGCCTATGTCCACGGGGTAAGGAGGGAGATTTTACTACTTGGGAGAAAGAGAATACAAATAGGGTTTACAAAATCTCACAAATAAAACCCTCAAACAAACTCTCAAATCTCTCACAAATTCTCTCTCAAATGACGACTCAAAAACCCTATTTTCTCTCTTCTTTTTGACCTCCTTCTGCTCCCACAAAAAATCTAGCAGCATCCCTATTTATAGGGTTTAAAAAAAATGAAAACGCGTAACCAAAACGAAAAAAGCGTAATTGCGTTCACGTGGGAAAACGCGTAACCGCGTTCACGTGGCCCCCCCACGAGCACGAATTTCTCGTGCTCGTGGGTTGAGCTCGTGGGGTGGCCCCCACACCTCAGCATGAGACGTGTTTTTAAAACGCGTCTCGTTCTCGTGTTGGGGTGTGGCCCCCACGAACGCACAGATGATGGACAACTTTTGACGACGATTTCGAAGATAAATCGCCTTTTGAGTCGGCTCTATGAGGGGGGACGATAAATACCGCCTTTTTTGTCGGCCTCACAAGTTATTGACTCGGCCTTGAGTGAATGAGGGGAGTCAACTCTAACGACAAGGTCGAGTGAGAGCTCGTCCCAACTCCGCCCTCCTCGGTTAGGTCAAGTGCCTATGCTATTCGAATCGGTCCCTGACTGGGGGATGAGCTGATCTGATGATTAGTGCTGATATGGGACACGTGTCGGCTCTAAGAGGTCGATTATCACTTGGTGTAATTATTGTCATAACAATATCGCAAATAAAACTTAATCTAATATATACTTGCATAAATGTACTTGTACATGGAAATTCTTAACAATGATTACTCTATGGAGACTAGGCTATTTTTATTGAAGAGCTTGATCAGTACCATGGATACAAGCACATTTTACTGTAAAAGTTCTAAATCTGTTTCAAGGCACTTTAAGAATAGTACATAATTTTACTTCTGGCAACCATGAGAGAGGGATATAACTTGAATAATTTGAAATCTATTAACTGTAGTTAAATAGATAGGACCACGTATCTTATTAAGCATTGCACATTAACTTACTCTGCACGGAACAATCCTTCTATTTCTACAGATTACGAAAGAGTGTGAACGTAGGTCCACAAGTGTGATCTGGCTAGATAAATGCATGGTAGATAATTATGACACATTTTAGTTTCTCCTGCTTTAGATTTTTGCGGAATTAATAACGAGTGGGACAAAAATCCATTACTACAAAAAATGGCATATTCCGTTTATCTCTGCAAAGATATGCTCTAGAATTCTTATGTGCCCATACAAAAAGGACTTCCAGATTGAAATTAATCAGGTCAGGATAATAGACTTATAATCTCATTGTAAGTTTTACTAGATGAAGCATGTTTAAGTAAATTAAAAAAAATCGATTAGAAAATAATACACATAAAATTCTAATCCCATGTTGAGCAAAAGGATGATAGAACATTAGAATATATGGTAAAAAATCACTTTCATTCCATGGCTCTATGATATTACTCTATCTTTACTGCATATCTTCCAACCTGCACTTTGCCAAATTATTGACTGTTTTGATCCACAAGGATTTTAAGCTTCTCAATCCATTTATATCCGTTTGCAGACCTTTTTACTCAACACAACGAGTATTGCATATGCCTCACATACAATAAAGAAATCATTTGCTGATAAGATTCACATGTTAGTATAATCTCAATGAGAAAGACAAAATGATAGTAACAGATGACTTTCACAAGTTTTAATATCATCAAAATAAAATGTTCCCTCATGATAAACATTAACTTCTATACATTTGAAGGGTTAATTGGAACCCCTGTGGCATTGCTCTTTTGAACTTACTACACTTGTACTTTCATTTTGATAGATAAACGCCTCAGGTTAAATCTTTTTTACCTTTTGCCCTGAGCGAAATTGTGACGGATATCACCTCTAGGTGAAATTAGTAATCTACATGAGGGGAAAAGAGTCAACAAAAAAAGCACCTGGGGTTCTATCTGCCAACATGAAACTACATGAATAGTAAAGCTTAAAACAACAATGAAACTATATCCCTTAAACCTCACCACAACTTCGAAGTTTTAGTGTAGTGGCAGGATTTTTAAGATGTTATCAGAGCAATCCAATCTCAAGTTTTTGGCCATGAAATTTTTATGCAGATTTTAGAATATTGATACCGCAGTGTGAGTTCAAGTTTCTAAATTAAAAAGGCTCTCAATCTACGGGAACATGCTAGAATATAAAAGCTATATCCCTCAACCCTCGCCGCAACTTCAGAGTTTTGATGTAGTGGCGGGCTCTTTAATTGGGTCTATGTGCAATTAACCCACAATTGAATGATTATACAGAAAAACGTCATTTGTTCTGGAAAACAACACGGTTGCATGCGAAATTTTGGTTTTAATGACACTCTAGTATGTATCATGATACAGAAATTATGGAATATCAAGATTTATTATTTAACAGTCACATGAAACAATATTTACTACATTTCAAAAGTTGTCTCGTGACTGCTTTTATTCAGGGATTTCACTGGAGCCATTAATAGGAGCCATTTCATCTGGAAATGCAGTAGTACTAAAACCTTCAGAACTAGCTCCATCATCATCTGCATTCTTAGCAGACACTATCCCTAAGTATTTGGACTCCAAAGCAGTGAAGGTCATTGAAGGAGGTCCTCGTATAGGAGAACAACTGTTGGAGCTCAAATGGGACAAGATATTCTTTACAGGTAACTTGCAAAATCTTTGATGGTTTTAATTTTAGTTATGTGATGGTATCTAGAAAAATTTAGTTTTGAGAAATACAATCAAATTGTTTCAAGGTAGCACGAGAATTGGGCGGACGGTCATGGCAGCAGCTGCGAAGCATCTGACGCCGGTTGCTCTTGAGCTTGGCGGGAAATGCCCTGCTATTGTGGATTATCTCTCAAACTCTAGAGACAAAAAGGTACTAGTACAAAATGAAGTGCGAGTTAAGTGATTTCTGAGTGGAAAGATTACTGTCTGAAGCAAATATCTTGCTTATATTTTACTGCAATGTTGATGGAGGCACTCAACCTCCGCGATTTGGACACAGTACTTGGGGTGAGTGCTATAATTTTATATTCTAACATGGCCCTGCAAGTTGAGGGCTCCTTTTTGGTCGGAACCTAGACTCATAGGTGTTAGAATATAAGAATATAACTCTCAGCCATCACTACAACTTCGAAGTTGTGATGCAGTGGCAGAGTCATTTGACATGGTATCAGAGCAACAACTTAGGTACCTGGACACGAACTTAATGTGGATTTTATAAAAAATTGATATCGCTGCATGAGTCCAGGTTTCGGCCCATAAAAAAAGTGCGCTCACCTGTGGTGTCATGTTAGAATATAAAAATATAACTATTAATACACACTACAACTTTGGAGTTGTGTCGCAGTGCTATGGTCATTTGACAACTGGGCTATATATTTTTTCTTAGATCCACTTTAGAAATTTATGACTAGTATAGTAAGTTCAAACTTGGTTGCTTTGATGTCACGTCGAATGACCCTTCCAATGCACGAAAACTCCAAAGTTGTCATAAAGTTTGACCATTTTTGAGGATTATAACTAAAATAGAGGAATACTTTCCCACACGGGCAGAGCTAGAGGTATTACGCTCATCAGTTTCTTTTTAGTTTAAATAAATATATATAATTTTTAGATATCCACAATTCATTGACGAATATATATTTTCGCGTCCTACGAAGCGATTGCAATTAGAGTTTTTCGTGATTCCATAAATATGCGCAACATGTGTCTGTCATCTTGTCTGAGAGAACTAGAACTAGGAGTTTGTGGAGTTTTATTTCTCTTCATGCGTAAATGCTCTTCTTTCTTTAATTATTTATGGTTATCAAATTTTTTTGAATGAATAAGTGTGTTTGCATCCAATGAAGAGATTCAAAGTATAGCTAATTTTCTCTTTCTGTAATTTCATTTACACCCATGAGTTTATTGTCCGGTCTAAGAGAACTTGAACTTGGAGTTTATGAAGTATTGCAAGACACATTTTTCTTATGAAGCACCTTATCTACTTTTTTGTTGTGTGAACGTACAAATTTAGCCTGAAGTTAGTGTTTTTCTTTTATAAAATAAAAATGAGGGTGCTTACGTATTTTAGATTCTTGGCCCCCTCAATATAAAATTCCTGGTTCTGCCCCCTCTTTGAAAATTACAAAATCTGATTTGGTTGTCTATTTGTTTTGGGATTCTTAATTATTCATAACTTTGTATGTGATTAATGAAGAATGCATTTATGAAGAGCTTTTATCTATAGAGACGTAAGCCACGCCCAAAGAAGAATCAATTGGAAGCTCTTCATGTGAGCTTCAAAAATGTTTCTTTATATTGTAGACCCTTTTTTTTAAATTACTTTTTAACCTGGATGAAATTTTGATCGATATTGGCCCTGGGTGAAATTAGTGAGTCTAAGGGTAAAACAATTATGCTACTGGGGTCCACGTGCAATTAACCCTTTCTATTATTAAGACCAAACACCAAAGGATCTCTGCATATCAATTTAAATAATAGCAGGGGGAACATTTCCTTCAATCCATTTTTTTTCGACTTGATTAGTTTTCATGTAAGATTGTAGATATATAAGTGCTTTCTTTTTCAATAAAAATTGCGTTTTATATTTTTATGGCTGAACTCATGGATGCTTACTGTTCTATTCTTTCAAACTCTTTTAAGGTAACTGTCGATCGAGTAGTTGCAGGAAAGTGGGGCTCCTGCAATGGCCAAGCCTGCGTAGCAATCGATTATTTACTCGTGGAAGAGAAATTTGCACCCATTCTGGTACTCAATGATCTACGACCGAGCTTCAAACTCATTAAATTCAACTCTTGGCTTTGCTTATATATCAGTTTACCACTACACTAATGTTTAAAAAAAAAAAAAAAAACCCCTCCCCCTCTTTTCTTCATCTTGGTAATTGTAGGTTGAAATGATAAAGGAAACAGTGGAGAGATTTTACCCAAAACCTGATGACACAGCAAAGATTGTCAACGAGCATCATTTCCAGAGACTCAGCAATCTCCTGAAGAATCCTTCAGTTACATCATGCATTGTGCATGGTGGCTGCGTGGATTACAAGAACACGTAGCTACTTTAAAATCTCATGTTTTTTGTTATTAGTTTCAATTTTCAACTACCACCAATTAATAATCTGAAAACTATAGGACAATTGAACCAACAATTTTGTTAGATCCCCCGCTGGACGCTGAAATCATGACAGAAGAGATATTTGGCCCGTTGCTTCCCATTATCACGGTAAGAAATATTTATTACAGTGCACAAGTCTTGGTGCATGATGTTTTTTTTTTTTTTTTTGCTTTATCATCTGGGTATCTCTTAACAGTTGAAGAAAATTGAGGACAGTATTGGGTTCATCAAGGCGAAGCCGAAACCTCTCGTCATTTACGCCTTCACAAATGACCAGAAGCTGAAGAGGAGAATTGTGTATGAAACATCTTCAGGATCTGTCACATTTAATGATTCCTTGATACAGGTATTACATTTTTTTTTTCACATCAATTAAGAAAACGGGTAAATTTCACTGAAGCCCGCTTAAATTTGGTCCCTAAACTTTAGAAATGTCAGTTACTGCCCCTCCCATGTTTTTTCACGTAACCCCCTTAACTAATACCATCAGATCTAAATGTGCACTTGAAAATCCATGCGCCCGAATGACCAAGATATGCCTCATAGTAAAAATAAATTCTCACTGACTGTTTTCTGCAGTATGTTTGTGATACAATACCATTTGGAGGAATCGGCGAGAGTGGATTTGGGAACTATCACGGCAAGTTCTCATTCGATATGTTCAGTCATGGGAAGCCAGTATTAAAAAGGAGCTTCTTAACCGAGTTCAGTTTCAGATATCCGCCATGGAATGAACAGAAGCTGCAGCTCATGAGGCGTCTATATGAGTTCGACTACTTTGGATTTGCTCTGGTGTGGCTGGGACTGAAGAGATAAAACTGTTGATTTTTCGATTACCAGAATAAATTACGTCCAGGTGACAAGTAAAATGTTGCTTGTTTTGACAATGTCGTGAAGTTTGTGAGTATTTGTTTGAGTGATGGAAGTACTTTAGATATGGTTATTGAGTGTAAATTGTTATTCAAAAGACTTGATGGGGTTAATCCTTTTGAGTCAATTTGTGTCCAAGTAGATTAGCCTAATGTAAATATTTGGCCAAATCAATTATCTATTTTGCATTTATGGTGAGGATTGAGGATTATAGTTTTATATTAATTCTAATATGCTCACGCAGGTTGAGCGCCCTTATTTTTATGGGCTGAAACATGGACTCACGCAACGGTATCAATTTTTAGGAAAACCCGCTTTAAATTCATGGCCGGTGGGATCTAAACCTAGGTTGCTCTAATACCATTTTAAATTAAATCACTCTAACCATTACACCAAAACTTCGAAGTTCTAAAGGATCTATAGGCCACGCTTTCACAGTTCTTATTCGTACTGTGGGTGAACTATCCAATACTTCGTGAATTCTTTTTCACAATGATAGGAAGAGCTGACATCGAAGGATCAAAAAGCAATGTCGCTATGAATGCTTCGCTGCCATTGATCGATACTTTGCTTCTACAGAAGAACGAGACACGGTTGTTTGCTTCTTTGTTATCCATGAGATTGAGGCACTTCCGATATTGGCCCGGATCATCAAGAAGAGAGCTCGAGTCAAGTAGAAGGCTATGTTGTTGTTTCATTGGAAATAGAGATGGTTTACAACCTATCATTCCCGACGCTTGCAAGATGTCTAGGGTGTACTTGCGCTAACAAAGAGTTACACCTACAGGAGAGCAAGCTACCTCTAAACCAAGGAAATATTATAGAGGCCCAATATCTTTAATATGAAAACACTGCTGAAGATATTACTTGACATGATCACAATAAGAAAGATCATTCCCTGCAAGAATCAAATCGTCAACATACACAAGTATTGCAGTAAAAGATCCTCCAGAGGTCATGGTGAAAAATGAGTGATCAGCCTTAAATTGAATATGATGTAGAGCGCACTGCGGACATATTTATGGAGAAATGGGACCGTCACAAGCCAAAACGCGGTCCGGTCAAGGAAAATAACTTGCAACGAAGAACGGGTCATATTTTTCAAACCGTACGTCCAAATTGGAAGAATTGCCACCATCCGTTTCGTCAAATTCCCTCCGGATTGAGAGATATCAGAGTTTTTGTCAGTTTTTTACTATTTTAGGTAATGTTTTAGGAATCTGTTTTGATTAGTAAGCAAATCCGATTTGATTCTAAATTTGATCGATTTACTTTCCTAATCATAGGGAGTCTTTTAAGGAGAGTTTTGTTATTTCTATTTTTGGCAAAGTTCAGGTCATAGTAGGAGTCTTGTTTATTTAAATAGAATCTTATAAGCCCTAGAGGCATATAACTTTTATTAATAAATTTCTCTTATTATATTTTCTTAGATTCGAAGCTCTTCATGGATTCGGAGATCGTGCTTTGTGGATTCAGAGAACACCCCTTGGTGGATTCTGAAGTTTTTACTTTCGCGCTACGTTAGAATAAATCCAAATTTAACCAAGACAGTGGATAACTTATCAGACCATTAATGAGATGCTTGGCGAAGTCCATAAAGCGACTTATGTAGTCTACAAACTCGGTTGTCATTTGGTGTTAAGAGGCCTTGAGGTGGAAGCATATACACTTCCTCATGCAAGTCACCATGGAGAAAGGCATTAGTCATGTCAAGCTGATTCGAGAACCAAGGCTTGGCTCCCGCTATAGCAAGAAGGCACCGAACTGAATTGAGTTTAGCAACTAGAGCAAAAGTTTTAGTGAAATCAATGCCTTCAACTTGAGTGTACCCTTTCGCAACAAACCGTGCTTTATAATGCTCAATGCTACTATCTGATAGATGTTTGATTTTGTATACCCATTTCGATCCAATGGGTTTCTTGCCTATGGGAAGTAATTCCAACGTCCAAGTATGACTCTCTGCAAGTGCGGCTAATTCGATGGCCATGGCATCTCACCATCTGGGAGCTTTATTGGCCTGCGAAAAGGTCTTGGGCTCATCGTGTATGGAGATGGCCGAAAGAAAAGCTTGATGTGAGGAGGAAAAATGAGAGTAAGAGAGACAACAAGAAAGATGGTACGGTTTACCTGAGGAAACTGAAGTGGACGCAGGTGAAGCTAAAGGAACTACTCCAGGGAGCTCAAATACATAGTCACGAAGGTGCTGCGGTGGTTGGCGATGGCGGCGAGGTCTCTCAACTTGAGGTTGTTGAGTGGGCGAAGTTGAGTCTGGAGGTATATGTTGTGTGTAGGCGTTGAAAATTGTTTATCAGTCCCCGAACTTGACTCGTGAAGGTGGATTCGCGACCGACGAACCATCGAACGACACGACCAAGAAACAGATGACGCTATAACGCCATAAACGCATGAAGCGGGTCGACGAACATCTAAACTAAGTCGACGAG
>JBAKGM010000326.1:21740388-21756710 GCA_037177215.1 Asparagus racemosus | reverse complement strand
CTTAAGCAAATATCTTAGCCAAGTAAGATATCTACTCTTCCCAAGATTTAAGGTGAAGCTTAAACTCGAGGAATCTCCAAGTGAAAATGTTGTTAAACTCTTCCTCTGCTCCTTTTACATATCTTTTTCTTAGAATATCCAACTCTCTAAAAAATCTGATCCAGATCAAGATCCCCTTCCTTATGGGTGTAGAAAGCTATTTATAGCTTTTAGGAGGTGTAACCGCTGAAAAGTACACAAGTTGTGACCTGCCCGAATTGCATAGTGGGCGAGACACTTTTTTGTGTCTCGGCCCAAAACTGTCTCGGCCAAAGAGGTCGGGTCTCCTCTGTTGTAACTGCTCCTCCTCTTTTTAAGGCATGTTTAATGCCTCATTTATGCACTTAGTGGGTGTTTTTCAAAGATGTAATCGCCCACTGATGTAGATAAACATCCCCACGTGTTGAAAAGATCAAATGGGCTCCATAAAACTCCTGAAAAATATTTTAGACACTTTTAGTGTCTCAACAATGGTCGAGACACAAGAAGTGTCTCGGACATGGCTGAGACACAACAAGTGTCCTACATGTGCATGTGCCAGTTTACCCTGTGGTTAATTTTCTTAGGTTTTAATGACGTCATTCTTCAATCTTCTCGTGATTAAATCGCAATTGGGGTTCATCAGCAATTTTCGATGCCTACAAGTTTCTCAAATTAAAATAGTTGAGAAGAGTTTTCTAAAACATGCACCATAGTTGAGGGGCAGTTTTTAAAAATTAACCCTAAGATCATATACGAAAAATTATACCTATATCAAATTATATTTAAAGTTTGTGAATTAGTCATCCTCTTAAAATATTATTGATGAATTGGAATTTTTTTGTTATTTATTGATTTGATATCATGTCTTTACTGATTTTTACAAAGAGGGGATATTGGTTCACCCATGTCACTCTTTAAAATATTAATAGAACACACGACACCACAAAAAACATATAACATGCAAAAATTTATAAAATTATAAACTTTCCTATTACAAAATATTCCCTGAGATCTAAAAAAATAAACAAATCATTTACATAAATTATTTCTTCAATTCCCCATGCTTTATTTGATTTTTTTCTAATAATTATTGAAATTCTAATGGGTTCTTAAGATTATTTTAGGAATAAATATTTGTATTCTTAAGATATTTTATAGATATTTTAAAACCACATATATTTTTCTAATTAAATTGAAATTATAATGCAAGCACCATAGAATTGAGGTTTAAGCGCGAGATTTAGATTAAATCAATATGTGAATGCCTTATATCTCATCTTGCTGCGACCTTTTTTTAATTACTTCATCTTGCAGGGTTTAACTCAGTATACTATTTAGTTCATATTGAATGTTATAAGTTTTTCTAGGAAAGCATCAACATCAGATGACCTTGCCAGCTAGCAAAATCTTTGTAGTTTCTACATCATATAGATATTTTCAATATTATGGTCACACATTATCGCCAACTTTTTTATATCCTTTTTTATTTTTTAAATATTATAAAAATGGGAAATATTACAAAGGAGAGTTTGATGGTTAAACTACAAAAATTCTAATTTGAAATTTTGAATAAAAATATCCACGCGCTCATTCGCTAAGCTAACTTTTTTTTTCTCTTTTTATTTTAGGATATTTATAAATACAGAGGAATATTGTAAAGAAGACAATGGTGGTTAAACTACCTAACTTTGAATTTTAAAATAAAAGTCATTCACCCCCTTATTTTAAATTTCTTTTTAGTTTCAAACTATTTGAAGAAAAAAAATTCCAACTCAGATTATCTAATTTTCAATAATCTATATGCTATAAATCATTGGTATAAGCCACTAGTATGCTTATATTCATAAAAAATTGAATATATATAAAATATACAAGAAGAAGTGATAGTTGAAAAAAAATTTTGTTCAATTCAATTTAGAAGTACATGCATATAACTAAAAAAATCTCTACAGACTGCATCAAATAAAAAAACAGACTCTGTCCTTCCAAGCTAAAGATGTAAATACAGTTCATACTACTCACTCTATATTACTTATTCTACATGTAAGACTCATCCGTGTGAGCACATGCAAAATACTTGTAGTGGAATCCCTCATTTATATATAAAGAAAAATTAGTGAAATTCCTAAATGCACATGAAAGTGGTATGTATCATATTATGAAGACGCAAGATGTCGACATTTGTCATATTATAAATATCCACATATCTCTTTGTCCTATCAGAAAATGACATGTGTACACCTAATCTTATATTCACCTAAGAATTCTCATTAAATTAAAACTATCCATAATTAAAAAAAATTAATAATTAAAGCTTTTTATAATCCTTATCAGATTATAACTATTTATAATTTAAAAAGCTCATAATTATATATTTAATTTGAGAAAACCCCCCTCAACTATATTAATTTGAGAAAACCCTCCTCAAGTTTGAGCATATTGTAGATAACCCTCCTCAACTATGAAAATTTGAGATAACTCTTTGAGCTTTCCTCAATTAACCCCCCTCAAATATGAGGTGCGTCTTAGAAACCCCCCTCAACTATTTTAATTTGAGAAACCCCTCAAGTTTAAGATTATTGTAGATAACCCCCTTCAAGTTTAAAATTTTGAGAAATTCTCATAAACTCTCCTCACTTTACACTTTGAAAAGTAACATTGTTAAATTTAACATATCACATGACAAGTAGGTGACTGAGAAAAGACCAAAATATCCTCAATTACAAAAATTTATTTTGATTTTTTAAGGATAAGATTAAGAGAGGAGAAAGATGCCAAAAAAATATTGTAATATAAAAATAGTTCTGTTTTTAACCGGTTGGAGATTTCTTTATAATTGAATAAGTAAATTTTTAAAAGAGTATTTCAGTTATTTTACATTTTGAAATGAGGTCAGAGGGGTTTGGTAAAAAACGAGTAAAAATTTTGGGGGTTTTGTGAGACACCCCACAGGTGAGAGGGTTTTCTATGACTTTTAAAGTTGAGTGGGATTATCTATAATATGCTCAAACTTTTTTGTGATTGTCTCAAATTAAAATAGTTGAGGGGGCATTGGTTGAAATCCACATGTCTGTTTATCCTATCAGAAGATGACATGTGGACACCTAATCTTACATTTACCTAAGAATTCTCATCAAATTAAAACTTTTCATAATTAAAAAATCTTAATAATCAAATGATTTGTAATTCTTATCAATTTATAACTATCCATAATTAAAAATCTCATAATTATATATCTAGATATAGAAATTTAAGAAAAAACTCATGGAGAGAGTCTCTCTATATAAAATCCTAGATTCATTTTAGAAAACCTCTCTCAACTATTTTAATATGAGGAAACCCCCCCACCAAAGTTTGAGTATACTGTAGATAACCCCCTCGGTATGAAAATTTGAGATAACCCCTTGAACTTTTCTCATTTAACCTCTCTCAAGCACAAGGTGTGTCTTAGAAAACCATGCTCAGCCATTTTAACTTGAGAAACCCCCTCCAGTTTGAAAATTTGAGAAATCTCCATGAAATCTTCTCACTTTACGCCCTAAAAGCTAGATCGTTAGGTCTAGCATGTCACATGACAAATAGGTGACTAAGCAAAGACTAAAATATCCCTCAATCACTGAAAAATTGCTTTAATTTTTTAGGAGGGAAAGAGAGGAGAAAGAAGCCAAAAAATATTTTAAACTAAAAATAGATCTTTTTACCGGTTGGGAATGTATTTGTAATTGAATGAGTTATTTTTTAAAAGGGTATTTCAGTTATTTTATATTTTGAAATGGCATTAGGAGGGTTAGTGAGAAAAGTGTGAAATATTAGGAGTATTTTGTGAAACGCCCCATAGTTAAGGGTTTTCTCTGATCTCTAAAGTTGAGTGTGGTTTTCTATAATATGCTCAAACTGTAGGGTGTTTTTTTTAAATTAAAATAGTTGAAAGGGGTTTTCTAAGTCATCCACCATAGTTAAGAGGGTACTTCTAAAATTTACCTTAAAAATCATAAATACAAAATTATATATGTGTCAGATTATATATAAAGTTGATGAATTAGTTTTCGTCTTACAATATTACTAATGAATTTGTCAAACTTTTTTTTATTAATTTGATATCATGTCTTTACTGATTTTTATAAAGAGGGGTTTTTCGTTCACCTGTGTCTCTCTTTAAAATATTAATGAAACAAAAGGCATCATAAAAATATATAATATAGAAAAAATTATAAAATTAAAACTTTCCTATTACAAAATATTCCTTGTGATCTAAAAAATAAATACATTATTTATAAAAATTACCCAAAATATTATCTTGAATTCTCCTTACTTTATCTGATCTTTTAAAGAAATCAGACCTCTACCCTTCCAAGCTAATAATAGGGGTTCAATTTTCCCTACTCGCTTCATAGTACTTATTTTACATATAAGACTCACCCGTGCGAACACAGGCAAAATACTTGTGAAGTAGAATAAATAAATACAGGTTGTGTTTTCACACTTATGAGCTTTTTCTCATAAACTATAATATATCGTATTGTCAGGCCATGGGATTCATAAGATGTTTTTAAGATGAAATTATGTGAAACACGCAAACAAATATAGAAATAAATCATAAATTAAAAAGGATTCGAAATATGATTTATCTTACTCGTTGAATGATTCTATGTAGTAATTGTCAACATCTTTTGCTTTGTAAAAATATACATTTTGTAGAGGTGTTGCAATTATTCTCATTTGTTTCTATCTGTTATGAATTATGAAACCAAGATATTTAGGACAATTTTTCAAAAGAGGTCATTTTCGCTAAATAATTAGCAAAACTGACCGTTGTGCTAATTATTTAGCAAAACCGACCTCTTTTTGGCCCGACCTCTTTTTAACCAACATGCCAAAAAGAGGTCAGTTTTGCAAAAATAGTGTTTCGAAACATACGGGACTAGTACTCCCATATGTTTAGTGGCCAATAATCGGCTACTAATCTATTGTCAAAAACCCACAAGACTAGTAGTCTTGTGGGCTTTCTGGACTGTAACAAAAACACACAGAACTAGGAGTCTCGTGGATTTGTTAGGGCTATATAAGCCCATTGTGCCAAAAAATTAGGGTACAACCTCCTCTCTCTCACTCTCTATCTCTTCCGAGATCCTAGCCCTCCCCAAACCGATTTTACTCCACCTCTCCCAATCTCTCTCCCTCATTAACGCTAACTCCATTCCATTTATTCTCTCCAGAATCACCTCTTTCTCCCTCAGTTTTCTCTCTCTTATTCTCAACAAGCTCATTCTCTCCAAACTAGTTGTCTCCAAAACTACCATAAAGATCTTCTCCAAAGTTTGACACCGTCTATCCTCTCCTACGCCGACAAATGACAGATCTTCATCAATATATAAATTTCTTAATTTTCCTTTTTTTTCTCTATTATTTAGTTAAAATTGTAGTTTAAAAATAACTGTATATTTGGAATAATTTTTTTAATTATGATAAACAATTGTATTTGGTTAAAATTTGATAGATTAAAATTTATGGGATTAAAATTTGATAAATAACTTGCATATGATAAATGTTATTATTTCAGTTTGAATAGCGAATGGAATACTGGTTATTTGCTTATTCAATGGGAAACTGAGTGTTGAAATGAATAATATGCTTATATATGAGGGAGGATCTTCAAAAATGTTCATGTTATCTAGAAATTGCAACTTCGATGGAATGATGGAGCAAATTTACAGAGTTATTAAATTTAATCATGGAGAGTATGCACTAAGGTCTTCTGTAATTATCTGATAAATGAAAAAAGAACAATTGCTTTAGAGATCACCAATAATCAAGAACTGAGTGACATGATACAACTTGCGGAAAACCAAATCTCAATCGAATTGTTCATTGAAAATATTCTAAGATCTAGTGTTGCCCAAGTTTCATATGCTCCTTGAGAGTTCTCCCGCATGCTTGATTTAGAAAATAACTTGAGCAAATTCATTTCATCTCCAAGTGCCTTACACTTAGAAAATGACTCGTGTGCAATGTCAAGTAACATGTTCCACAACGCTTCGGGTCATGTTTCAGTTAATTTACCTATTGGTTCTATTGTACAAGAGGATGATGATGCAAATGCAGATGCAGATGATGACTATGAAGATGCTGAAGAGGAGGAACGTCTTGATAGTATGCAATGTGCAATTGGAGGAACCGAGAAGAACACTCGTTGGATGGACGAATATTGTGTAAACAACGATTATGTTGAGTCAAAAGAACTGTTGCCAGAAGAGTTTCAAATGGAGGAGTGTATAAATGCCTCACAAGTATTGATGGCACACATTTATATGCAAAATATAAAGGAGTGCTCTTGGTTGCCACCGGTGTAGACGCAAATAGTGGACTATTTCCATTGACTTTCGTAGTTTTGGAGGTGGAGGATACATCGAGTTGGAAGTGATTTTTTCAATGTATTTACAAATTCATCCTTACTGTTCAAAATCATTATCGAAAAGGCTTATAAGAAGAGTTTTCATCCTCCCGACGATAGTTGTTATTGGCCGGTTTATACTGGACTATATATATTACCACCTCAATACAAAAGACAAGTGGGACGACCTCACTCCGTGCGCATTAGAGAAATCATGGACCAAGGCTGGAAAGAAGTAGTGTCACGAATAAAATGTGGACAATGTAATCAATTAGGTCATAATAAGTCTCGTCGTCCATCAAGAACAAGTACATAGCAACTAATTGGTAATATTTTTTCTATATCTATTTTTTGTTGTTATTATGGGCTTATTCAGTATTATAGTCTTATTGATTCTGCAGGAACTAGTAAGTTAACAATTATATGTGCAGGTATATACACTATGCTTCCCAAGCCGATTAGTGAGGACATCCTCTACGATCAGTCACTACACTGTTCAGAGAGTATAACACTTACATCGGTAATGATTCTTATATTTTTAGTCATAAAGTTTTTGAAGTTATAGTCATATATTACTTATTCATTGTTATATTCTAATTTTTTTCATTGTTGTGCAGAGAGGACCAGAGCTAGTCATGATTGATCATAGCCTCGAACATACGTGTTGGCCACTTGAAGATCCGCGTATGATTGCTTTAGTAGCCCAAGTCAGTTTTCTCACATGCTCAAAGTTACGGTGGATAAAACTCGATTGAGCACTATTTAATGCATTGATAGACAGATGGAGGCCAGAGACTAACACTTTTCATCTACGTGTCGACGAGGCGACTATTACTCTCCAAGACGTAGCAGTGATACTTGGTCTCTGCATTGATGGCCATTGTGTTACGGAGACTGATAGACGTGTGTGGTATCGAGTTTGTGATGAGTTGTTAGGACTATCTCTGAAGTCCTTACCCGGGGGATATCTTAGATTGAAGTGGCTAAAAGAAATTTTCGCAAACCCCTTACCAGAAGATGCATCCCAAGTCATGATCCAGCAACATACTCGTGCATATATTTTGCACATGATTGGGACACTTCTTTTCCCTGATTCAAGTAAATATAAAGTACATTTGAGGTAAGACAACTCATTATTCATGTAATGCACTATATTGGTTGGGATTTTGTTAGATTCTTACTCATTATTCATAAAATATGACTAAATGCATTTGCCATGTGCTAGGTGGTTACCGCTTCCCCCGATCTTCAACAGGTGTGGGACATTATCATGGGGCAGTGCTATTTTAGCATACCTATATAGAGAAATGTCTAAAGTTGCTTTAATGCAAAATAAAGAGCTCAAGGGGTGCTTGACATTGTTACAAGTTTGGGCATGGGAGAGATTGGTTTTGAAACTAAGATTATGCGAGACGAGAGTTTTAGATGGACATATTCCGCTGGGCAGCAGGTACATGATTTCGGATCTAATTAAAAAAATTAATTTTTAAATTTTAAATTTGGAATTAGAATCTAACCTTCTATCATACACGCAGATGGAACATCACTAAAGCATATGATGAGACCCTGACAAGACAATTAGATTTTTATAGAGGAGAGCTCGATCGGATGAAAATTTATCAGGTATCGAATTTTATTTTAAGTTATTTTAAGCTACCGATATATTTCAAAGAGTTGCTAACATATGATATATTTTGTATTTCGAGTAGCAGCCATACAGACTTTTCCTACCTTGTCTACCACTGATTTCCATGGAGGGACACGGTATATGGAGAGCCAGAGTTCCCCTCATTTGCTTTGAAATTATGGAAATGCACGTGCCGGATCACGTGCTTAGGTAGTTTAGTTTCGCACAACACGCTCCACAATTTGTAGAAAGAATAGAGAGAAAGGCGTTCAAGGGTTGGCATCAGATTGACGGCCACTTGTGCATAATCAGTACATTGGTAGATGGAATGAGTGGCATGGGAGCATCGTCGAGCAGCTTTATCCTCCGATGGAGGAAGTCGATTATATAAGATGATATTGGGGGATTACCAGAAGATGGATAATCACTCAAACCACGCTTCCAGTTGATGAAGTCGAGATATGCTCCCAACAAGCAAGATATGTACCAAAGGGTGTAGATGACAGAGAATGGGTAAGTAAATTGTGCAAATTTGTATAGTATTTTTAATCCATTATTAACTTTTTGTTGCTTATATATATAATTGTATGTTTTAACATAATTGCAGATAGACGCTATGGATGAGATAGAGGGGATTGCAAATAAGGGCATATCTACCGCCAGAGGAGATTTAGTACATATATCGGTATTGCAGCAGATAGTGGAGAGGGTTCATAAAGCTCTTCACCGAACTCATGAGGATCAGCATGAAGGTCGCGAGTAGATGGCGCATGAGGAGAGGGTATATGCACACCAATGAAGACGAGGTGGATCTTGCTCGCATGACAATGAAGCTGGTCCGTCACAGCCCCACACACAACCGGAGAGCGAGCATGTACAAGCTCAAGTCGAAGGAGGATGCCGACGATCTGAGCGGGTACGAAGTGGGAGACAACAGGGGAGGGGTAGCCTTTTAGGTTGCATGTGATAGTTTATTAGTTTTTCTGCTTAGACTATATTTGTCGTATGGATAGACTTGATACATTTGGATTTTGTCGTATTGATATGTATATGACGTATCTATTGTGTTGTGATGTTGTGAAGTGATTAAATGTGTTTTTATCTAGTGTTTATTTCTTAAAGTTTATAACTTATACAAATATTATATTTCATAGCAATGTATATGAAGTGGATGCTTTGTTTTTGTGCAAGTTTTTATCAAAAAGCAATGTATATGAAGCTTAACAAGCCTGTGCATGTTTTGTGTAGGTTTGCACTCTGCCCAACAAATCTACGGGACTACTAGTCCCGTGGATACACTAGGCAGTAGAGAGTTGGCTAGCCAAGTCTCCGTTTAACGCACAGGACTAGTAGTCCCGTGCGTTTTGGTTACAATCCAGAAAACACATGGGGCTACTAGTCCTGTGAGTTTTCTGACAATAGATTAGTGGCCGATTACTGGCCACTAAATATACGAGACTACACTATTTTTGTAAAACCGACCTCTTCTTGGTCTGTTGGCCAAAAAGAGGTCGGTTTTGCTAAGTAATTAGCAAAACGATCGGTTTTGCTAATTATTTAGCAAAAAATAGCCTCTTTTGAAAAATTGTCCAGATATTTATTATCCATCATCAAGCAACTCATTTTCCTCTTAAAGAAAATTGAATTAATTTTCAACATTCTACATTCTGGGCGGGGAATTCTTCAATCACAGTCACAATTTTAATATTCCGATATTACCCCCCATCTACAAATCATTATTGCACAAAAAGCTAAGGTGCCTTGTCCCCCTCCACACAGCTCCTGACCCACTAGGCCCCACGTACACCTCACACTCTATAAAACCAGCTCTCCGGTAGACAAAATTTCCCACTTCCTACACCTCAAATCATCACCTATCAAAATTCTCAGAAAGACTCCAGGGGCCAATCAGCAAAAATGGCGGCCGCATCAAGAAACCATCAAGTCCTCAAGCACACCATCCGCCTCTTCTCCTCCTCCCCGAGAAAGATGGAGGGGCTCGCCGCCGGCGACGAGTTCGACGAGTCCGACGTGTGGTGCTTCCAACCCGAATCCAAACCCGATAAGAAATCTTCGGTTCCACGGTCACGATCAACGTGGACAATGAACCAGACCACACCCGCCTCTGGCTCCGGCTCCGGCTCTGGCTCGAAGTCTCGCCCGGGTTCAATGCCCGTGAAGGTACCAGACTGGTCTAAAATATTGCCACATGAAAGTAAGAGTAGCACGAGTTGTTATAATAAGAGGGGATTCGAGGAGGAGGAAGAAGACGAGGAGGCGATCGTGCCGCCGCACGAGGTGGTGATGAGGAGGGCGGCGGCGTCGCTGTCAGTCGTGGAAGGGGTCGGGAGGACGTTGAAGGGGAGGGATTTAAGTCGGGTAAGAAACGCCATTTGGGCGAAAACTGGTTTCCAAGACTGATATGGATCTATTGGATCTTTTTTTTTTCCCCTATATAAATATGTATTTATGCATGAGGATGTTGAACGTTAATGAATAAGAGGAGGGGAGAAATTTTCTTTTCTTTTCTTTTCTTTTTTTTTTTTTTTTTTTCAGGTGGGTTCATTACGAGTCTGATATTTTCCAATGTCTTCGAAAGAGAACAAGTTGAGTATCTTTTTTTTTACGTAGGTTTGATTTTGAATAATATACGAATTTTTTTGTGATGATATTAGTTAGGAATATAATGCAAGATCATGCAATAATGCCTGCGTGCAAAACCTTGGAGATTGTTTTATTTGACGTAACTGAAACTTTCTTTTACGCAACCATAAATTTAGGGTATAAAATCATTCGTCTTAGTTATGTTAAAAAAATTGTCCTATCTCAGTTGCGCAATGTTTGACTTCATGAGGAATAACAAAATCTTGCTTGCTCACAAGACATATATAGATTAAACAGAAGACAAATTTTGGAAATTAAACAGAAGATAATTGTATTTTGCCTGTAGATTAAACAGAAGATAAATTTGGGAAATGAAACAAATATTAGTTCTGTTGTTTATTGTGGGATCTATACAATTACTTATGGATTTTAGGACCAGCAGATCATTTTGTACTACACTTTTGGGCCATGATCAAACCAAGAGATCTCTGAGTTGCTGTGTATATTCATGTACTATCATATCATGTTTATAAATGGGTAAATTACACTAAACCCGCAAGAACTTTCAGCGCTTTGGTAAAACCCCCAACAATTTTCAAAACCACACTAAACTCTCAAAAACTGCAGATATATAAGCCCAATATCTTTTGGATAAATTACACTAACTCCCAATAACTTTCAAATGGCTTTTTATGTTGTTGTTTTGCTCTAATTTTAGGGTTATGTACAAAACTCAGAAACTTATTGAAGGATTAGTACGAAACACTAAAAGTTCTTGAATGTTCAGTGTAATTTACCCTTTTTATACATTATATTTCTAACACAACCAACGACTTGAAAAACAGTTAAATCATTCTGTTCTATAGATAAAAATCTAGAAAAAAAAATTAATATCTAACTCATCCAAAATTAAATAAATACTAAAACCATCTAAAATAAAAAACCATGCCCTACATTTAATAACGTTATCTCAATTCCCATCCTATCTAGCTACATCCATCCCATCATCTTTTCATGAATAACTTTAGAAGCTTGTTAAGATAAAAAGTTTTCCAATCAAAGAAATGCCAATACTTGTTATGAGCTCATGAAAATGCAAACACTTGTTACCAATCAAATAAGTTTCAAACAAGGTACCAAAGACTGGAGGCATTGTTAACGAAATACACTTGTTTGAAAAATCAAATTATCGTGTTCTATATTTAGAAAGAAAATATGGGGAAAAAACAAACATCTGAACTGCTACAAACTAAATACGTAGATTATTGAGAAACCAAAGTGAATACAGGGATAAAATTAAAAGTGAAAACCTCCAAAATCAAAACCCATCAGCTGCCTCATTAAAAACATTATCTAAAGTACCATTCCATCAGCAGCCAACTCTGATCCTTGCATGAGTAACTTGTTGGAAGCTTGTTTAAAGAAGCTTGTAAGATAAGAAGTTTTCAATCAAAGAAATTGCCAACATCAACAAATTGATAGCTTTACGCTAGCCAAGGAATCAAAATAAGTGCAAAGTGTTAGGTCATTATAAAGACTTTGCTATCAAATAATTAGCAATATGGGAGAGTGTAACGAGTTAAAGTTAGGGGTCCCCTAAATTTTAATGAGTCATTTTCAGGGAAAAGACTAAAGAGGGATGAGAGAGTCCAAATATGATAAGACTGTCCTCTTCAAGATGACGCTTGGCATTGTTGGAATTTAGTGGTAGTTGATGAGGAGATGACTTTTGTCATGATATTTCTCTGTTAAGTTTTGTAAAATTTTCCTTCCTTTTCAATCTTTTCTAGTTTCTTCTTACCATATTTGAGCTGACACCTGTGTAGGGTTTTGTCTAGCCAACGGTATATAAGGAAAACAAGGCTCCATCTTTGTTTGTTTGTTAATTTACTTCTTCTACCTTTTCTAAATTAAATAATTAAAAAATAACTGAATAGGGAAGGTATCTGAAACATTATATGATAAGATAATCCCTCCTTTATAAAGAATGAAAAATTAGTGAAGAACTTCTAAATGCACAAAACAATGCCATTTAAACACGTAGAATAATGTCATGTGTTAGTTATCCCTTCTTTATACACAAAGAGAAATTTGCATTTTAGGTTGTGCTAAGTACAGTCTTACTGCTATATTTCGATCTTATCTCCATGTTCTTATCTGTCGTTTACCAAAAAACTCTCCAAAATGCACGAACATACCATACCTCCCCTTTAGGGACATACACATTATGCACAACATCGAAATGATTATTTTAAGGTACTCAATAATGTGCATAATTTCCAAACAGAGGACATGCACAACATGTACTGAAATAGTTCATGCTTTGTAGATGTTACACAAGAAAGTACGTCATAATCATGACAGTGTTCAAATGGTATTAATACTATTATTACTTGTATACATATTTTTGCAAGTACAAAGATCTTAAAATCAAGTTGTAGCCAAAGATTTTGACAAATCTTCAACTTAATAGAAAATAATGAGTATGACAACTGAGAGTCATGGTACTATTTATTATTGTAATTAAGACTATACACATTGCGTGAAAATCTTGAAAGTTGAAAGGGTAAACAGGGTATCGTTTCAGTATTTCCAACATTACAAATAGTAACTTCAATATCAACTGCTGCAACATTTGAATCATAGTGGTCCGCTGTTGGCAACTCAAAACTATGAAACATTGACACATATTAAATGAACACATATATAACAATAACATCACATTGCTTGTTGCATAGAAAATTATTTATTTCGTAATAAAACAGATGCAATAATAGTATCTCTTTCTTATTTAATCTATGTTTTTAACATTCAGCGTCATTTTAGCGTTCATTTTCTATTTTCTGTGCATATTTATTAGCATAATTTATGAATAATATATGTCATTCATATTTGTTTTTGATAAAAAAAAATTAATACGATCAATAACAAATAAAAAATTTAAAATTGATACATATTAAGCACAATCGAATTGCTAAGAAAATTAAAATTAATACAATTGAGTTCTAAAATAAAATAAATAACGAATAATAATCAAGATGAAAGATCCATTGTTACATTCTCAAGCTTGGAACTTTCGGACCACACACAATCTAATATTCAATCAAAAAATAACATAAATGTTACAATTAAAATGCGAAATATGCGATTGAATAAAAAATAAACTTAAATAATAAGAAATAAAAATTGATGAATACTAAGAACGATTGAATTGCTAAATAAATTAAACTTGATAGAATAGACATATAAATAACAAAAAAAAGTTGAGATGGAAGATCGATTGTTATCTTCTCAAGATCACAATTTTTGGATTATACATAATCTAATATCCAACAAAAAAATAACACAAATGTTATAAAAATTGAAATGGTAGAACTATGATCGAAATAAAAATTAATGCAAATAATAATAGACTGAAAACAAAAAATTAAAATTGATACATACGATTATTCAAAAAGAAAAGAGAAGAGCAACCAAAATCCTAGGTTAAAGCACGTTCAATCCTTAAAAAATCAAGAATAAAGAATTATTAAGAGAATAGAGGACAGGACTTGGAGAACTTTTTTAAGAAAAGAGAAAATAAAGATTATTGGAATCTTAAAAGGTAATAGATATGATTAGTTTTTATTCGGATGATTTTAAATTTCTTAATTGTAGATTATTCACATTCAAATTGAAATTTAAAATACTAAAATTAGAGCTCAAAATTTGTTACTATGTTTAACTAATATCTTGACTGATTGGATTCTATTATATATACTTATTATTTAGGATAATTTGATATTCTGAAATTGTAGGGAGATTTAAAAATTTAAAATCAGCATAATTTTTCTCCATATATATTAATGAATATTAAATTAGCTTAATTTATATTAATGAATATTAAATTAGCTTAATTTAAAACTCTATAAATAAGGATGGCACATGTCATTTTTTGGTGTGTTTAGATTTCGGCAAGCGGTTAGATGAAGATGACACATGTCATTTTTATTTATGAAAGAGAAATCATATGCATCTTCTTCTAGTGTGTTTGAGGTTATTTATTTTTGCTTTAAAGTATACCCTAGTATAAGATTGATGGAACACATAAAGACATAAAAATTGATATGTGTCATATGATAAAGGCACAAAAAACTAACATGTGTCATATCATAAGTACTCGTGTATTTCTCTATCCTATCAAAAGATGACATGGGGACACCTAATACTACATGCACCTAAGAATTCTTAGTAAATTAAAACTATCCGTAATTTAAAAAAATACTCAAATATTTTATAATCCTTATCAGATTATAATTATTTATAGCTAAAAAATCTCATAATCATATTTTTTAAATATAGAAATTAAAAACTCATGTGGAGAGCCTCTCTACATAAAATCACAGGTTAATTTTAGAAAACCCCCCTTCAACTATCGGGATGTCTTAGAAAAAACCTCCTCAATTATTTTAATTTGAGAAAACCCCCTCAAGTTTGAGTATATTGCAGATAATCCACCTCAAATTTGAAAATAAAAATCTCATAATCATATACTTAAATATAGAAATTAAAGAAAAAGACTCATATAGAGAAGCCTCTAAATAAAGTCATAGGTTAATTTAGAAAAGCCCCCTCAACTATGGAGGTATCTTAGAAAATCTCCTCAACTTTTTTAATTTGTGAAACACCCTCAAGTTTGATCATATTGCAGAAAATTTGAGATAACCCTCTAAGCTTTTCTCACTTAATCCTCCTCAAATATGGGGTCTATCTCAGACACCACCCCACCCCCACCCCACCTCCCACCCCCTAAAAAAATTAGTGTGAGTAACCCCCCCTAAAGTTTGAGCATATTGTAGATAATCCCCCTCAAATTTTAAATTCTGAAAACTCCTATGATCTTTTCTCATTTTAGGCCCTAAAAACTAACATCATTAGGCATAACATGTTATATGACAAGTAAATGAATGAGAAAAGACCAAAATACCCCTCATCATAAAAAATTACTCTGAATTTTTTAGGATAAGAGAAAGAGAGGATAAAGAGGGGAAAGGCATTATAAATTGATCAAGATCTTTTTTTTTTACTGCTTAGGGGTTTCTTTGTAACTTAATAGGTTCATTTCAAAAGGGTGTTTCAGTTATTTTATATTTTGAAATAGGGAAAATTGTGTCCGTGCCCCAAAAGTAGAAACTTCATGTGACCGGGCCCCTCGTATTTTTAATTGTGTGGATCAGCCCCAAACAGTAGCTGAAAATGTGTTCGGGTCCCTCCACGTCAGCAGTATACAACTGAGAGACTGTATTTTAAAAAAAACCCTAAAATGCCCTTTCTCCTTCTTCCCAGATGTGTCTTATTAGGTGAACTATTAATGGTGATCTGATGGTGGAATTGGCGGGAAATTTCCCTCACTCTCTCGCTTTTTTATCCTATCTGAGCAATAACTATATAGTGCGGATCATGAGCAATAACTATCTAGTTGTTGTTCTTCAAAACTATTCAGGGCCTGTAAAATTTTCGCCATCACTCCTTCTACATTCCCGTCATAATGGCTGAGAACGGTATTGTCTGCGTGGTCTCATCAGGTGACAAAGCCGTCTTCTTAAAGATTAATTCTCTAACTAGCTTGATGGAGATCAAATTTGATGCTTCAGAGAGGTTAAAAATTCCATATGAGTCTTTAGCTTTGTCATACAAAGA
>JBAKGM010000326.1:21714306-21740288 GCA_037177215.1 Asparagus racemosus | reverse complement strand
CCCCCCAACCCCCGCCCCGGCGAGTACATGCACAACACTTCTTATATAAATACTAAATAATTAAAAATTTGTAAACTAAGACCACTATCAGCCAAGTTCCATGCGGAGATGTGTAGGATAACATTAAAGTGACATTATTTGAAATGTTACTCTATATTTTTCCTCGTTTATTGTTGAGTATAATAGGGAATATATTAAATCTAGTAGGTATAACATCATTATTTCATATATATCTTCTTATTTTAAATCATCTACAAAGTTAGTTGCCTTCTAATCAACTGCCTGACCCTACTTTGCTGCTAACATTTCTCTGAAATTCCAACAATACCCTCTCTTAATCCACGTAAAGCATGCGACCTCCCTTGTTGATGCTCTGCAAGCTTTTCACATGAGATTAAGTGAGAGTTTGGTTGAAATTTCAGGGATATTTTAGCAGCAAAATAGAGCATGGTTTATTTAGAAGAAAAGCAAAATAGAGCACGGTGATTATTTAGAAGAAAAAAAATAACTTTGTAGGTGGTTTAGATATAAATTAAAAATATAAAGTAATTTACTTAAATTAATCCTAAATATAAGATGGTTTCTAGGAAAAGACCCTAACATGAATTAGTGAATTATCAATAAAAAGATTGTTCTCTTGCATCTTAATGATCACTACACCCAGAATGAGAAACGTAAAATGTATGTGCAGTGACAAGAATATAGGTATCACAAAAAAGCAAGTGACATGACCAAAGATTGGCGCAAATGCACATCTAAACGCTTCAATGTGAGAACACCTATCATACATGTATTTATTCCCAAAACTCCTTTTTTTACGTTTGCACTGATCCAAAAGTATACAACTCTTGGGGCCAGAGCTAATCAGTGGAAAAGACCCACTGAATAGCTTCTTCAAATATAGAGAAAAAAATGAGAAAACCTTATTTTTTTATAAATAAAAAAAACTAATGCACATCATCAGAACCTAGTAAGAGCTAATCGGACATACATCAAGAGCAATTAGCACCAACAATATAGCTAAGCCAAGATCAAAGAGTGAAAAGGTATGAATAATTACTAAGCTAACACGTAATCAAACACCGATATTTGGGTAGTAGAGTTTCATAATTTTATCAGGTTCTACAAAAGAGAGATTCTTTACACCTTAATTCCTGGACCTACAAATACATCAGCTAGAAGCAAAAGCAGATTCCATGGCTTGTAGGATTCTGGGTGTATCAAACCTGAAATTTCTGAAGCTTTTACCTGGACCGATATCAACAGTTTGAGGTTCAGACCCAACTCTCTGTAAAACGTTTTCTGAGCTTGTTCCTCCTCCTGAATTGTTCTTTGCTTTCCAAACGCAAGTCCCTAATCAGGAAGCAAAGGTATTTGTTAATTTGAAGTGTACTTCAAATTATTCTCCAAAAAGATATTTACACAATGAGTTAATTGCAGATACACCCCTTATACTAGGAGTGTGCAGCGACTTAGGGGCCCACTAGTATGTTAGAGCCAATTGTCCTTGAACTCAAGATGGTATTATTTCTTGCATTTGGTTTAAATGACACGTGAGAATCACATGACAACAAATTATTTTTGCTCTTAGTTTAACTGAAAAGACTAAATTACCATGAAAATTGTGGGCAAAAATGTAACACCGCCTAGGTTCAGGGGTGTAAGAGCTATAATAGAGGGTATGTAATTATACGCCCATATTATGTGGGGTGCATTTGCAATAAACAATTAAGAATTAAGTTTTCTAACTGGTTGACTTTATCCAGGTAGATTCAGACAGTAGTTTGTTGTTATAAGCATATCACTTTCACTACACAGAAGATAAGGAAATACACAACAAACCTCTAGTAGATGAATCAGATTTCTGAGCCACTGGAGGAGGATGACTAGATATCCACGATTTTAAAGACCTGTGGTCAATACATGAAACAAAAGAAAATTATAATTTAAAGCAATATGAAAGAAAGCAGGCTTTTATGTTTGCGTCTGCTGAAAGTTTGAGATATACTGACATTAAAAAAGGTGCAACCATGTAAAGCTTTAACCCGTTTATTCCCCGTGACATTGCATCTTCCCCTGCAGGTTGAAGTTCATCGAGTCTATGCCATGAAATCTCCTGCAGGAAGCATTAAAACACGTTTTAACTAAAAACATATAGCATGTATGCACTGTTGTCCTAGAAACAAACTACAGTGCTATCTATGAGATTTAAGAGTAGCATTGTCGAATGAAGAATGAGCAAAGTGTTAAATAGTAGAATAGTATAGATTCTCATTAAGTGAAAAAAAAGCTACAACTACACCCATGCCTAAACAATAGCAAAGATTTTGTGTGAAATAATGTGAGGATAATTTGTTGGATTATAATTTAAAGATATTTATGAGTTTGAGCCCATGAGGAAAGTGGATTCGTAGATAGAACCCAGCATGGGCAATTACTCTTTTACCTGTAGAGATGAATTGTAGGATGGATTATGTCACTATTTTAAGAAGATGGACACATTGATGGAATGCTGTGTTTTGGTGTTTATACAGGAAATCATAAAATGACATTTTTGGGGAAAGCATAGGGTACGCATCAAGAAGCATGTACATCATTTTGAGAATATTATATGTTGAAAATCAATGACCTTATTTGAAATTTGATCATGATGATTATGGAAAGATTCATAGATTGCTGATATACATTGAGGATTAAATTCAATTATGAATAGTTAAAAGTTTGCTATAGATTTTCCAGTAGACAAGATGGTCGGATGAGACTTTTCATCTATATGGAGAAATGAATTGGATGAACATGACGAATAACTTTCAACTCCTCAGAATTGATGATTTTTTTTTAAGTACTCAGAATTGATGATTTATTCGATCAACTACAAGGTGCTCAATATTTTTCCAACATAGACTCGTCATCAGGGTGGTAATATCAATTGACAATTAGAAAAGTAAACTCTAGACTAACCAATCTAGACTCTTAGCGCCAACTTATTAGTTATTACCCTTAAACAACAACTACTCGAGAACAAATCCAATGCTAGATTCAAACATCATTGATAACCACAACTAATTACAACTCCAAACATCAACAAGCAATTAAAACAAACAATTCCAAATTGCGAACTATCTCCAATCAACAATAACGAAACACCAACAACTCAGAATGATCCATCAACATTAAAGAAGAAAATCAAAGAAACCATACCGAATCTGTCCTGGCGAGGCGACCTATGGTTGTTGTGGACTAGGGGCGGTGGTGGCACCCCCATGGGGGTGGCAACAACAGGGGAGGGGGGGCCGTGGCAGAAGAAGGCAGATGATATCTACTGGTGGCGAGGCTGGGTTTTTGGGGAGAGGCTACTAAAATTTTATTTTCAGAACCATGTCTCTGATACAATGTTAAATACTAGAATACTATAGATTCACATTGAATGAAAAAAAAGCGACAATTGCTCCCTATATATAGAGATAGAATAACAAATGCGTGTAGGCAATATCAAAATACAATCACATGATTCACATGCCTTCTCCTACTATACTTCGTACTTCCAGAAAAACAAAAAACGTTTTGCTTTTGTATTAAATTAACATTAACTAAGAGCAGTTCTATATGTTAAAGGATATGTATAACATGCTGCAAATTGTAACGCTACATGAAAGTTTTTCAATAGAAGGAAAATAGATAGACTGCGAGAGTATAGATAACATTATGAAAGACTTACACTGATCTCCTTTTTGGTTAGAGGTGCAAAGACAGTATCTTCCTTCACCCCAGTAATTATGTAGAGCCTAACCCTCTGCTGGCCGATTACAACTTCAATATAATCATCCATTTTCAGAAGTTTAGAGACATCACATCCTGTTTCCTCCAAAACCTGTATCGATAAGTCCAATCAATGATCACAGGCGTAAATCAGCAGACGAGTTGGATGGGAAAAAAGGTTGTTAGAAACAGAAAAGACACAAGTGCACCAGAAAATCATTCAAAATTTTCATGAGAGTCTTCAGAGCAACAAAAATATCAAAAAAGTAAATTTTTTTGTTCAAGATAGCCTAGGCACTTAAGTACATAAGTGCTTCTAAATGTCAAATAACAGGAGACTGGGTTATAAAGCTACCAGTGAATGATGAAACGTACAACTTATAATTGATGCATTTTACAGATTATTTTTTGCAGAACTGATATTTCGCGCTATGTGATAGATCTTTTGTTATGCAGTTCATTTCTTTTCTCCTATTTCAAACCTATTCATATTTTATATATTTATTCCCAACTTCAAGAAGAACACCACACCCCTTCCCATCCCCGCTCAGAGAACAGCAGGAATAATGCAGCATTCGAGACTAGTTATGCAAATTATATTTAATGTTGGAGTTACTGGAAAGAGAGACTTGTGAAATTTATTTACTTCTCGGACAGCACATGTATGATCTTCCTCATCTTTGCTCTTTTTGCCACGAGGAAAACTCCAACTTGCACTGGATTTCCAGCCTTTTACAAGCAAACACTGCAAACATAAGCATGAACATTAATTGCAAGGTTGTACTCCAACAAGGAAACAGAAAAATTTTACTTTTTAAGCAAAAGCCCATATAACCTCTTAGGGTGCATTTGGTCCGGATATGGCACGGATATGATATTTACCATATACATATCCGCTTACCCATCTCGGATACGGATATGGATATACCTCGGTAAGGAAAATTCATATCCATATCCGCTAAACTCGGATATGGATACAGATAGACATGCGGATATATACGCGGCTATGCATGCGGATACAAAACGGATATGAGAAAACTAAATAGTATTGAAAAAATATAGTTCATGTGATACAAAAGAGTTCATTACTATGTTTATTATATCTGAGAAGCTAAGATTAGACATCTTGATCATCAAAATTAACCTCAAATCCATAATATAAGGATTAAAATTATCGTACTAGTATGACTAAAATGAATTCAGATATTTCAGATACAGATCCGGATATTTCACTATAAAACCATATATGTAACCATATCCTATCGGTTATCAATTTGAGTAACCATATTTGTATCCTAACGGACACGGTTATGGATATTTCCTCTTATACGAATACGGTTTAGCACCCCTATGAACCTCTTCATATAAATGTCATGTTTTCCCACTTAAGAATTCAAAACCAAAAGTCTTCGAAAACCCTAACTAAAGACGGGCCAAAACTGGGAAGCTAAAGAGCATTTTCAAGTAGTAAGTATACTAGAGAAATTAGGAAATTTTTTTAGTCCCCTACTGGGATTATGCAATTGTATTCTATTTGCTTTATCATGAATAGAACCTAGTTATCCCTCTTTGGATCAAGTTACTTTCCAACATAACAAGCATGTTTCATTTTCAAACATGATCTCATTCCCTAAACCAGTAGATTGTTTGTTCCCTTGCAACTGCTTGATACTGGAACTACTATGAATAAGCATTGACATATAAACTGCCCTTATATGTAAACTCCTCTAGCATTCGGCTCACACAGTCTCACTGTGATTCCTGACCAACTACAAGCAAGAATGCAATACCTATACTCCAGTGATCCGAAAATCAGGGATAACATTCACAAGATAGGTTTTAATAGTATATCCCTAACGCATCATTTGAAGTCACAATTGGGAGCTTGTATACATAAGCTTGGTTCAAAACTTGATGTCATGACCTAGGTTGCATGGGTATGGGTACGGGTACGGGACACAACAAATTTGTAAAATATAGGGTATGGGAACACGACTATATATATGCATGTTATGTATATTTATATGTATTAAAATTAATAATTTACATAAGATCAATATATAAGAAATAGATGCAAAGTGTAGAATATACATCTAAGAAGTGCATAAGGAGTGTTTTAAATTGAAACATCGATTATATAATTGAGTATAAGCCCGAATAAACATAGTCATATATTCAAGAAGCATCCAAGAGGTTTGGGTACGGCTAGGGATACGGGTATGTGTCAGGAACGGCTACGGCTTCTAATAGAAGTACCCAGGTATCATAGTTCATGACTTTCTTTGCTTCGAGTTGCAAGTTTGAAGTAATAAGAAAGGACAACACTCACACTAGCAATTTAGTCAGCATAACAACAGAGTACAACTACCCCATTTTAATGCATATAAAGTTGAAGGGAAAAAGACAACGAAACACAGTGAGGCTCTCCTTAATATAAGCATCACCATCACATTCAAGTCTTGTTGTACTAACACCCCTACAAGATATGCACATTTTTGTGTTTCATTAGGGAACTTAAGGGTTATCATCATCGTCTACTCCATGAAAACACGAGAAAGGCTTAAGCTAGGAAAACAATACCAAAGAGTTATTAAGTTCGACCTCCCACCAATCTTTCTGAACTGATGAAAAATACCACACAATGCAAGCAACTAAGCATAAGAAAGAGATGGTACTCTGATAAATAGTTAATTCACAGATTAGAACCAACGTTGAAAGCATATGTGAATATGGCCCTATAGTAAATGGTCAGTTCGCCGATGAAACCAACATTTATAGATACTGGAGATTAAACTCATGAAAATAAGGACCAAACCTAACACCCTAAGGCAAGAAAGTGTCGAGACAAACATGCAACATATAAGTTAATACATATTGTTACATTGAAATCACATTCATCGTTAACAGCTAGTACAATCCTAAAGGAGTAAAGGAGACACTTAAGCCATAGAAAAGAGGAATGTCGAGACCAATATGCTAAAATGTAATATAGTCAATATTGTTTTCTGTTTAGGCTAATATAGTAGGAACTAGGAAGAGTAAGAAGTAAATGAAATTTTCATTCAAATATCTAAGCTAGGTATGAGAGCTAGTGCAGACAGAGGACATACCCATTACCCACAATCATTATACAATCCAAACGTGAAAATAAATAAATTTTTGCTTACAGCAGTACTGTAAAAGAACTATAGTCAGTCCAATAGGTCAAACACACATTAAATGAAAATCAGCATTTTGCCATAAAAGAGTGGGACACAGAATAGGGGTTTGTCATGGGAAAAGGACTTTACTTTTGAAAGCACTACAAAAGAGTTGATCAAGTTCATCTGGCCTGCCAGACTCGACATTGACCCCCTCTTAACTAGGTAAGACAACTATGTATCCAATAAAAAAAGGCCTAATGTTCACTAAGCATATGGGAGACCTCCATCTTCAAGTCATGAAGACCCAGTTCATGTAACAAAGGAGTAAATCGTTAAACACTCCTACAGCGGAAATAATCTTGATAAATGTGTAAGATTACATATTTTGCTAAATGAAAGCATCTATGTCTTTACCATCCACTACAATCCAAAGACATCCACTACCATCCAGATGGCCAAATGAGACATTTATGCCATTACCAAGATGCTAGCATGTCATAGTCACAAAATAACTTTCTTGCATAAGCTAATATACTAGCAAGAGGAGGATGAATGTACTCAAAAGTTTTACTTTTAAGATGTGAGCTTGCATATAAAGAAGGGATATGATATGAAAACAGTATTCATTAAATATGACAATTATACAAAACTAAATGGTACTTCCGAGCATCAAAATGTAAGCAAGCAGTCTTACCCTTTCATAGGTCTCATCTAATATGATTGCACCCGTCACCGGAACCCGAAACTTGTACGAGGTAAAATCCTTATAAATGTCATCAATGTGCGCAATATACGGCCTCAAAGCAGCACAGCTATTAAACACTATTAACTCGCTAAGGAAACAAAATAACAATTCAAATTTCTACACACCAACGCTAAAATAACAACTATGAAAAGGATACTGAGGGATGTAAATTCCTTGAAAGAAAGCGATTTCAGCGACGGATTTTGCTCGACGGAGTTGTCCTCGTAAAACCAATGGGCTTGCTCCAGGAGGAACAAGATCCTCTCGAATGATTCAAGATCCTCTTTCGGAACGTTGAGGACAAACCGGCTGTGATAAAAATCGAAACTTTAGATAATTGAGGGGAAAAAAATCGAATAAATTTGTGGAAACTTATGAGAGAGTGACCTGCAGAGATCGTCGAGGAGCTCTTGAGGCGGGAATTGATTCCTCATCGGAGCGCTCGAGGCTCGATGCAGTCCCGCCGCCATGATGCTGACGTGGCAAGGGGAAAGAGCGGGAAAATAACCCTAATTTTGGTTAGGAGAAGGCAACAGCGGCGAGATTTGGGGGTGAAGTATAGAATGAAGATCTCTTAAAACTTAAAATTCCCAAGTTGACCTTTATGCTAATCACCGTTTTGGGCCAAGGCCGAGCCCAAACTGGCCTCACTCCACCCTCAAGTTAGTGAGTAGTTGGATGCATTAATTAAAAAAAATTTTGACCCTTTTTAATAAATTTGATTTTGAAAATTATAAATTCTATTTAAAATTTGCACTTTAATACCCTGCTTGTGCAAATGGATTCTCAACAACAGCCCCCCCCAAAAAAACTCATTCGATAATTACATGCTAATTTTAAATATTTCAGCTGTCATTATCTATTAAATATAATGTAAAATATCAAATTCCTATTTAAAATAAAACTAGGGTAGATTCAAAATAGAATTATAGTAGTTTTAATATTAAATTTAACAAAAGACAATGGCTAAAAATTTCTAAAATTAGTATGTAAGGGTCTCATATGAGAATTTTCTAGGAGAATTTCCTACATTTTCATAACTGGGAGTATTAAACTGCAAATTTTACGAACCTTATTATGATATATAAATGCTTGCTAAAAACAAGTGAAGACATATCACACTCCCTTTAAAAGTATGAGTTTAGGAAAAACTTTTACTGGACGATATCATCCTTGAAGTTTTATTTTGTATATTTACACTAATTGTGGGCAACAATTTTTGAATCGGATTGATATTAATAAGACAAGATAGTAGTTTACTTGCTTAAATTTCAACTCTATTTATCGTCTCATCCTGCTTTGTGTTGTTATTCATCAGGATTCATTGAATATACAAACACTTACAAGAAAAGCTTATCGACAGTGTTTTCAAACACCAAATCCTTGGGAGATGACCATGCGAAATTAAAACCAAAACTGCCTCAAACTTGACATATTTCTCATCTTCCCTCTATAAGAAATTTCAATTGTAGCTCATCCTCTCACGGCTAGGATAAAAAAGGTTATTAGCCAATCCTCTTTCTAGATCATAGCATTAGCAGCTAATCTTTAAAAATTGTTGCTTCATACCAAGTCATTATGCAAAGTAGAAAAGTCCATCCACAATCTTCTGGCATCACGGAGCAAAAAAATAATAAAAAATTCTACCTTTGCTCCTTCTAGGTGAACATCAAAACTAAGATCAATTCTTAGGTTTTCTCTTTGAACTGTGGCACTTCAACTTGAATAAATATGGCTCTGTTCTATGGTCCTCACAATCTAAAGACAACCAGATAAAAACGGTTCCGACCTATAATCGTCGCTATCAGAAAGCAATTAGAATGGCTCCAATCTAGGGTCCTCGCGGTTAGTAATCTTGTGAATTTCCTCTTTTATTATTGTGATTAATATTTCTTGTTATATTACAATCAAGCATGTAGATTATTACTAGGAATGTACTACTTTCAATAATTTTCTTTTATTTTTGGCAATCTTGATTAGAATGGCACTAATTTCAACGGTATCATCATTTTCTTTTATTTTTGGTATCTACCATAAAACTTTCCATGATCAATATTTTCTTGACCCTTTTGGATATTAAATTGTTTTCGTATCCTAATTAACCAAACTATTAAAAATTGTATCTTTACATTGTTATCCGCGATGGATTACTCAACTTTTTTATTTATAAAATTGAAGTTATCAGCCTTACTTTGTTTTCTCATAGAAAATTTCTTAGAGTTTGAATTCATCAATTGTTCTCTCCCAAAGATCCAGTCTTGATCTGTCTCTTTATTCCCCTTTTTTTATTCAATTATTGGCTAAATCATGTTATATGGCAACTTTATAATTAGAGAATAGTTTCTATTCATTAAAAAAGGTAAATAAGTTCTTTGTCAATTTATATACTTTTCATAATTATTAATATGTTTTCTAATGGGTTATTTACATACATACTCCTTGAATTATGGGTATTTATAAAAAAATACCCTCCAAATCTTAGTATTTGCAAAACTATCTCTCAAAGCATCAACTTTGTGAAAGAAGTAATCCTAAAATCAACAAACCATCAACTCGGTGCTAAAATTTTATCTATTTTGTTGAAAGTTTTTTACATTGCAATTGAAAATTAGCTTCTCAAAGTTGATATTTAATTTTTGAGGGTAGTTTTTCCCCCCCAAAACTGATGGTTTGAGGAGTAATTTTGCAAATACTAATATTTCGGGGGTATTTTTGCAAATATCCATGATATAAGAGGGTATGTATGCAAATAGCTCTTTTCTAATTTCATAAGATGAATTATTAACATTTGTAATTGATTATGAACATAGAAAAAGGCGATCACGCATTAATTATGGACCATCTACACAGATTACCAAATATGACAAGAAAACGATTAATGGAGGTAGCCTCATAAATTGTGCGTGTATTATCTCTTTTGCTATCTTGCATATCTGCTAAATGTTTATCAACAATGCATAAGAAAGAATTAAAACAGTATTCTTGTGAAATTACCTATTATTATTGTACTATAAAAAAATTTCTTTATTTGTAAGATATTTGATTCTTTTTTTTTTCTGCCAAATGCATAAGAAAGAATTAAAACAGTAGTGCACGTCTTCAACTCCTTTTCTTTTATAAATCTAATATAAGGTTGATAATTGCCTTTTAGCTACTAAACATCATCTTAGTATAGAAGGATATACGTGGATGAACGACGAAGTAACGATTCTAATTTTAGCTATAAAACATATGAACAGCTGGGCGTGTGAAATAACCAAGTATCTAATTGGAAGATAATTACATAATTTGTTTCTCTATTAAGATTAAATAATTCTTCTTACATTACTGTCAAGCATGCAGATTTTGATCAGCACTGCACTAGTTTCGACACCATCAAGATTTTGTTTTATTTTTGGCTATTTTAATTCTACTGATCGACTTTTTTGTTTTGCAGGCGACACATTGCACTTACTTTCATTGTTTAAACTAGGGTGAAAATAAACTCAATTCTATTTCTTCTCAAAACTACTAAACGACCGCTTTGGCATAAAAGCTCGTGGTGGATGCGCTTGTGAATGTCCTTCTGGTCACTATTAACTTGTTTTTTATAGACAAAAGACGCTCACTTAATATACGAGATAATAGACTAAGGTGACTATAATCAGCTATTATTAACATACAAAATATATAAAAAGAATGCTGCCTAGGCAAATAAATGACACAAGTTGAAACAAACAAGGTTTTAGCGAGAGGCCTCGACAATTTCAATATGCTTTTGATAACAATAAACTATTTCGCAATTGTTGTAGTAATTAAATAAAACCGAAAAAAAAAGAATCAAAGTATTTAATCACGTGCGTCCCTACTAAGTAAGTTCATAATAGGGGGAACTATTGGGTATTTAAGTGCAATTAAGCCTTTAAATGTCCATGGGGCAGGTCAGAGGCCCACGGGAATGGGGCGCCAATTAATTAAAGAGAAGGAGGAGGGTAATTTGGTCAATGAAGTTAGCTTCAGCGAGTCTTTTCTAATTCACATCTCTTCTGTAGAGTGAGTGAGAGAGAGATCACCAAAAATCAAACTAAATTCAATTCAAAATTCACCAATAAAAATAAAATAAAAATAATAAAGAAAAAGAAAATGGGGGTTCGAAGAAAAACCCTAATTCTTGGATTCTCCATTGCTCTCTTCTTAGGCATCGCCGTGTACTTTCGCCTCTGGTCCATGGATTCAAGGGACGCCTCTTTCACCGCCGACGATCGAGAAGTTCTCAGGTCTCAATTTTCTTTCTCTCACGATATTTGATTTATTATGTGAAAAGATTTGAACTTTGTTTGCTAACTGAAGGCGGCAATTTGAGAGAGCAAATATGGAGGCAATGGATGAATCTGCGGAGTGGAGAATGAAGTTCGATGGAGAACACGAGCGGAGTAAGAGGTTTCAAGAGGAGTTATCTAAGGTAAAAGATTTCTATTCTTCTTCTGTTCTTCAAATTGCCTTTACCAACTGAAAATCTACATAAAAAACAAAACTTTTGCATTCAAACCCCAAAAAGTTGTAGACTTTGATGTAATTGTTGAATGTGTTCACGGAGATGGGTGCTTCAACGGAACACATTGAATCTTTGATTGCATTTCTTTTTTGATGAGAAAAAACATTGCTTTCAGTCCCCAGAAAGTTGTAAACTTTGAGGTTTTTGTTGAATCTTTTATGTTCAAGGAGATGGAAGTTTCAGTTGTACACATTAAACCTATAATAGCATACCTTTCCTCTAATGAACATTGAAAACACCAATCGTTGTATTCAAACCTTGGAAATTTGAAAACTTTGAAGCTTGTGTGTTCGTGGAGATGGAAACTTCAGTTAGACACGTTGAACCAATCTTCAATAGCATTTCTTTCTTCTAAGGAGAAGAAACATTGCGGAACCTTATCACTTATAACAAGTGAACTGTTGCAGAACATTGTCAAGGAGAATGCGATCTTTCTAGGTATTTTTTAGAGTTCAATTTCTCGGCTTATAGACCATAAAGATTTTCACTGTGGCTATGAATTAGAGCTCAATTTCTAGGCTTATAGACCATAAAGATTTTCACCTTGAGTAGGACCAACTAACCATAAGGCTTATATCAGCAACGTAGACCATCTAGCTCATGCCTGTGAAAAATCCCTCTTGTTGTACATGGATCGTCAAAGCATACAAGGAGGATTTGCAAGCTACTAGAACTTCTGGAATTCGCTAACTTGTTTTCATACTTTCTATTATACAACAGCCTAATAAGTAATTCTGACGCAAGACAGGACAAATGAAAACACTAATGCAAATGAGAACTATCAATAACAGATGAAACAATCTAAAAACCTGTTGAGTGTATGCAAGTAAGCGTGAATGCAAGCTCTAACGGCTCAACACTAAGGATGAATGCCATTTCATATGATGCAATGTGATGGTCTGTTATTTGAGATCCAAAAATATGACAATAACTAGTAATGATCATAAATCAGCTACAGAATTCTATAGAGATGCAAGAGTGGATGACTGAATTGAAAATTATGTTTAGAGATCGCCTGAGGAGTGAGGTAACTCACATACACATGTTCAGATCCAAACTGAATTTGCAAGTCGTTGATCCTCTTGCAATAGAGTGAGAATTGTCCACGGTATAGAGGAATCAACAGGTTCAACAATTAGATTAGCCCTTAGCAGGCAGCTGCAAATAATCAAGACTGTAATCACTCCGAAAGGAGCAATCCAAAGACAAACAATAACTTAAAACCCAAAGAACTGATATCCTCAATGGAACCTCAATGCCAAAGAACTGATATCCTCAATGGAGCCTCAATGGGGTTCCATGCAACGTCGACGAGGACTCGAGGAATAATTGATGATGATCAAAGGAGGGGATGGTGATTGCTGATGGCATTGTGGTCAGAGAGAGATGTGAGGATCGTCATCCGTGTTGTTGGTTGTGGTCGGAGAGGGCTGAAGTCGCGGGAGCTTTTGATGTACATTTTGGTTGCTTCTGAGAAAGAAGAAACATAGGGAGAAAGAGAACGCTGTCAAGAAGGATGAGGTGGCGGCTGCGGTATGAGTTGGATTTGTGTAGGGTTATTTGAGATGAATGGTTGAGATTAAACTTGAGAGGGAAATAAATAACACAGGCTTCACACCTCAGACTCTACACCCACAAATAAGCAATTCACATGCCAAGTCAAATCTCAAAATTATAATCTCCAAATAGTCTGTCTTTCTAGAGAGGCTTTACAATCTTATTTAAAGAGAAAAAAATAACAACTCAAAACATTAGATCAAATCTTCAAGTCCTACCAATAAAATGAAACTAAAATAAAAATCTCTGACAGATAAAATCTCTAACATATAGAGAATAAATTCAGAATCAAGCATATCATCCTAATCCTATCATGTGCTTCTTTTTTCTAGAATATACCCTCCATGGATTCCCATCAGCTCTTCTCGGCTTTGAAGCATTCACCTCTGGTGAATGCAACAATGATAAGCGTCTAACGCATTTGGATTGAGTTGCTCAATATCCTCGGTCCATAGTAACGTGCAATCTGAATCAGGTTGCCCATGCTAACAGACCAAATACCTCTGAAAAGCACTGTCTGTTGTGGATATAATATATTCCTGTACAATCTCCTCTAGTGGACTTTTACTACATAAGTGGTGGAATTAGAATCTGCTGTGGTCCTGGTGAATCTAAAGGTGTAAACTCTGGGATTGTTGTCGGATAGTCCACAGGTGTATGATAAGAGTCAAATCATCGACGTTGAAAACAAGGTTGATGTTAAAATCCCATGGAATGCCAACTCGTATGCATTCGAACCAATCTTCCTCAGAACTCGAAATGAGCCTGTACGTTGGGGATGAAATTTCCGTATAGCTCCCTTAGGGAACCTCTCAGGTTGAACCATAAGCATAACCATGCCTTCAATTGAAATTTCCTACAATCGTCTATGAGAATCTGCAACAAACATATAATTATTATTGTTTATTGCTACCTGTCAGTGAATCTCATTGTGCAAATCGTGCAAATGTTGTGTAAAAGACTCAGCTGAGGCACTGGGTCTAGCTCCTGATGGCACTGGCAATAAGTTTATAAGTTTCCTAGGTCGACAACATGTAACAATCTCAAATGGACTCAACCCATTATACCTATTGACTAAACTACTATATGCAAACTCTGCCATGGGTAACACCAAATCCCACCTAGACACATGATCACCAACTAGGCACCATATTCAGTCTTCCAGACTACGGTTCACTACCTCAGTCTGACCATTAGTCTGGGGATGGTAAGCCGTCAAAAACTATAATGAAGTATTGAGTATCTTTCAAAGTGTACTTTAAAAGTGGCTCATGAGCCTCACATCTCTATTTGAAACAATAGTCTTAGGAAGACTGTGCAAATGTGCAATCAAACTACCTCTTTAAGAAAGAGGTGTGCAATGTGGGAAACATTTGCAGTTTTGTTGTAGGGAATGTAATATGCCATCTTTGAAAAGCTATCCGCTATAAATATCGAATAGTGCTTCCTCAATGCGCGAGGGAGACTAATGACACATGCTAACATCCTGCCATTGAGCAAAAGGTATAGGTAAAGTCTTAGGAAGACTGTGCAAGTGTGCAATCAAACTACCTCTTTAAGAAAGAGGTGTGCGATGTGGGAAACATTTGCAGTTTTATTGTAGGGAATGTAATGTGCCATCTTTGAAAAGCTATCCGCTATAACCAATATCGAATAGTGCTTCCTCAACGCACGAGGGAGACTATGACAAAGTACATGCTAACATCTTGCCATCGAGCAATAGGTATAGGTAAATGAGTGTATAAACCTGTGTTTTGGTTCCTACACTTAGCAACCTTACATACTCGACAATGACACTCCTACTACATCTCGCTTGACACTCGGTTAGTAAAATCTATCCTCAACCAATATCCTTGTCTTATCTCAGTCAAAGTGTCCGGCGGCTCCTCCTACATGTATTTCCCAAATTAGATGATCATGAAGGGAGGTGTTAGGAATGTACAAGTGGCTGCTCCTAAAGAGAAATCATCATTAATGGTGAAACATACTACAACAATAGGAGGATCCTATGTCAAAGAGGCATAAAATCTCACCAAAATCCGAACAAGTTGGGTAGTCGTGAATGACTCGATCAAATCCTACCATTTGTGCACTCAAGGACTGCAAAGTGGCCACCTTCCTACTCGGCGTCAGTGAGTTTGTTCTCAATACCTGCACAATGTTTGAGAGAAAAATGTGCTCCTGTATAGCCTCAACCCAGTTGACATGCTGGTGCCCTAGCTTCTTCAAAGAGTTTAAGTATCGTATGGCCTGATGGTCGAAGTATATGAACTCTATAACTAATAAAAATGACGCCACTATGGTAGACTCAGCACCATGGCATAAAACTCTCGGTCGTAATTGGAATAACATTGCCGAGTGTCATTCAACTTCTCGCTAAAGAGAACGATAGGATGACCCTCTTGACTCAACATGCCTCCAATACCTACTCGAAGCATCACAAGCTACCTCAAATGCCTTCGAGAAGTTAGGAAGGCGAAGGACTGGGGTAGTAGGTAGCTTCTTCTTAATCTCCCCAAAAGCTTTAGCAACAGATTTAGTCCACTCAAACTCCCCTTTCTTAAGACAACTCGTGATGAGAGCCATAATGGTAATGAACCCCTCATCAAACCTCCTATAAAAAGTGGTCCTAGCCTCATGAATAGTGGTAAGAGTAGACCATTCTTTGGTGGCCTTGACCTTGTCGGGGTATGCTGCTACACTGTCAACAATGACGAACCCTAAGAAGTACACAGATGATGACATAAAAGCACACTCCTTCAAATTTGCATAAAATTTCTCTTTTCAAAGTCTCTAAAATCTATGCCAAGAGAAGAAGATGCTCTTCATGGGTTTAATTAAAGATCAGAATATCGTCAAAATAGACAAATTGGCCTAAGAAAGGACACAAAATCTGAGTCATAACCCTCATAAAAGTGCTAGGAGCATTTGATAGTCCAAAGGGTATGACCAACCACTCATATAATCCGTCATTAATATTAAAGACAGACTTCCATTCATCGCCTTCGCGGATAAGGATCTGATGATACCCACTACATAGATCTACCTTCGAGAAGATACGAGATCCGCCTATCTAAAAGATCGTCAAGACTAGGAATGGGAAACCGATACTTGACCGTGATCTTGTTAACGGCTCTACTATACACGCACATCCTCCAGCCGCCATCTTTCTTGAGAGTAAGTAATGTAGGAGCAACACAAGGACTCAAACTCTCTCTAATAAAGTCCTTCCGCAATAACTCATCTACCAGGCGTTTAAGCTCAGTGTGCTCTGTGATGTTCATCCTATAGTGTGGTAAGTTGGGTAAAGTAGACCTCGGTAAAGGTCATGTTCATCACCTTTGCCACAACCTTTTGATCCCTCAAGCCCTATATTGCATGGGTACGGGTATGGGATATGACAAACTTGTAAATACGATAAAATATATAATTTGTAGGAGAAAAGCATTTATATTTGTTATATTTCTTTTAGCATGTAGATTATTAATGGGGAGCTAATTCGAAGTGCGCGCTGCAGGTAATCAATCAATAACGTGGATCGTAATAAGCTTTAGAAGAATTGTGGACAATGTGAAAACTAGGAAGAGAGTGAAGACAACAAAGAAAAATGGATCAAATTGTACACATAACTCTCTTGAATTTTGTAATCAAAGTACATGTAAAAATCATATATATGAGATCAAATTTGATTTTCAATTATTAGTCACCTTGAGCATACAAAAGTTACAATTATGCTCTCAAAAGTTAGAACTATATCCAAAATGCTACAAGTATTCCCAAAATGCTATAAGTATTCTCCCAAAATGCTACAAGTGTACTACCAAAATACAAGTATACCCAAAATACTTCAAGTATAGCCGAAATATGACAAGCACATTCTATCTTAATTTGAACTAACATGCATAGAACCCGCTCCTCGGCCATCGTCATTTCCACACTCTTCAAACACAACCGCTTCAAGCTCCGGCTCGTCAAGAGAAAGATTAGCAATCTCTAATATGCCGGCACCGTCAAAAGATTCAAATTCATCTTCTAGATCACGCATTCTTGTCTCTCGTTGAGAGTAGGTGTAGATTTGTATCCAAATCTTCCGCTCGTTTTGGTGTCATCTTGTTTCATTTTATGAGTGAATGAACTTATAGGTACTCTAATTCCTCTAATAAAAAGACGAGGAACATGGATGCGCATGCAACTTGAATGTCAATTCTTGTAACATGGGCGTAAAAATTAGATAACCCACCATGATTTGGCATCCATTTCCCCTCTATCATACAAGGACTCGTGGTTAAAAAATGCATCCGATGCACTGGAAAATTTAGCAAATTCAATATTCACCGTTCATTTAGAATTAGGAAAGTACCTCTTCAAACACTTTGATCTTTCATTGGAGATCTCAAGATTCTTATGTGGTGCAATTTGATTTAGTGCTCTAGTGAGCCATTGTGCACAATATGGTGAAATCGGTAGACACGCAGCTCTTAGGAAGCAGTGCTAGAGCATCTCGGTTCAAGAGCACATGTAAGGCACAGTCAGGGGCGACCATAACATAAGGCAATGACTTTCACAGATCTCTCTCTAGATATCTATAGATAGAGAGAGATTTGCTGCATGAGCAACCCGACTGATGTCGAAATGGCGAGAGCTCACAATCCATAAGTTTGCTCGTTTGTAGATGTTGAACTATCGTTGGTCGTCAATCAAAAACGATGCGAGCTGGAATCGAACTAGCAACTCCGGGTAATGATTGCCCCGGTAACCTTCCTTTAGATTGTGCAGGGTGGCATGTGGCAGTCATAAACAAGAAGAACACAACAACAATTTTTTCAATGAATCAAAAAGACAAATTCAGAGGGATCATAACATCGTCTTGTCCATTAGCTGTCCAAAGGTAGGTTAAAAGGTAATACCTAGAAGATATTAAAAAAATAGTGAATCAACCAAATAATGAACACTAAAAGTTTAGTAAAAAAAAAAGTAAACAACTAACTTCGGGTTGAGCAAATGAGCCAAACAATGAAGTGGTGTGTTGCTCTTGTTCTATCAATCTACTAAACTAGTATGCATCACATTATAAACTAAAGATTCTCCATCATCCATTTTGCCTTTTTTCTATAAATTGAGCTCCACATTTTTAATCACAGAATCCCATGTCATAAATTATGTGAAGGTTAGGCTTGTCGGTATCGGTGGACTGAATCATATTATAAATAGGCTCTATGAAGAAAATGATATATTCTATCTTGTCCCGTCATATATCATCCAAAATTAATTGCTTGACAAGATGTGCTTTTCTAACATCATCATCCCGGTACATGCTCAAACTCTCACTAATCACCAAGTCAAGAAGACCACTTTTATCTCTTTGAACCACCACAACATAATAACTACTGAAGCAAAACGAGTTTCGGCGGTAGTAAACATTTTCAATCCCACATGATTATTAAACATCATCGCCAATCTCATAGAGTGATTCATTATGAAATTTCTAATTATGATCACATCTCCGGTAATGTCAGCAATCCAACTACATTCTACATACACAACCTCATTTCTTTCGGTATTTTTTGCCGCGCAAATATATTTTAGTGCAAGATTTAATGTGTGAACTACACATGGAGTCCAAAATAATGTGGATACTTTCTCTCTACAATGGCCCCTGTGGACATACATCGGTGCATTATCGATTATAACTTGCACAATATTTGGAGGACCCATCTCTTCAATAGCTTCCAAAAGAATCTCCGCAATATATTCCATATTTTTAGTGTGACCATCCGCATGATGGTATTCAAGAACATCAGCCTACCTTCAGTCACCGCCATCACGTTAATGATGTCCTCTTTGTGAGTCAGACTTGCAAGGGAGACACCCTTCTCTTTTCATGTGTTTTTTTTATAGGTTCTAAAAAGTTTTCAATTTGTGCTCCATCTTTTTGCAAACTTGTTCTTAAAAGATTATACCTCGGTGAAGCATAACCTCTAATTGCATTATTTACCGCATACTTGTAAGATTGAAGGAAATATAGATTCTTTGCTAAATTAAACAATAGGGCCCCCTTTAAAACATACGTGCAATTAGACTATTAAGATGGTCTCGAGCTCCACGATTAAAAAATTGTTCTATATTTCGTCCACCAACTCAACCTTCACTTTTTTTTTTTTGCAACTTCGGTGTTGAGGTTGTCGTTGTAGGTAGTGAGACACTCTTTTCCTTCTTTGACTTCAATTGAAGCTCCACTTGATCAACCAATCTCTTCATCTCAATAATATTTTCACATCTCACACTTTTACAAACTTTGATCCCAAGCCCCTCTATATTTAAGAGTTGACCTCACTCTCCAATAAGTACTCTTGAAAATTTCACAATAATAGTTCCATTGCCATTGAGTTTGCTCCACCTCCCGGTGATTTATCAAGCATTGTAACATATATCAAAAGAGGAGCATGATCATCTTCTTGTTCACTTTCTAAATCCACAACATTAGAATCGAACTCCATTGTCTTGCATAACCATATAATTCTAAGATAAGCTATAGAGGAGCTACCATTTACCAATAAATCATATATGAACTGTAAACAAATGTACCACTACAATCTGTTTTACAGGAAACATACAATCTGTAGAAGTTATAATGATGCAAATCTGTTTTACAGTAAATTACAAAGATGCAAATCTGTTGAAGTTATAATGTGCTTGATGCAAGCTTAATCTTTAGAATGTAATCAAATATTTTACGGGAAATATAATCAATGGAGAACAGAAACTTCTTAACTGAAACTTAACCGAGCTTAATTGAAATTGATGCAATCTTAATCTGTAAACTTCATATCTACTAAAAGTAACCAAACTTCTTATCTACATATTTAAGTAAAATAACTAAACTGAAATTGATCTAAAAGTCACGGAGAACAAATATACGGAGTTAAATTGATCTAAAAATCAAGGAGAACAAAAACAGGGAAATTAACTGAAAATTGATAAAAACTCATTAACAGAAAACTTCGCAATAACAATAAGGCTTAAAAACCAACGGTAAGCCTTTAAAAACAAGAAATCGAGCAAAAAAATTATCTGAAATCTTCATAATAACAAAACCTAAATACAAAAAGCAACCATGGAGAACAGAAAAAAATAGAAAAACTCAATTAAACTTCAAGTTAGAAAACCTTAAAAAACCCTAAATCTTCCAATTTTAACTAATTTACACTTATCTTTGTACATCTTCTTTAATTCTCTCTCTAGCACTAAGTGCCAAAGTTTGAGCGCGAATCTGCAGAGATCGAAGGCTTGGAGAGAGAGGAGGGCAAAGAAGGAGGTCTGCGTTCTTATATATATATATATAGCGTTTATTTGGGGGAAATTAGGATATATAGTATGCGGGTATAGGTTAATGGGGTCAAAATGAACGTGTTTTTAAAACCCGATAAGAATAAAACCCTAATTTATGATCCTTTCTTGGGCAAATCGTGATTGAAAGAGAAGTCGTGTCCCACGCGTATCGGGCGCGTATCCGTACTCGAAATTGGTTGGGTACAGGTATGGGGCCAAAAATCTGTAGCTGGGCATCATAGCTCACTCCTCTTCATCAACTAGATCCGACCATGCGCCAGTTTCAACATGCTCCGATGAGCTCTTGTGATTTGATCAAGTCTCGTCGTCACTGAATCTGCTCTGATCGACCCTCAATGAGTCATGATCTCTCACCGCAAGGCGTTACAACATGGTTCTGGAAATTTATCGAAGACTTAAAAATCTACCCGATTCTCCTTTCAGATCTCTATCACATTCGAGTACCCTCCAAAGTTTACAATATCAAGAACGTCGTATTTTTCTATCGGATCTGGATTAGCGTCAAAAGCAACACATTCGAGATCCTTCAACTTTTGGATTGGAGTTCCCGCCCCGATCCGCATCAAATACTTAATGAAACAAAATAGGATATCTCAGTGAGTTTGACCATTATTATTACTTGCACCACTATGTGCCCTCCGGTCATAGAGTTTCTCCTTAATGGAGTCACTCGATTCCTACTGTATGACAATTCATGAAGAGTGAAACTCCAGGTTGTATTTCTAGAGACCATTATTATTAGTTGCACCACTATGTGCCCTCCGGTCACAGAGGTTCTCCTTAATGGACCTACTAGATTCCTACTGTATGACAATTCATAAAGAGTGAATCTCCAGGTTGTATTTCTAGAGCACATACATAGTGTTTCTCTAACTTTTATCGCCCAGTTAATCAACATTAGTGTTTGCCAGTTCTAACTGAAACTATTGATGCAATCAAATGAATTATAATCGATTGGTGCAATGGTATAAGAGTGTATATCAAGCTATGCATATGTTGAAGATAGGTAGTACATTCTCCTTTTTATTTTACAAGAAATCTTAGTGTGCATGAAATAATATGGCTTTTTGGTTAAAGATATTATGGATGATTATTCATCACAGGAATGAAAGCGATAGGATAGAATCATAGAAGAGAGAACAAAGATTAGAATGTTAAAGTATTCATATGAACTACCATGTGCTTCATGCAATGCAACAAGACAAATCTTCTCATTCACTCAGAATTATAAGCACATACCTAGGATTCCTACATGCATTGTATATCTTTCGCTATTAAAGCATTTTTGGTGAATATTTTGCTATTATAGCATTTTGGACCAGTGGGACCATACATTATGAATCATTTTCAAATTCATGATTTTCATAGGCTTATAACCTATGTTTTTACAATTTTTGCTCGTTTCGATTTAATGAAAATTAAGTATGTCTATGTAAAGATTTATGATTTTCATGGGTTATAACCTTTTATTTTTGTCTATTTTCGTTCATTTTGATCAAATGACAATTAAGTAAGCATAGTTCAACATTCATGATTTTTATTGGTTATAACTCACGATTTTCGCAATTTTTGTTCGTCTTGACCGAGTGGAAATTAAGTACGTGTACATCAAGATTTTCTATTTTCAAGGGCTATAACCCGCATTTTTTTGTCAACTCCCTTTCATTTCAACCAAATGGTAATTAGGTATGTTTGCTTTAAAGTTCATGATTTTCGTGGGCTATATAACCCACAATAGTTTAAATTTTTGTTCTTTTTATCCAAATGGTAATTAAGTATGTGCACATCAAAATTTTCAATTTTCATGGGCTATAGTCCATGATTTTTTTAAATTTTTATTAGTTTCATACGAATGGAAATTTACTAATGTGTACATCAAAATTAGCGATTTTCATGGACAACTTATGTTTTTTGTCAATTTTCATTCATTTCATCCAAGTGGCAATTTAGTATGTGTAGTACAAAATTCTTGATTTTCATGGGTCATAACCTGCGATTTTTGTCAATTTTTATTCATTTCGAGCAAATAGCAATTAAATACGGGTAATTCAAAATTCATGATTTTATGGGCTACAACCCACAATTTTCATTTTTTGTTTGTTTTGACCGAATGGAAATTAAATATGTTTATATAAAAATTTGTGGCTTTCATTAGTTATACCCATGATTTTTGTCAAATTTCATTCACTTTCAAATGACAATTAAGTATGTGTTACAAATTCATGATTTTCAGTGGTTACCCACAGTTTTTGCAACTTTTGTTTGTTTCGACCAAATGGAAATTTGGTAAGTGTACATAAAAATTTCTAACTTTTACAGGCTATAAAGCAAGATTTTTGTCAATTTTCATTCATTTTGACCAAATAGAAATTAAGTATGCGTAGTTCAAAATTCATGATTTTCATTTGCTATTAACCATAATTTTTGTTCATTTCAACTAAATGGCAACTATGTTCGGTGAGTTCAAACTTGATGATTTTTATAGGCTATAACCCACAATTTTTTTCAATTTTGTTTGTTTCAACCGAATGAAAATTAAGTATATGTACATCAAAATTTGCAGTTTTCATGAGATATAATCCATGATTCTTGCCAATTTTGTTCATTTCGACTAAATGACAATTAAGTACGCGTAGTTTAAAATTCATGATTTTCATGGTATAACTCATGATTTTTGTAATTTTATTCATTTTGACCAAGTTAAAATTAAGTATGTGTATATAAAAATTTATTGTTTTCATAGGCTATGACCATGATGTTTGTCAATGTTGGTCTACTTTGATCAAATGTCAACTAAGTATGTGTAGTTTTAACTTCATGATTTTCATGGACTATAACTCACGATTTTTACAATTTTCGACCGATTGGAGATTAGGTTTGTGTGCATAAAAATTTGCAATTTTTACTAGATTTTTCTCATTTTTCATTCATTTCAACTAAATGTAAATTAAGTATGCCGAGTTCAATATTCATGATTTTCATGGGCTATAACCCACGATTTTTGCAAGTTTTGACACAATGAATATAAAGTATGTTTACATAAATATTTACAGTTTTCATGAGCTATAATAATGATTTTTGTTAATTGTCATTAATTTTGGCCAAATGACAGTTATGTATGCGTATTTCAAAATTAATTATTTTCAGGAGTTATAACCCATAATTTTTACAATTTTTGACTGATTGGGAATTATGTGTACATCAAAATTTGTGATTTTTATGGGTTATAGTCTACGATTTTTGTGAATTTGCGTTCATTTTGACCAAATGATAACTAATTACGCATAGTTCAAAATTCATGATTTTCATGTGCTATAACCCATATTTTTTTCTTAATTTTTGCTCGCTTTGATCGAATGAAACTGTAGTGTACGTAATTTACGATTTTTATGTGCTATAACTTGGGATTTTTGTTCAATTTTTTTCATTTTGACAAAATGACATTAAGTAGGCGTAATTCAAAATTCATGAATTTCATGAGCTATAGCCTATGTTGCATGGTTACGGGTGCAGACACAGACATGGGTGCGAATACGAGACATGAAGAAATTGTAAAAGTTAGAATACGGGGACACGGCTATATACATACATATTAGAATTATAATACATATAAGGTCGATCTTCTTTTTTATGCACATGTTATGAGAACTAAAATCCTCATACCAAAATCCATGTACCACTTGTTTTTTAACCGAGAGACTTTTTTAAATCATACTTATGAACTAGGTACGTGCTAAAACAAACATGTCCCAAGTCCAATGAGTTTTATAAATTTGAGATGCAGTGTACGATGTACATATCAAGAAGTCTATCATGAGTTTTTTGAACTAAAGTGTTATATAATTGAGTAAAAAGTCTGAGTTAATGTATGTATATTGATTCAAGAAGTGTCCAAGAGTGTCGGACATGGATACGGGCATAGATACGGGAACCTAAATGAAGTGTCCAGGTAACCTAGGCTATAACTCATGATTATTGCTATTGTGATTCATTTTAACTGAATGAAAATTAAGTATACGTACATAAAAGTTTGCAGTTTTCATTGGCTACCCACAATTTTTATCAGCTTTCTTTCATTTCGATGAACGACAATTCAGTATGCGTGCTTCAAAATAGATGATTTTCATAGGCTATTGTTGGGATCTAGATGCAAGCCTAGAAGGGGGGTTGAATACGGTTGCAAGCTTTTTCGAGTGTTTTAAAAATTATATTGAAATATCATTGAAATATCACAGAATTAGCAGCGGAATAAAAGCAAACACTTTGCAAGCAAGAAAAAACAACCATAGAAAAACACAAGGATTTTTGTAGTGGTTTGGAACAAAATCTTATATGCACTCTTTCTCCTCGTCAGGAGGGGCTTCCACACTATATGATAAGGTTCCTAGATAACAAACCCAATCCACTAGACAATTACAAGGCTGCACCCTTATATAGTCGTCTCTGCCAACAACCTACCATAATGGTGTAACCTAGCTCTGCTAGTAACCATCTTTCTCAATTCACTTCGGCTTGAGTATGTCGCCAAACAAAATTGATCACAAAAATTGTAATAAAGGTGTTTTACAAAACTCAATATCAATTAAGCGCAGTAGAAATATCTTATAGCCCTTTTATATATCAAACCATTCTCTAAAAGATTAAATTGTCGTATCGTATATGAACAAAAACTGCAAACTGGCTCTCTATTTTGATAGATTTCAAGATATTTACGGTTCTACCATTGGTTCACTAAATTGATCATATCTTGAGCACTACAACTCTGATTTGGCTCAAACTTGATTATATAGATTTGTTATTGAATAACGGACAATCCTCTGTCCTTCAAATCTAAAATTAACAAAATCAATCACCTGCACATTTATCGAAACACGTTTATATATACATATATATA
>JBAKGM010000326.1:21669225-21697252 GCA_037177215.1 Asparagus racemosus | reverse complement strand
ATGGCGCCAAACCAGCCCAATAATTGGCCCATTCTCTCTCCCACATGTTTTGAAGGATTCTGAGGAATTATTCAGCAAGATAACACTCCATGAAGGTCACTATATGTCCGGCTTAATTTATTCAAGCCAGGAAAACTCCAAAACAAAGGTATATGAGTCTAAACTATTTTCTATTTTGTCAAGAAGTTCCCAGAGAATATTTCCATAAAAGGAATATTTTTAGGAATAACTCGATAAACGCAATGAAGCGTGGAAGTTACATCGACGCCGGTCAACGCGTTGTCAGCAAGAAAATCCACCGAAACTCTAAAAAAAAGGCACACAAGTATAAACTGTTTCCTATTTTGTCGAGAAGTTCCCAGAGGGTATTTCCATAAAAAATATCTTTAGGGATAACTCGATAAATGCAATGAAGTGAGAGAATAATATCGACGCCGGTCAACACGTCGCCGAGGAGGAAATTCACCGATACTATGGCCTAGGTCTTGTTAAGAAGCTCCTGAAGGGTATTCTTAAAGGATAATCTGACAAGTCCTTATTCCCTCCCATGATGGTCAAGGTGGCGGTCAGATACGTCACAGTACAGGAATTCACCGACTAAAGGATGAACCCAATCTCCCCCCACTAGGGTGTGTCGACAAGCGTCGTCATGGGAAATTTGCCGACCGGAGGATAAGATTCTCGGCGCTGGACAACGCATCAAAGAAATTCCTCTCGCTGTCGAAACTATTTTGTCAAGAAGTTCCCTGAGGATACTGCCAAATATTCTTAGGGATAACTCGATGGACGCCAACAAAGCGTACTGACGCCGATCAGCACATCGTCGCTGTAGGATTCGCTGATCCACAGTTCGAATCTGGGTAAAATTAGACGCCGATCAATGAGTCACACTCGCCGACTGAGGGCTAAAATTCTATATATTTTGACGCCAATCAGCACGTCGCGACGAAGAATTCCCCGATTAATGGAGGGGTCCCGTAGAAAGTTCGGTGGTCAGTTGGACGGCAACTCACCGTCACGAGTCAGATTCAAATGAACTTAATCACCTTCCAGATTCTGATAGCGGTCAGGTAAAAATAATGCAGCACCGTAGTGCCTTCGGCTATCCTACAAAGAACTGGAGAATCCGAAAGGACTGGAGGAATCAAATTCTGAAGCTAATCTCAGAAAAGATTAATCAACTTCAAGTCAAGATCTCGACAGCTGTCAGTCAAAAAGTGCAGTACCGTGATGCCTTCAGTTATCCTACAAAGAACTGGAGAGTCTGAAAGGATTGGAGAGATCGAACACCGAAGCCATTCATAGGTCCCGTCAGACTGATTGAAGGTTGGGGCCTATCATATCTAAAGTATCCCAGGCTCGTCTGAAAATCAAGACTAAGATACTTTGGAGGGGTATCTGTAGGCGTTGAAAATCGCTCATCAGTGCCTAAATGAGACTCAAGACGGTGGGTTGACACCGATGACCCATCAAACAATGCGACCAAAAACCGCTGACGACATAACTGCGCCGCAAAAAAGCATAAAGTGAGCCGACAAAAGCATGAAGTGAGTCGGTAGGGCGTACGAGTCAACGAAGTGATGTATCTTAGAATAAATCTAACGACGAAGCTTCAGATCAGCGAGATTCAACAAGGCGAGTCGACCAGACTCGAACGTTGACGAGATGGAATTAACCAAGCTTAAGCTTCAACGGAACTATACTAATCAGATTCTGAAATTGGCAGGACGATCAACTCGGTTTGGACTCGACGCGACAAGATCAGACGAAATACCGGACGAACAAGACCAAACGGCCACAAAAACTACTAAATAGAACGTCTCGGCTCAGGCCGAGGCACTATTTGGTGCCTCGACCACAGTGCCAAAGCACGAGGTGCCAGGCACTCCCCCCCCATTTCCCTATAAATAGAGAGGGGGGTCTCAGTTGTCAGGGGTTGGAAAATTTAGGGATTTTTGGAAAGCTCCACGCGAGATCCGCGCAGTCATTTTGCACAGATCTGAGCGCCGGCGAAGGAGAAAAGCTAGATCCACGTTAGATCTATGCTACGAGGTAAAGAACCGAGCCCAGATCTACATCGATCTAGGTCAGGTTTGTAGATCTACCCTCTAGGCTAAGCTCCGTCTTAGTCCACGGTCCAGCGCGTGACTTCTCCTTCTAGATTTCGCCCACTCTGGCGATCACCTCCTTCGTGAGTTGATCCCCATTAGCGTTTTATTTCCTTCGTGAAATCAAACCCCCAGATCTGCAAATCTAGAATCTAGATCTTCACTTGGATCAGAATTACGCAGTGGTCCACAGACAAAACAAGTTCCCGTCACAGGCAAAGACACCCACGCAAGCGAGGATCTGATAAACGGATCCCGCGTTTGTTCAATTGGTTTAAAGTTGTGATCTTTATTTTATTTCTTCATTGTAAGGCTTATAAAAAGGTGATATTTTTATTCGAATTTGTTTGTAATCCCATAAAGGTGTAACAGATTCATAGCAATGGAAATCAAAGCGACTTTCTTCCCCTAGAACAGCATTTTCAATCCCACGATTGTTCCATAACACGTTAACTAGGAATACAGACGTGTTCCTTAGCTACTTCTCCTTGAAGTATATCACTCGAATGTGCCACTCCTCATATGATAGATCATCCTGTAGGGGCAAAGCTTGGTATGAAATGATGTGTCTTGGGTCTAACATATATTTTTTCAGATTGGGAACATGGAACATATCATGAATCTTCTCCAAATCCGGTGGCAAGTCTAGGAGATAAGCAATAGGTCTGATCCTCTTCAAGATCGTGAATGGACCAATGTATTTCAGATGGAGTTTGCCTTTCTTTCTAGCTCTTGACATGCCTTTGGTTGGTGTAACCTTCAGAAACACATGAACACCAACTTGGAACTCTAGATCTTGGCGTTGACGATCCATGTAACTCTTCTGTTTACTTTGTGCTGTCCTCATATGTTGCCAAATGATTTGGATTTTCTTCGTCATCTTTTAGATTAAGTCTGGTCTGCGTAGTTCACGATCATCGACTTCTTCCCAATAGATAGGAGATCTATATCGCCTCCCATATAGGGCTTCATATAGTGCCATGCCAATGCTAGAATTAAAATGGTTATTGTAGGCGAACTCTACCAGCAGCAAGTGTACCAATTGCCTCCAAACTCTAATGTGCACTCTCTCAGCATGTCCTCCAAGGTCTGTGTCATTCTCTTAGATTGTCCATCTGTCAGAGCATGCACTGAAGTATTGAACTTCAATCCAGTCCCCAAAGCTCTATGTAGGCTCGTCAAAAATCTTAAAGTGAATTAGGGGTCTCGGTCCAACACAATAGATACAGTAACTCCGTGGAGCCTCACAATCTCCTCGACGTAAAGGCTATCACTTCTCTACAGTATACGACATCTTTTAGGCAATGAAGTGTGCTAACTTGGTTAGGCGATCAACTACTATCCATATGGCATCTTCTTCTTTTGTTGAACAGAGTAGTCTAGTGACAAAGTCCATATGATGTGGTCGCCACTTTCATTCTAGGATAGGCAATGGTTGTTGTTACGGCCCTCAAAAAACCACTAAGTGTTAGTCCTCTAGGGAAGCCAACACATCCTGCTCCTCACCTAATCAGACAAATTCAGAGCCTAGACTACTCAAGCTACTCCCTAGCTGACTCGCATAGCCGAGTCGAAATGCTCACCACTGCTGACTCGATGACTATCAGCCGACCACTCTCACTACCGACCCGATTGGCCGACCATTCTCACAGCCAACTCGACTGGCCAACAACTTGTGTAACTAAGTGAAAAGGAGGTGATTGTCGGCCCTCAACCAGATGAGCAAAAGAGGCGGCAATTACCTCAAATCCCTAGCTAGCTGATTGCTCTAGCATTAACTACCCTGGCTAAATCATCATTACCCTAGCCCTCATAACCTTTATGACTCATCAGACCTCGTCAGCACTACGCACATTCTGTCACACTCGCATTTAATGCCAGGGTGACTCACCCCCCTCGGTAGCCGACACTTGTAAAGCAAATGACAACTAAGCCGCATGTTTGGACTCAGCTGGAATTAACAATTTGCCCCCTTAGATCTACTATAAAAGGAAGATGTTGTTTGTTGCTTAGGGTAAGCAATCTCTACCCTAAAAAACTCTTAAATAGTTAAATTCTCTGCTCCAGTCAAGTTAAGTACTAACTTGTTCATCAGAGGAACCACCGGAGAACCTAACTCCGCCCTCTTACGAGTTGTTCATGTACAGGGATGAACAATCTATCTCAGAACCAGCCCTCTGAAGGAGTTTGAGGACCCTAACACTCTCACAATCTGCAAACTAACCCGCTATTTGAAAACTGTCATCAATTGTTTGGCGCCCACCGTGAGGCCTTCTTTCTTCTTCAAAGTAAGATGTCTAGTTCTGATCACCCTAGCCAGTCCGATCACCATCTTCCTGAAGGATCACAGGTAGGATACGTTACTCAAGCCCAGCTGGAAGAGTCCGCTCAGCAGATCTCTCAATCTTTCAAGTAGCAATTCGTAGCATTCACCAATGAACTCCTCAACCGACTTCCTCCCTAGCAGCCTTCTTCTTCAGCTGCTCCTCCTCCTTTGGCAAGCCAGCCCTCGGATGTCCCTCCTCCACTGACAAAGAGCCAGTAGCCTCTCCTTTGCCTATGCAAGCCGTGCCAGCAGGTCAGCAGAGAGGCCACCACGAGTACATGTCCCCCTACCTCGCCAGCAGGCTCGGCACAATCCGCAGTATGTGGAAGCCCAGCAGAGAGCCCAAGCCTTGGTCATGATTGCTGAGATCATGCCATGGGTGGAGCATCACGAGGCCCTCGGCACCATCATGCCACTTCAGGCTCGTCGACCACCAACATGGCGTCGGGTTATGATCGAACTTTCTGACCGATTGCCGAAACCATTGGGGGAACACTCCCCACTCTAACAAGATCATGAATGCCCCCTGCGAGAAGTACAAGATGCCATAGATGGAGAAGTACAAGGGGGGAAGGAGATCTGACCGACCATGCCCAGAATTATTATGATATGATGACCATGCTGTAGGTGTCGGACCAGGTCATTTGTAGGTGCTTCTCCATTACTTTGTTAGGAAGCATCAAGCTATGGTGGAATTCCCTAGAGAAAAAGTCCATCAACAACTTCGAACAACTCAGCTAGAAGTTCGTGCATTATTTCCTTGCCGACACCAAGCAGAAGCTGCCTCCCAATGTGTTGATCCAAATGAGGCAAGAGACGGGAGAGAACCTCAGAGATTACATCAAGAGGTTCCAAGCTGAGAGATTGGAGGTCAACGACCTTGGGAGCTCAGTCGCCATGTCTGCTATCGTGGCCGGCTTGGAGAACAATGAGCTGGCCGACGCACTCGCTAAGAAGTGATGCACAAGCTACGAACAACTGATGGCCAAGGCTCACGGCTATATGGATGTGGAAGACACCCGAACCTACAAGAAGGTGGCTAGAGTGATGAAAGAAGCACCAGCAGCAGTAGTAGATACACTGACAGTCAGGTCGATAGCAGGAGCTGACCCCTCACCAAGAAAGGAGTCGGCAAGGGATCCCCCCAGAGCTAACCCCAGATCAAATCATACCGATAGAAGGGACTGAAGGAAGGAGACCGCACCAAAGTCGGTCCTCACGGTCCTCAACACCTCTCTCACAGAAGCCCTTTACATGGTCCAGAAGGAAGGGCATCTCAACTTTGCCCCTCGCATGAAATCGGATCCTCAAAATCATGATACTCGGTAATATTGTCGATATCATCGGGATCATGGCCATTTTACCAATGATTGTCTGGTCCTCCAGAGTGACATCGAGGACTTGATATAGAGAGGATATCTGAGGAGGCTTGTCTCCTTTAGCGACTCAGACTTGAGAGGCATTGAGACGCCTCACGATGACCCTATCATCATCTCGGCTAGAATCAATGGCTTCCAGGTCAAAAGAATTATGGCTGACACAGGAAGTTCAAAGGACATCTTGTTCATCAATGCCTTCAACCAGATGGATATTGGTAGGTCCAAGATGCTACCTTGCCAAGGTCCGCTAATTGGATTCAGAGGACATGCGCTCTTACCAGAGGGGATGATCACACTCCCCCTCACGGTTGGTGAATATCCTCGTTAATCTACCGTTCAGACCTAGTTATTGATGATGAACCTCAGGTCAGCCTACAATGTTATTTGGGGAAGAACTACCCTCAATAAGTTATAGGCTGTTCCCTCCACCTATCACCAGATGATGAAGTTCCCTACTCTTGAGGGAGTCAGAGTTGCCAGGAGTGATCAGTGAGAGGCCAGATCCTATTATCTACTCTCTAAGAAGGGGAAGGGAGTGCTAGAGATGCTGCCCATAGAGAAGACATACCTCCAGATGGAGAGAGCATTGGAGAGAGAGAGAGAGAGAACGCCCCCTGTCGAGGAGCTTCATGAGATGCCTATCAACCAAGAAGGAGTGAAGAAGGTCAAGATCTAATCGAGCCTCGTTGAGCCACAATGAGGAGCTATGATCGCATTCTTACTCAAGAAGGTAGATGTGTTTGCATGGGGGCTAGAAGACATGTAGGGGATCCCCCCCCAAAGTAGTGAGTCATGAGCTCTCAATTGACCAACATACTAGGCCGGTTCAACAAAAGAAGAGATATCTTAGCCCCAAGAGTCAGAAGGTGACCACCGAGGAAGTCGACCGACTCATTAAGGTCAGCTTCATCAGAGAAGTGCACTACCCGAAGTGGCTATCCAATGTGATCCTAGTGAAGAAGTCCCTCAATAGATGGAGGTTGTGTGTGGACTTCACCGATGTCAACAAAGCTTGCCCTAAGGACAGCTCCCCCCTCCCCAAGATCGATCAGCTCATAGACGAGAGAGCGAGTCAAAAACTACTCAGCTTCATAGATGCTTTCTCTGGCTACAATCAGATCCTTATGGCAGAGCATGACCAGGAGAAGACCTCATTCATCCCTGACTAGGGGACTTATTGCTATAAGGTGATGCACTTTAGTCTCAAGAATGCAGGCGCTACCTACCAGAGGCTGGTTAATAAGATCTTCAAGCCCCAGATCGGTAGCAATGTAGAAACGTATGTGGACCAAATCCTTGTCAAGCGTAACTGGCGTCATTGCATGTGTCAAATTTTGAAGAGACCTTCTTTGTCCTCCGACACTACCGCATGAAGCTCAATCCAGCTAAGTGCACCTTTGGAGTACAATTGAGGAAATTCCTCAAATATATGATCACTCAAAGAGGCATTGAGATCAACCCCAAGAAGATAGCCACCATAGAGAAGCTACCTAAGCCCCACACACTAAAGGACGTTCAGAGGCTGAATGGGAAGATAGCGACACTGGGTCGCTTCCTCTCAAAATTAGCTTAGAGGAGCCTCCTCTTCTTCAAGACATTGAGAGGAAGCAAAGAGCTAAAAGCGAGGAGGAGCTAGACTCATAAGAACTGCTAACAAATGCATGCTCCAAACTCTGAAGAAGAAGGTGGACAAGGCGGTTGGAAATTGGGCTGAAGAACTGCCTGGAATCTTGTGGTCCTACCCCACTACTCATAAGAGCTCAATCAGAGAAACCCCCTTCAAGTTAGCTTATGGAACAGAGGCAGTCACCCCAATTGAAGTAGGCATGCCAACAAATTGACTGCAGCAATTTGACGAAGACTTGAATTCAGAAGGGCTTTGAATGGGGCTTGACCTCATTAACGAAGTCTGAGAGAAAGCTATCTGATCCTAAGTCATCAATCAGCAATGCATTGGTCGACACTACAACTGCAAGGTCTGACCCCAGAGATTCAACATTGGAGATCTGGTCCTTCGAAGGGCCACTTTCAACAAAGATGCCAGGCACGGCAAGCTAGTCGCTAATTGGGAAGGACCCTCCACAATCCTTAAGGAAGTGTGCCCAGGCACTTATCGGCTGAGAAGCTCCAAGGGAAGGATCCTGTAACATCCTGGAAGATCGAGCACCTCAGAAAATACTTTCAATAATTTTAATTGTAAGACTCACGTATGATATAATATTTTGAGTTTTTTCATTATGCTCTCTGTGTAGTGCCATAAGTCTTCACAGAAACAAGAAAACAACTCAAAATATGTTAGTACTCATTCAGGATAAAACTAAGGCACGCCATCTACTCTGTCGACTTCGACACAAAAGACCTTGGTACCCATTCGGGAAAAAATCAAGGCACGCCATCGACTTGGTCAGCTTTGACTCAAAAGACCTTGGTACCTTTTCAAGATAAAACCAAGGCACTTCAATCGACTCTGCTGACTGCAACTTCAAAGACCTTAGTATCATCCTAAGCCCAAGGCACGTACCCCAAGACCTTAGTGTCATCGTGAGTAAACCCAAGGCACGAAAGACCTTGGTACCTACTCAGGGTAAAACCAAGGCACGCATCGACTTGGTCTACGCAGCCGACTCCAAAGACCTTGGCATCATCCTAAGCCTAAGGCATATACCAAAGACCTTAGTACCCTCTCAGGATAAAACCAAGGCACGTCAATCAACTCGGCTATCATGGCCGACCCCAAAGACCTTGGCATCAATCTAAGCCCAAGGCTTATACCAAAGACCTTGGTCCCCTGTGGGGATAAAACCAAGGCACCCGCCCACGTGGCTGACTCTAAAAACCTTGGCATCATCCTAAGCCTAAGGCATATGCCAAAGACCTTGGTGCCCTTTTGGGATAAAACCAATGCACGCCAACCACCTGGTCAACACAACCACCCAAAGACTTTGATACCTTTTCAAGGTAAAACCAAAGCACATCCGCAACATGAATCAATCGAGACATCGCAAACAAATCTATGAAAAAGAGTCGAGAAGTGATACTCGCCGCCGACATAGCCGAGTCACTTTGGCCCTAAAAACTAACATATCTCAATTGCAAATTACAAAACAAGGAAAAACTGTAGATAAAATGCCAATACAAAGAACAAATATGTGCCAATCGAGAAGACAAAAAGTAATTTTCATTCATAATCAAGGCATTTACATAACTATTCGTAGTTATATTTACATCAAGAAAATAATTAAAAAAGACAGATACATCAGACTCTTAGGAAGCTCGGTCGGGATCTAGAGTTAGATTGGGAAGAGCGGCACTCGACTCGGGAGAGGGAGTTGACTAAGCAGCGACGGTGGCAACTTCATCTTGGTCATCCCCCGACTCCTCGTCTCCTTCATCCCTGTCATCCACATCCAGCACTATTCCCCCTCCCTTTGTCTCTATCTATTTTAAGACATCACGAGGTAGCAACTCCAGAAGATAGTCGAAGCCGGCCTTGCAAGCTAACCACACTTCTACCTTGCCTAGAGGGCTATCGCAATCTTTCTCCACAATTTCCACTCTGTAGGCCTTTGATTCCAAAAAAATGAGTTGACCCCCTAGAGCTTGGATGGTCGCTGGAGACACTTGGGTAGCCAACCGCTCCTCTCCACGATCTATCTTGAAATTCTGGGCAGCCATGCAGTCCGACCGGGTGTGCTCCTGAGCATCAAGCCTCTCGCGCTTCTCGCCCTCGACCTCTTTGTCTAGATATTTGATTTGGCCATCTCGCTCGAGGATCTCATGCTGGAAATGGCCGATCTCTTCCTTGAGCTTAGAAATCTTGGCTGATTGCTTGCTGCGATGGGCCTGAAGCCCCTCGATCATCTCCTCCCTCGTCTCTAACTCCCACCGCAATCTGTCCTCACTCCGAGTCCAAGCCACCCGCTCGGCCTCCAAGGTAGTGACTCTCTTCTTAGCCACCGACCTAGCCATCCTCTCAGCCTCCAACACCTTATTGAAATTGCTAGGGAGGCTTTGTGCAAGCTCGAGCTGAGAAAACAACTCCTGCTCGACCAAAGCCCCCAGTAGCAAGTAGCTCTTGAGAGCTTGGTGGAGGCTGACGCTAGGCATCTCCGTGAGGAAGTCATCGTCCCCGAGAAGGGAGAATTGCTCTAGCGTGCTAGACTGAACCGTTCGAGTTTTAAGGACCGAGCTTCTCTTGTCGAGAGGCTTCTTAGGGATAAACTTGTTATCCTCAGACGGTTCCTCGTTGTAGGGGGGACTTCCCCCAAGGTGCCCATCAGCATGGCCCGAGCCTTGCCCCACACACTAGGGTCGAGCTCATCATTGTGATGGCAGAAGGGCCACTTGAAGCTGCCCTCAAGGACTGGAGCTGAGTCATCCCTCATCGAATCATCAGCCACCCAAATCAGGACTGCCTCCTCTATGGCTTTCCATGACGCTTCGACATGCTCCTTACCCGGCCTATGGGTAGGCTGGGGTAAACGAATAGGAGCTGTGGACTCCCCCATCTAGATTTCAGCCTTGGTGGACTCCACCACCTCTTCTCCCCCTCTAACAGAGTAGGAGAAGACTCATCTAGGATGACAATCTCGACTGGCTTGGAAGGGGGGATGTCTAGATGCAGACCATCCCTGGGACTTTGAGCGAAAACGCTTGCCTCCACCGCTCCCACCAGATCAGCTTGAGCTGACTCAATGCTCCCATGAGATTATCGCCCTCTACCCAGCCTTCTCCTGTTCTTCTCTGACCTCTCAGCCTAAGCAGTGGCACTCGACCCCACCAACCAAGTTGCAATTTCGGAGGTCTTCGCCGCCACCATCTTCAGCTCTTCAGGAGCAAACTCCTTCCTCAACCGCTTCTAGGGCCTTATAGTTGAGCACAACTTCACTGAAGATGGGTTTGCCCCCTTAGAGTCCTTTAACAGGAGAGCTAAAACCACCACTCTGATAGTGTCGACCTCAGTCGGCGGATCTCAAGATACGAGAGCCACTCAAAGAGTGGCCGACTCAAAGAGATTGTTAATCTCTCGTGACCGGACATAAACCCAAATCTTCTCGAGCTTCTGCCCCTCCTCGGCTGAAAGCAGGCATGGCTTCATCGGGTCCTTCTTGATCTCAGGCCAAGTAGGGCAAGATAGAATAGGGTCAGCTCTAAAGACCAACATGAACTTCTCCTTCCAATCTTTGTTGGAGTCAGGAGTGTTCGACACGAGCTTGAAGCCGCCCATGTCCTGAAAGAAGTAATGCCCCTCCTTCCTTGTCATCTTCACACTGTGGTCGAATAAGAGCAGGCTCGGGTTGACGCCAACTCGATGGCACATCACTACAAACCCCACCAAAGTGATGATGGAGTTTGGCATGTTCTGTGAAGGGGACACCCTCAGAGCCTTGCACACCTAGCGAATGAATGGGTGAAGCGGCAATCGGAGCCTGAACTCCAAGTGCTTCACATAGATTAGTGACCTATCACTGCCATGGTGGTACACAGACTCAGCCCTATTAGGCGCCAACAGTGTAAAAGCCTTGGGGAGGTCAAAACGCTCATAATAGGCCTTGAGCTCCAATGTACAGATCTTTCAGTGGAATGGTCAGAGGAGATCAATCCTCATCTCAATGCGACTAGTAGCGGAAGCGTTAGGAGCCATCGGAGATTGTTGAAACTTAGAGGCAAAATAGCTCGAAACAGAGATTAGATTTGAGAAGATAGGGCAAAAGTTTGTAAAGAACATCTCATATGCAGCGAAGAGGTATATATAGGCTCCAACGATGACATGTGTCTAGATCAGAACGATCGACTCAATCCCCAATGAACGGATGAGATCGACTTTGAAACCGAAACAAGCCTTATAAAAAATAAAGTGCCGCCCATCAGTCGATGGGTCGCTTTGCTCAGAAATCAAAGCGATAGCGACGCATGGCATACGATGACGCCAAAAGGCAACGTCCATCTTCTTCCCCATAAATGCTCCTCGAAATTCACTAATCGACAACTAATCAACTTCAACTCGGGCCCATCCTGTCAGTTTGGAGCAACTAACTCCATGAGGTCGACACGAACAACAAGGAGGCTTACCTATTTTTAGCAGGTTGAATCAAATTGGTTCAACCCATCCAATCCAACATCTTTTATGTATGGAGCCTACAATTTTCGCTAAACTGACTCTGACATTGAGTCGTCCCAGTTCATAAAAACTCAAAGATAACAATTCAATGCAGAGAATACAAAACATAGCTTAAATTGATAAAAACACCTTTTATTCATATCTTTCAAATATTTACAATACACTTCAACAAAAATAAAAGTACATGGGGATACAAAAGCCCTAAAGGGGGTAAAGTGGGAGACCGAGATGGGTCGACATCTGGACAAGGAGAAGGCAGCGGAGGAGCTTTAGTAGGAGATGGAAAGTGAGTCGACAGGATCTCTAGCTCGACCCCTTTACCTTTCTTCTTAGGGGAAATTGCCCAACTGTCTTGAGCTGAACCCTCGCCAGCTCGCCAGGCTAAGCCCTCACTCTCCTCTCCAATCCCCTCGGCAAAGCCTTCATCAGCCTCGTCATCCAACTCCTCATCCATGGCACTGCTTCTACCCAGTTTGAGTCCCCCTTCCTATTTCTCTATCTCCAAGAGTGCATCTAGGCAGTAAGCAACCCTTGGAGGATAGTGAAAATGATCGGGTATACTCATCAACTCGGAAGGAAGCTGCACCTTGAGATAGTCGTATTCCCCCTTGCAAGTCAGTGCCACCTCCACCATTCTGAAGATGCTGTGGTGATAATCCTCAATGACTTCGAATCGATGAGTCTCAAAGTCCAATTGAGTGATGCGGCTTTGGGCTCAGTGAGGGACGACTTGCACTGAGCCTCTCGGAGCTTCTTGAGGGCCAATCGCTCCTCCTCCAGCTCAACCTTCAGGCGCTCGGCAGCATGATGGTCTGACTCGGCCTATTCTATAGCGTGATCCCTCTCCCATCTCCCAAGTGTTACCTCCTCAAATAAGTGCCTTACCCTCGTACTTTGTTGATGGAGCTCACACTTGAGCTTGTCGACCTCAGCCGACTTCCTGCTATCCGAAGCCTTCAAGTCGTTGATCATGCTCTCTCACACCTCTATCTTTCGACGCCAGACCCCTAGCTCATCCTTCTTGGATGACAGCGACAGGAGATCCTTCTCTAGATTGCCCTTCAGAGCTTTCGACTCCTCTTGAAGCTTGAGATAGGAGGCCCGAGTTTGCTCTACCTAGCCAAAAAGCTCCAGTTCCACCAAAGCCCTGTGAACCAGATAGCTTGGGATTGTACCTATGCTTTGGAGTCGGCTCTTTGTCATAACGAGGACCGACTTTGGAGGACCCTATCAACAACATCCTCAGTCGATCCCACTTCTCTCGCTCGATCTCATCAATGCAATGAGGATGTGGCCATTCCAGCTCTTTGGTAGGAGATTCCTCCTTTCTAGCCGGCTCCTTCCCTTGGTGGTGGGTCAGCTCGGCTAGAGTATCTAAGTCTCCTTCACCCCCTGTGTGGGCCTCAACCTCTGTTCGAGTCTCACCTCCCCTTGCGGCCTCGGCTATGGCCTCAGCAATCTGCATTTTGGCCCCCTTTTTTATGTCGGGGACCCATCATCGATGAAGACAACTTCAGTCTCTGCTGTCTCAACCGTCTTCTTGGGCCCTCTACTGGCCACTTTCCTCAGCCTTTTCCTCTTCTTGGCCTCAGTAGTAGCAAGCTTGGACCCCACCAGTCTAGCGGCCACATCGACCGCAAGAGTGCGAGCCTTCACCATCTCCTCAGCGGCCTGGTCTAGATGATGGCATTTCGTTGGCCTCGCCAAAGGCCCTTCATGAAGCCCCTCCTAGACTTCGACAGGTAGAGCTGTCGGTGCCTTGACAGCCTCCTCCGAGACCAGAATCAGCATGGTCACCCTCTCTTCATCCTTAGCAAGAGGAGGGATAGAAAAGATGCCAACCACCCACAAGACAGAGTTATCGAGCAAGGCTTCCATCTTGCGAGAACCAGAGTACACCTTGATCATCTCCAACCCTTACCTCTCGGTACTTGACAGCGACCCCATCTTTAGCACCTCCTTAGCGACCTCGAGCCAGTGAGAACAACCCAAGTTGGAATCATCCCTTGAAACCCACACTAACCTCTCCTTCCAATCCTTGTTCGACTCAGGAGGGTCAGCAATGATCTTGAAACCCTCCCCAACACCTGAAGGTGGAAGTCAGCCTCGCGCTGATGCACCTTAATGCTCACAAGGTGGCCGTGTAGATTTAGGGTTAGTTCAACTCCCAACCAATGGCAGATAATAACGAATCCCACCAGAGTGGCGATCGAATTCAGCTTCATCTGTGACGAGGACACCCCCAAGACCTCAAGGAAGCGGCGGAGGAAGGGATGTAGTGGTAGGCATAGACCATACTCCAGATGCTTCACATACACTAGAGTCCAACCCGCATCATGATCATAAACCGCCTACAACTTCGTCGGCGCCGTCAGGACGAAAGCATGAGGAATATCAAACTTCTTATACAGCATCCTCATCTGTGGCACTGTCACTTTGGAGTGGAACTTCTCCAACTGGCCCTCTAAGAGTAGAAGCCGCCATCAGAATAGTTTTGGAGATCGTTGGAGGAGATAGAGGATCAAAATTCTTTTGCAATTCAAATTCAGAGATCTTCAAAAGCAATAACCGCCCCCCTGTTTCTGTGGCAGCCCTACTTATAGCCAGCTGAGACAATAGCTGTCAAGGTCATAATGGTCGAATTAGTTTCAAACTAACGGTCAAGATCAATCCTAGAAATCGAAGCGACCACTTCAAAATCGAGGTACCCCTTTCCTTAACTAGCCCACAGTTAGACACGAAAGGCGAAGCAGCAGTAGCCAAAAATGGTACTTTGATGTCAACCACATCACATTAGAAGAGACTTTTCAGTCACCCCTCATTAATGCACCTCGCGACCCGGCTCATGTCGAATCCAAGTGAAAGGGCCCAACTATTACAACCCTCAAAAAACCACTACGTGTTAATCCTCCTGGGAAGCCAACACATCCCGCTCCTCACCTAATCTGATGAATTCAGAGCCCAGACGATTCAAGCTACTCCCATAGCTGACTTGCATGGCCAAGTCGAAATGCTCTTCACTACCGACTCGACGTCTATTAGCAGACTGCTCTCACGGCCGACCCAATTGGCCAACCACTCTCGCGGCCGACTTGACCGACTGACAACTTGCATAATCAAGTGAAAAGACGATGATTGTTGACCCTCAACCAGATGAGTAAAAGAGGTAGCAGTTATCTTGAACCCCTCGCCAGTTGTCTGCTCTAGCATTAACTACCCTAACTAAATTATCATTACCCTAGCCCTCATAGCCTTTATGACTCATCGGACCTCGTCAGCACTACACACATTTCGTCACCCTCACATTTAATGTCAGGGTGACTCACCCCCTCTACAACCAATAGCTATAAAGCAGATGGCGACTAAGCTGCCTGTTTGGACTCGGCTAGAATTACCGATTTGCCCCCTCAGATCTGCTATAAAAGGAAAATAATTTTTGCTACTTAGGGTAAGTAATCTCTGCCCTAAAAGCTCTTAAACAGTTAATTCTCTTCTCCACTCAATCTAAAAATACTAACTTGATCGTTAGAGGAACTATCAGAGAACCTAACTCCACCCTCTTACGAGTTATTCATGCGCAGGGATGAATAATCTATCTCAAAACTAGCCTTCTGAAGGAGTTTGAGGACCCTAACACTCTCACAATCTACAAACAACCCGTTGTTTGATAACTATCATCAATAGTTGTAATAGTCCTGACAGTTTCTAGTGTTCAATCTTCACCTGTTGGCATGTTAGCAACTTTGATACATACTCGGCTATCTCCTCCTTCATGTAATTCCACTACAAGTTTTATCTAAGATTCTGGCACATCTTGGTGCTTCCCGCATGAAGAGTGTAAGGGGTTTTTTGAGCTTCTCTTAACATTTGCTCCTTAAGCTCCTCATTGTTGGGAACACTAATGTGATTATCAATCTTCAGAACACCATTATGAATTTAAAAAGTCTGAGCATTTTCCTTGCTTGACCTTCTTCTTTATCTCACTCAGTTCTCTGTCTTCCTTCTGTCGCACCTTGATTTGATCCAATAAAGTTGCTTATAGGCTTATTTGACAAATCCTTATTTAGAAAATACTTTCTAACTTCAATCTCCATTCTTTCCAGCTCTCTATTCAACTCAAATTGTTTAGTCAATAAATAAGCTGATGCAACTTGGTTTTTCCACCTGAGTGCATCTCCACACTATTTGCTTACGTACATGGTAAAGAATGTTCACATCATAGTCTTTCAGCAACTCCAGCCATCTTCTTTGTGTCATTAAAATCTCCTTCTGAGTAAAAATGCACTTCGAGCTCTTATGATAGGTGGAGATGTCACAGGTCACCCCATATAAAATAATGTTCGTAAATCATAGCATCAAGTTCCAGATCATGAGTCGATTAGTTCATCTTATAGGGTCTTAATTGCCGAGGCATAAGCTGCCACTTTCACATTTTGCATAAAACACAACCTAAACCTTGAGAAGATGCATCACTATATATCACAAACTTATCTGAACTTGTAGGGACAGTGAGAATAGGAGTGGTTACTAGCCACTTCTTGAGCTCCTGAAAATGCACCTCGCATTTCTCACTCCGGATGAACTTGGCATTCTTATGAGTCAAGTAAGTCAAACGGGCTGCTAACTGAGAAAAGCCTTTGACAAACCTTTATAATACCCAGTTTATCCTAAGAACCTCTAAATCTCTGTCAATGAGGCGGGATGTGGCCAGTTCACAATAGCTACAACCTTCACCATGTCCACAAATATCCCATCTCTAGTAATCACATACCCCCCTAAAACCAAAAAGAAAGTACATAAAGGATAGTGATCCTATTAGTCAATCTCTAAGGAAAGGAAGAAGATCTGCATGTGGTGGACTTTGAATCGGAGTCCTTGCTCGGCAGAGGCTCAATGCCATTTGGACTTGATCTCCTCTTGCTCATCACCCTCAGCAGAATCCTCTAGCACTTACTCATCCTCCCATATCTAGTCCTCCTCCATCTCGAACTCCCACTCATGGGGTACTCCCTCTAAGATCTCACCCTGTACGAGATCCTCCTCCATGGTCTTGGGCTCCTCAGTATGCTTCTTCTTTGGATCCTCCTCTATAGGATCCTCCACCTTGGGGTCCTCAGCCTTGAGTCCTCACATGTCATCCGTGTGTCTGGTGGCCAACCGGGGAAGAACCTGGGCTATCCCCATATGCCTCCCTCGGATCATTCTCATTGGAGCTGATCGTCCAATCGTCTAAATGTGCTGGCCAAACCTCTCCACTACTAGTGGATCCTCTCGACTTAGAGACAGATGAATTAGAACTTGTCATGTCTCCTAAAAGCCATCCATCAGCATTGTAGGAGACAATGAATCTATAAGGAATATATATATCATAGGAATGCCATGCAAAGGCAATTCCTCCACTACCTATGTTCGACAATGACAATATCTACTCTTAAGTTCCTTTGGTATTTTATGTAGGACTCTTAAGGTGTCAGCCTATCCTCTGATACCACTCTGTAATGGCCCTCATAACATACCAACATGGAGCCCGGGAGGTACAAGTAAATTGGGGCATGACCCGATTGCAATAGGGAAAGTCAACATGCTTAGTTTTTATATACATTGCTGTACCAAACAATAATATTGAAGAGTAAAATTTAAGCAGCAAAAATATATACAATACCCAGAATCACCAGGTTGATAGCGAAGTCAATAGAATATTGGAATAGTAGGAAAAGCTAACGGAAACAATATTACACCAGTATTTTGATCACAGAGCTAAAATATACATTATTACATGCCTAATAGCTCAAAATACAACAAAAGATAACCACATGATTACTTCTACTTTGGCTGAGCTATAAGCTAGTCTTCTTCGGGATTTGCAATGCCCTTGCCCTTTGCTAGATTCTAACCTGCGAATGGATGTAGATATAATATGGGTGAGCTTAAGGCTCCATAGGCAACCATAAAAATCTTCATGCCTTCGTTTATACACCCACCGATGAGCGTCCTCACATAGGTCATTGCCCCCTAGGACCCACTTTCATTTACCATCCACTGGTGAAGTTTACTTCACATAGGGCATAATTCATGAATATAAAGTATCAGCAAGTCAATAAATTAAAGAATACTATCATTCTCAATAATAGAGTCATTGAAGCAAAATGAATTATCATGACATAAGCATTCACAGAATTTCAATGATATAGTACCGAAATGATTAAACGATGATATAGCAATAGATAAGTAATTAGCAATTAGTCCACACATGAAGTAATCTAAGTAGGCTTTTACTGAAGCAAAAGAGTATACAAATGAGTATTGAGATTCAACTTATAGGAGTTTTCAAGAAAATACGAACTCTCAATGGATTGAGAGGGAACAAGGAAAGGTTACTTATCATTCATGCCAGAATCCTCGATATCGCCGAACAATTTCAAGAGGTATGTTCCTATATACACATGCACATATATCCATGTAAGTGCCTATATAACTAGGTTATATGTTTGCTTGACATAGATATATATGAATCTATATGCAATGCATGATCATGAATGGACAGCAAAGACAACAGTTTGTGTCATGATTTGTGATGGCAAAACGGTTAGCTAAATGGAGTCCACATTGTGTAAATGTAGGGTCGTTTTACTCATATAGAGTCTACTTCCTAAAACATTGAGTTTTACATCAATTAGATGACTAGGGACAAGGTTATCTACACAAATACCTAGCATGTACAGACTAAAATGTAGATCATATCGGGAGATTAAATAGCTTAGTTGAGAGTACAACTGAAATCTGATTTTGATGAAACAAGAGGTAAATTATTCAATTATGAATCTAATTTATAGGAAGTTGAATAGATCTAATATTGGAATATTGTACATGGAGATATGGTCTTGTAAATGCAAGTGTGTCAACATATAGGAACAACCGGATTCTAGATTACAAGCCCTGAGTTTGTTATTGATTTTGTTTTTGCCAAAATGCATCCAAAATTGATAAATTTCTTATTAAAAGAATCATGATATGTCTAGTTTCTAATTTAAAAGTTCTTACAATCATATCCCAAACATAGACAAAGATATAAATAATTAAATTAGGGACGGTCAAGCTGTTTGTCTAGGACACATGCATTGACTTTAACCATCGATTCTAACTACATCTGACATACAAATTATCCCAAACTAGATTTAATTGAAAGACACATGGGTTTAGTTTTCAAAATATCTAATTTTCTAACATTGGCTAGTATAGAAAATGTTGTGCTCAAAATAATAGAAGGGTGCTGTTGGCGGAAAATTCTGCACGAAAATAAGTCACAAAAACCGACATGCAATCTATTCCTTTACACATACATTGCATGCAACTCACAACCAGAGCTAAAGACCACTGTTCCTATAACTTGGAACCAAATATTCTTGCAAGATCACATCTTTATCAAAATAAAAGAATAAAGGTGGTGGCTTTATCACTTTCTAGTGCCGTGCATGTATAAAAACCCATCTAATCCTACATGCAAGCTAAAATCCTTCTAAAAATATGCGCCGAATGATCAAAGTAGCTATTAATTATGGAAAACTCAAAATTAGACTTGGTTGAATTATTAAAAAAATTGGGGATGAAAACTACCTAATAGTTGCTCTAACCTCCTCTTCTAACAAGCTCCTTGCAACTATAACCTTTGCTTGCTTCTTCTACTAATTAATTGAGACAAAGCTTGAGATTTTGACAAGGAAAAGTTAGGTTTTCGGGGCTGATGTTGGCCAACCAAAGGGAGTAAGAAGGAAAAGAGTTGGAGAGTTTTTGTTTTAAAATGAGAATGAGAGAGAGAGGGTGAGGTTGAGTGTATATATAGTCTTGCCCATGTGCCATGCATGGTAAAGTAAAATTGTATAAATAAGAGGGTCTTTTGTGCAAAACTCCCCTTTCTAATCATGGCTGCACAAAAAATTGATTAAAAGGGTTTTTAAATATGATTTTGGGATGGGTTTATGTCATTTGCGGAACAACTTTAACTGAGGTTTAAATCACATGTAATTAGGGTTTAATGCTAAAGACTATTATGAAGAAAAAGCTTGATTAATGACCCGAATGAAAGCATGGGTATATTAATATTGTCATGTCATTGGAATGTGTGCATTGAAATTGATGGTAATAGGATTGGTAATGGTATCCAAATATCAAAATGAGAGAATATTGAATAATACATAGTTACATGGGATTCGAGGAGTAGAGTTACAGATCGGGGAAGCTATTCATGAGTTCTTTTTTATGGTAAATATTATGTTGTAGGGAAGTAAGCTTAATACGAGTCCATCTTATCATTCACAAACTAATGGAAAGACAGAGATCGTGAAAAGGACACTAGAGCAGTATCTACAAAGCTATTGTCGTGAGGAGCAACATAGGTGGAAGGATTATATTCCTTAGGTCGAGTATTGGTACAACACTTTGTTCCATTTGTCGGTCGATTCAACATTTCAACCGAGTCCATTTGAGGTGATTTATGGTCTTCTACCGCTTGTACTACTATCCCATGATAGGGGAATGACAAAGAATGAGGAGGTTAAGTAGGAGTTGTTAGCTAGGTATGAGGTGTCACGAGGAGTGAAAAGGACGTTGGCGAAGGCTCGGAAGTGAATGAAGAAATACTATGATGAGGAAAGGCACGATGTGACTTTTGTGCTGGGTGAATATGTGTATTTGAAATTGCAACCTTATAGATAGTGGTCTTTGAATAAGAGATTTAATGTGAAGTTGTCTCAGAGGTATTATAGGCCCTTCAAGATTCTACAGTCTAGTGGAAAGATAGCTTACAAGTTGAAGTTACCCAAGTTGTTATTGTTGGCTCTAGTCTTTCATGTGACGGTACTGAAAAAGAAGGGGGATGACTCTAGATTGATTGTTGGTGAATTACCCTCATTTGATTTAGAAGGATGAGGCTGGTGCCTAAGGGGTGATTTACTATAGGAGTTGGATACAAAACGCACTAAGGAGAGTATTTGTTGGGTGTTGATACATTAGAAGGAATTAGCTATGGACGAGGCAACATGGGAGGATTATGATGAGCTTAAGGGGAGATTTCAAGAATTTACACTTGAGGACAAGTGCAGTCTTGAAGGATAGGTGAATGATATAATTCCCAAGCCTACATTGCGCAGGAGCATCAGAGTTAGGGTGATTCATGACTACAAGAGTTTGCAGAAGAGAGAGATTTGAGTCAAAGTAGGAGCCTATTAGGAATTATGTTTTTATTAAGAAAGCTTGAGTTTATTAAGAAATTAGTAAAAGTTGAGTCTATTAGGAATTATGATTAAAGTAGAGGGGCCAAGTTGCAAAATTGCAACCCTTATGACTATATATATGGCCGGCCATATTAGGGTTGGGAACAGCTTGGTTTTGTATTGTTTTGGAGAAGGTTTTTCATAATAAAATTTAGGCTCTTGATTGAAGCTTGGTTTTTGGTAATTCGGAATTCGTTCTGGATCACATTGGGCTAGGGTGATAGCTGTGTCGATGATTCTTCAAAGATCTTTCCATTAGATTTTGATCTAATTGTTAGATCATTATTTTTTCTTGGGAGAGGATCTTATCACCTAATTACAAATACTTTCAAGAAACCCCTTCATCTCATACATTCCATAAAGAACCCCCTCATCTATACTCATTTTTCAAGAAACACCTTCATCTATTAACTTCAACAGTGGCCCTCTTTATCTATGCGAGTTGAACAAAAAACATACTCATCTATTCATAAATGTCTACATTTATTTATAATGTAATGTCACACTCCTCATCATAGCTTTAAATAGCAGTCTAGGTTCCGGCCTAAGTGGCGATACTTAGACCATCTCCTTAGGTCTTAGGAGAGCCTAAGGAAGCATGGGTCGTTATGCATACTACAAATGTTAGGTCTTGGTCTGATTTCCTCCATTTCCGCTTCCACATCCTCCTACCTCCCAGGCTTCCTCCACCGATTCCATCACCTACACCTCTTCCTATCTTCAGCAAAATCTCCTCCACCTCCAGTTAAAGAAAAGAGAAGAAAAAATCCCCAGACCCCACCTAGGTAGCTGCCTAGATGCTAGCACTTACTGTGACGTTGCTGCCTAAGTGCTTAGCACTTACTAGGGCATTTCCTATGAAACCCTCAATGCTTTGTTTTCCCACTAAACACTAAAAACATTGACGACGTAAACGCCAAAGTGATGAAAATGCCCAAAATCCTTTTTCATCCTTTTTAATTATTTCTTTAAAAAACTGCACATTGGGCAATCTGCAAATAAAAAGTAGTTTTTGGCCTAATGTGAGATGTCGCAGGAAAAAAACAAAGGAAAAAAAAGAAGAAGATTAATTCCCTGATTAATTCTGATATCTCATGCATCCAAGACTCAGTCTTCAACAAGCAAACCAGACAAACTAAGCTAAAAGAATCACCTTCATCTAGTTTAATGAAAAGAAAATTCAGATAATATATCGACAGTATTTAGTATTCACAAAATTATATTCTAATAAATAAAGTAGCTATATGAGGATTCAATATCTTAACATAACATTGTTTAGAAAATTAATCAATTAAAAAAATTGCTTCAAGCACGTGCTGCGCACGTGAAAGGATCTAGGAGTTTAGAATCTGGAACCCGATCATAATGCCGTTAATGTCAGCACTGAAGCAAACCCTAACGCCTAACCCCTGCTTGCACTGGCTTGATTTCATCAGCGAACCCGATCACTGAGTACACGTGGCAGCCGGATCCGCGGCCAGTGAAGATAGAAGGATACATGGCAGTTTGCGAAAGAAGAGAGAGGCTAGTTTGGAAATTTGAGAAGTGATAAGGCCATGGGCGTGAGAGTGGGTACTGAGAAAAAAAGTCAATGATCTTTTATATAGGAAGCGATTTTTTCAAACACCGTGGGTGAAATTTAGTAAAAGAGATATTTTACATTGTATGAAAAAAAATTCTATAATATTTTGTTTAGAACTGTTTATTATCACTATCATTCTGTTTTCTTATTCATGATATCATCTCTATCTATTTGACGTTAATTACATGATTTATTTTGAGATGGTTTCATATGAACATTTGTTCCATCAGGCTCTAGCCATGAAGAAAAAACAAATAGGTTTTATCGATATTAGTCTCTTAATTCTTTCATATTTTGAAATTAGTCCTTAAATCATGGAAATTGCTATTTGGTGCCCCAATTCATAAGGTATTTTGAAAATTAGTCCCTCAAATCATAAAAATTATTGTTAGGTCTCCTAATTCTTAATCATTTTCAAATTAGTCTATCAAATCAATAGTAGAATTAGTAATTAAAGGGATTAATTTGGAACAAAATATGAGAACTGTGAGACCTAAGAGGGACTAATTTCTTTCTAATTGATATTTTAGCTCTTGGTTGAAGGGACTAACTTCAAAAAATTTAAGAATTGTGAGACCTAATAATGCTTTTAATGATTAAAGGAACTAACTTCAAAATACCTTATGAATTGACGGACCTAATCAAAATTTCCATGATTTAAGGGAATAATTTGAAAATAAGGAAGATTTTAAGGGCTAATATCGAAAACTCAAAAAAAAAAAAAAAATTTGTCCATTAGAAGCAATTATCATTTCATTTGAAATAGCCATTTGTCAAATAAAAATAAATACCTTAATAAGAGTGTAGTAGCACCCTACTTTTGTCATTTACCAAGTCTTAAGATTCAGTTCTAATTAACAATTGAACACCTTATAATTTACCCTAGTTTGCACTTTTATACCTTGCTTGTTTTTGGCAGCACTTGTATACCGCCATGAAGTATTTAAAGTTTGCACTTTAATACCCTATATTATGCAAACGTGAGCGTAACCCTTGCGTGCTAAGTTTAAAACTTTTTAAGGCCCTTAATTTTCATTAAATTTACTGCTAAACCTACCTTAATTATATTTTAAACCAATCCTATCTATTTTAAAATAGAACTATAATATATTTAACAATAAATTCAATAAAAATTAAGAGTTAGGCTATGAGTGTCATATGAAAAATTTTGAAGGATATTCTCATGTATCAAAGAGTATTAAAGTGCGAAATTTAAAAACTTTAATGTATATAAATACTACCAAAAATAAGTGAGGAGGCATAAGTGCAAAGTAGGGGAACTATAAGGCATGTAAATGCTAATTAGCCAAAAATTAGAAGGAGCAGTTGCTAAGTTGGTAGTCCTAGGTGCAACACCCCAAATATAAGATGACTTTTTCCCCTAAAATATTGACAGTAAAAATAGAAAATCAGCGCACTTACAGTACAGTTAGTATATTATATATAAAAAAGGGGTAATTGCACATAAGCCTCTTAAATCATCTTTAGCTGCCAAAACTTCCTCCCAAGAAATATTTGCCATAACCTTCCCCAAATCATTATTTTCATTGTCAAAACCTCCCTCTGGTTATTAAGGAGAGTTAAACAAAGTTAAGTCTAACAGAAATATGTGAACTTCCCGTCATACCCCTTTCTCATTAAGCACTAGCATTTAGACTCCGACCCACCCGGTTGATCGTGCATTTATACTCGCAATCCACAATCCGCAACCCACCAAATGCTTCTTCTTCAATGGTAAAATTCCCCAAAACCCAACCAAAGATGTTCTCCTTTTTAGAGCCCGGGAAAATTAGGGAAATAAGAGCTTTTCAGTTGTTGGGGCAGAGGGTAACATCCCAGGGGCATTGAAGTAATTTCACACATTGGGTTAAGGCTTTACCAAATTGCAATTAGAAATTGTAATAGCAAATTTAACAGAGGGATGAATTGGCAATGAAATTGATGATTTGGGTGAGGTTTTGGCAAATTTCTGAGATTTGGGGTGTTTTGGCAATTAAAGATGATGTAAGGGTTCATATAAAATATATCCCTCTAAAAAAAGGTCACAGAAGATATATTATTTAGATTATAAAATCTGAGAGAGAGAGAGAGAGAGAGAGATGGGGTAGGTCAAAGAAATACGAAATCAAAGCTGATCGAGACCTGCTCTTCCTCTTTCCTCGCTTCATATTCCGAGGTTCGTTCGAAGAAACTGTGTATCATTGTTTTAATTTGTTAAGATTTGTATGAATTTTGTTGATTGCTTTTGAGTGATTTTTTCATTTAGAGGAGATAAGCTCGATTCCTGAGGTTGCTAGATACAAACCCTAAATCCTCTTTGTTGTTGTAGTTGATAATTAACTGAATTGGATTAATCATGTAAACATAGAAATGTCATTATGTTAGAGGGAGTCGGATTTCTAATGTTTGTGTATGCCAATAATTTCTGCTTGGATTTTGATGAATGTTACTGGAAATTTGATGCTATGTTAAGGGCCATCTCCTGTAACCATCTCAAATTGGGTTTCCCTTATTTTATCGTAGCCGAGGCTCTACCAAACTATACATATGATCTCATTGCTTATAAATCTTTTAGCTTATATTTTTGAGTCCCTTTGCAATTTGGGAAGAAGGTTCTTTTTTTCAGTGTTGGTTGTTGTAATGCTTTGAGATTATGAACTCCCCATCAGAAGTCAGATGCCTTACAACTCTAGTTATGTTCCTTTAACATATTTTAGCATATTGTTTATGCCACCCTCTTAGCTTTCTATTTCCAATTGCGCTTGATTTCTCAATCAAAATTGTTTTTCAATAAACAAATAGTAATTGCCTCAGTCCTTCACCTGCAACAGCATAAAAACCTGTTAAGCTCAAAAACATGAAAATAGATATCTATTAAATAGTAATTGAAACAAATTGTAATTGCCTCAGTGAATACATATCTACTTACATACTCCTATTGAGTAAATATCTATTTATATATATAACAACCACTGTTCAACTCGTTTCGGGAACTATACTCGAACAATATCATTATAATGCACATATAAACATGGATCAAAAGTTACTTGCGAATGAACTCATGAATAAGATTGTCGAGACAAATAAGAGCATCAGCACAACAACTGTCGGTCAAGGGCAAGTTTCAACTGAACAAGTTTTAAGAAATTGGATTTTGGATAGCCGTCTCCTAGTTGAGACAAAACGAACAAGGAGTGAACAGAGAAAGACATCAAGTCTAGCATACTCACGAATTAAGCATAACTTATTCGAAACTCTTATTGGAAACATTCAAATGAATCTCAAAATTTAAATATGCAAGTTTGTTTCGAAAGGAAAACTCTATAAAAATTTTTACGTAAAACCGAAAAGAAGGTCAAGGTTTAGAAAAGTCAAGGTTTAGAAAACTCTAAGGGACATCAATATTTGAAAAAAACTTCACAAAGTTTATCGGCTTAAACTCGATATGACATATCTCGAAAATTATTAGGGTTTACATGAAAATCTCCTTAACTTTTAGTCAAATAGAGGAAAACCAACTTATTGATTTTTTTGGGTGGAAACCACCTTTGCTTGCTAGTTCCCTTTAAATGTCACACTTTTTTGCAATTCCAAATTAAAAAGACCCGCACTTCCCATTTTACCCCTACCCTAAGCACGTGCAAAGCACGTGAGACCTCTCTTAACTCACCTTCAACTAGGATTAGAGTTCGATTTAGGTTTGGGGTTTGGGTTAGGGTAAATGTTAGGATTAGGGTTCGGGTTAGAGTTAGGGTTAGGTTTTTCTTCCCTCTTCCCTCACTTTTATCTTCCTCCATGAAACTTTGCCCTAATTTTAGAGAAGCAAGAAGAAAATGAGAGGAGAAATGGGCTCAAAATTGAGATTTGGTGGACTATTTACAAAATATTAAGATTTGGGGGACTAATATAAAAAATTCAAAATATAAAAGATTTGGGGGATTAATACTGAAACAAACCCTTATTTTTATATAATTAATTAGGATACACATGCTTAAGTTGAGGGTGTTTTTGAAAGACTAGGTCTTTTTTAATTAGGATACACGTGCTTAGATAGTAACCGAAATGATACTTTCAATAAAGAACAAGTAAATGCATTGAAACCAAAATCTTCAAACACTATCAATTAGATTTTCTCTAATTACATTTTCATTTGAAAACCACAAAGCTTGTATCAACTTTTCTATTGAAACCAAAACAACTTGGAAAATAGTTTTTACAAATTCACTTGAAATAGTATCTGCTAGTTGAAAAGTTTTCTGACCTCTGATTGAAATTGGAAACACACCCTTTCTATAAAGAACATGAAACATACATCAAACCCACCTCTCTAGTTACGAAAGATATTATTTTTTTTAAAAACAAGTTCTAATTCAAAATAATAAACATGTACCAGTCTTTTATTAAAGCTCAAAACAACTTTATAAAACACCCTATGAAATCTCACTTGAAATACAACTTACCAAATCGACTTTAGATTATCACAAGGTGAGCTATAAAAGATCAAATCTCAAATCACTTCATACAATAAACACTTTTACGAAAGCCTGTAGCTACAATTAGATTAGAGTACAACCGGAAGAACTAAAAAACTAAAACTCGTAAATAAGATAAAGAACCATGTCAAGACGTAAAACTTAAAGCAAACTCACTATCTCATGATAAAAAACTACACCAGTAAAATACTACATGCTTCAAAATAGTTCAAGAACTCTTAAAAGATTGCTTACCGCAATGGACGATGTGCTGGCTGGTGCTGGTCAGATCTGATCAGATTTCCCGAAACCAAAACATTGCTTTACACCCCTTACCCATTCATCTTGATTCTAATATTCTTCGGACAACTACTCTTTTAACATTTCTCTTTATTAGCTTTCATCCCAGTGTTATCAATGCACGAGGCACAATGCGGGGCGCAAAGTCAGTTTACGCGCACATGCACAATGCGCAATGCGATGTGCGCGCCCGAGTGAAGCGAGGCGCACTACACACAAAATTTTTCAGGATATACAAACATGCATAAATAAACATGTGGTTATGAAATTTCACATAAAAAAGATGTCAATGACTCAAAATAAATAATATAAACTATCAAAGTCATAAATAGAGTCTTAGTCATAATACTAACACACCCAAGCAATTCACTAATATCGATGAAAATTAAGTAGTCTACTAAAACAAAGCAAATAAGTAGCAAGATAATAGTCTAATGACTCTAATCATCCTCCTCAACATCATCATCATC
>JBAKGM010000326.1:21654562-21666249 GCA_037177215.1 Asparagus racemosus | reverse complement strand
CCGCCCACTGGGGGAGAGAACCCCCCCCCCCCCCCCCCCTCTCTTTATATTCTTTTCACTAGTTTACCCTCAATCTCATAGAAAGAAAATTATTTTTTAACAAATAGACCTCCGGAGGTAAGAGTTAAAATTGGTTAATATAACATTGAGGGGTAGAGAAAGGATGTACTGACACGTCTTATGAATTCTAAAAAATTGGTTTTACTTCATTCTTGAACCTAGGCACAAAATGATGTAGAAATTACAACAAGTGCTTATACATATGGTGCATAGACAGGCATGGTAGTAGAATTAATGGGTTTATAAAATCATTTAGGTAAACATCATCATTTTGGCATGGGCATATTTAACAAGCCTGAAATCGTGAGCTGGAGAAAGGGCGCCAAGATCTAAAGGCAGTGGCACTGTGCTCAAAGTTAGCATTGAACACATACATTATGATCAGTATAATAAATTGTTCGCCAGAATCTTAAGGGACCTTGAGTCATATGATAGCTTATGAGTTATGACACTTACAATGCCCGTACCAGTCTGCATATTTTGATTGAAGAAAAGTGTTTCAATGAATAATAAACATACCCCTTCATGATTTACAGGAGCTTTCTGCAACTTCGGATCGGAAATAGACACGTTTTCCAAATGTTTCAGAACTGCCTCCCCATACTCACGGAAAGATCTGAAACAAAAGAGGAAATATAAAAGAACTGAACACTTCAGAAGAAAAGTTTAGTTTACTGGAAAAAAATTGGAAATTAAATTAAACAAAAGAGACAAACTGCTATATACATATAATTCCTGCCAGTTGCACATTCAAATGTAACCATTAAATCCCCATGACAGATCATGTGCTAGGCTTGTTTTGTGTCAAATAATAGAACGATGCAGCACTCAGCAGATAGAAACCTTATCCTCATAAACTTTTTATGGTGTAGAAAGTGGTCAGAAAAGAAAAGGGCCAATCCAAGTCTCATGTTAAGAGAGATAATCTAAGATTAGATGGACGATAATGCAAACAATGTGTTTACTCGCTCATGGGAAAAGGAATTCGTTAAATATGTATAGCATTTACCCTCCTTTAAGATCCGCATGATTTTGGTCTATCTTCAGCCTGAGTTCCACTGCAACAGCAGGTTCCTCCAGTCCCTCCACCAAATCAGTGAGAACTTTGCTACCAGTACCTGCACCCGAAGCCCTGGCAGAAGCTAGTTTGTTTAATAGCTTGACCTGCATAAATACACATGCTTCAACTTGGAGATATATTTACAAGATAAATTCTTTGCAGTTGATCTGGGCCAAAGACTAAAACCTCCTCCTCCCTGAACTTTTCAATATATCTGGAAGGAGAGGAGAGTTTCTTAGTGAAAACAAGTGGTTTTAAGACACTTTTAATGTAGATAGATCCAAAGAAAATACAATGCACATGCTGTGAAAGAAACTAAACTATATCCAGCAAACTGAAATTTAGCAGAAAAGAAAATTCCACCAGGTGCTTCCCATCCACCAAGTGACCAACAATATCCTACCATGAGGTATGCTCCATCGTCAAGCCAGTGGTTCTCCTTCAGAGCTCCATGACCACTAGTTTCTATAGCCAAATGTGACTCTTCACCAACAGAATTCTGCGGAAAAAAAAAAGTTTGATAGTTCTGCGGCTGCAATACAGGGAAACAACTAGCTTGCAACTTCACACAAAATATTTGCCAAACCACAAGTCTAAAAGACTATTGCAGCTTGGAAGATATATTTCCCTAACTTGATGCAAACTAGTTTATTTGCACAAATCCTCAGCCAAATGTAAAAAAAATATCAAACATCAGAAATTTGTCCCTTTGTTTATTAGATTTTTAGCTGCGTATTGTTTAATTAGTATGTTATTTTCATTGGAATATGCATAAGAGGTATTGTTTCAAAAGCCACAAATTGCAGAATCAATTCACTCAACAGCTGCTATGCAAAAGCAGTAGCGCATGTGAAGCAATAAGGGCATGGCTGTGGTTAAGGATTAGGGACAGGAGATTTTAAAACTTTAGAATGACTAATAGTGAATATAACTTCTAAAACCACGGCTACAAAGAAAGTTCAACCACAAGCACAGAGTTTAGGTCATGAAAGAGTAAACAATAATAGGTTTGTCTAAAGATAATCTCACCAATCGAATTGCTTCATCAATGACATTTTTGTATCCTCTTCTGAATCGATGATGCTTCCCTCCTTTCCAAATAAAATTATAAATTTAGGTGATTTGACCTCTGAGATGGTGCAATATCCAAATCAAAACGCACCTAGCTTATTTTCAATAAATGTAGACAAGCCATCTGAAGTTACACTGTCAGTAACGATGGTGGTTCCTGGATGCTGTTTGCAAGAACACGAGGAAATATAAAAGTTAATTATAATGGTAGAAGTTATGTTGTAGCTCCATTGAATTCCAGCAGGCTTCTAAACTTCACCTCTTCAAGAACAATGGCAGCCATAAGAGCAATCAGTCGATTGCGATTGAACTCTCGTCCATTGGAATCAACAGCAGCAGATCTGAAAGGAAACACTCGTCAAGGAAACAATCAACTACTAAGTTAATGGGAATCAAAATGATGATAAAATATGACTAGCACCTGTCGACATCCGTATCAAAGATGATACCTAGATCAGCCTTATTCTCAAGTACAGCCTGGGTTATAGCTTTCATTGCAGTTTTATCTTCAGGGTTAGGAATATGGTTCGGAAACATACCTGGTGCATTCAAACATTAAAGCATAAATATACCTTTACGTCATGGTTCCAGATAGTCTATGTGACATAGGCAAAAAGGTATAATGTGGAACAGGTACTACCATCTGGATCCAAGAACTGGCTTCCAGAAGTATTTGCACCTAAAGGTTCAAGCACCTTTCCCTGTAAAAGAAACATCATTTCGAGATAGAAAACTCAACCTAGTTATAGGGCATATCCCATGCAGAACAACAAACAGTAAAATGCTAAGTCATATTTGAAGAACTCCAATCTAACTTGTTTTCCATATTTTAAAAAAAAAATTTGTTTAGTTACAAATGACCATGGACATACTGAATTGTTTATTTAGCAATGACTGTTCCTATTGTATAACTAATGGAAGTAAAATTACCGCAAAGAAACCACCTGCTCCATTTCCTGCATCAACAACTATATGAAATCCCTCCAGCGGCTTCTCTGACAGTCAATGATCACAGAAAGTGAGTCAACTGTTTTTTAACAATCATAATAACTGAGATGTACTTTAGTAGGCACTTAGGTGAGATCTATAGCTAGAGGTTAAAGCATAAATGCACTTTGCCTATAGCTTCCCCATTCTTCTGAACTCTCTTAGTCTAGGATATATTGGTGGTGGGTTGCAAATTTTCAATAACTAGTATAGTGCACGTGCTTTGCACATGGACTTGTTTTTTATTTTGAAGTTTTTCATTGAGAGGAAAATTTGAAATGTCTTTTGTAACAATACAAATTCTAAAATTTAACAATTAAAATTTTGTGTTAACAAATGAAATTGTATTGTATAAAAAATAATATGAATAGTTATTATAATTTGGATAATTATTATAATCAGATTATAACAACATAATTGTAATTTTATTTACTCTTAGTTTAAAATTACTTTTATTAAAAGTTTTACAGATAGCTATTAAGTAATTTAATAGTGTATTTATGTAATAAACTATGTAATTATTTTATTATGCTATTCTTAAACAATTTATAGTTATACTATAATTGATATTTATAATATTATTAAATAATTTATTTAATAATTATATAACTTAGTCATTATACTATTATTAAATACTTTATTTAATAGTATAATTATTAAATAACCTTGTTACTTCTTAATTTAAAGAATGCTTACAAAAAGTATACCGTTTATATTAAAATATAACTAATAATTTATAATAATAATAACAACTATAATCATGTCATAATTTATTATAAATATTTATTAATTATAAAATAGCACAAAATAATTATTTAATAAACTATTATACATAAGTATAATTATTAATAATAGTATAACTATGAATTGTTAAAGGACTAATTGATAATTCCTAATTTAAAGAATACTATTAAAAAAGTATACCGTTTATATTAAAATATAACTAATAATTTATAATAATAATAACAACTATAAATTATGTTATAATTTTATTATAAATATTTATTAATTATAAAATAGCATAAAATAATTATTTAATAAATTATTGTACATAAGTATAATTATTAATAATAGTATAACTATGAATTATTAAAGGACTAATTGAAAGGGCATAGTTAATAAGAGGTTATGGGCAATTAGTGAAATAATGGGCATAATTGTGAATTATCAAACTTAAGAGGGCAAAAAGGGCGTTCAAAAGTTTTGACAAGGCAAACCTCTTTTATAATTAATTAGTATAGGTAGATATAGATATAGATATAGAAGTATAGATTCATGGAGCAATGTCCTCTGCAGTTCATTGTGTGAGCCTGTTATCAGGCGATAAGGTGCAATGATGATGGTGCACACTGATCAGCGGAATCAAAATTACGTGTCAAGAAAAGTGACGACTCTCTTTCAACTGGAGAAACTCCTATAGTCGCTAACAAGAAGCGAAAAACCAGAGTACTAGATTTAATTTATCAGAAATCTAATTGGTTATACACCATAGGATACTTTCATATGCATAGATCAAAACATACCTATAGCTCCTGCAGCTTTACGAACTGCTTTAACAAGATTAGAAGCGTAAACTGTCATGTAATCCACCTTTCTCACGACTGCTGCAGCCGCCTGCTCAGATTGCTTCAAGCTTTCAGCTGACAGATTCTGATAAATATTTGCAGCACACTCTAAGATGTGTTTTATGTCTGTTTTCCCTAGTCCCCCAGCATTAGTGAAAAATTTGAAACCATTGCGATTATAGGGAAGATGACTGGCTGTAAATAATAGCAGATGTCAGGGTAACATGACAATAATGATAATACACAAAAGCACATTCATATTGCACAAAAATATGTTTATGCATTAGTTGTAGAGAAATACAGATCAAAATTCAAATCGTAGCAATTAGTTATTTTGGAGGAGTTCGTAAAAGTTTGAATAAGATGCATTAGTTCATAGCATCAAACAATAATTGGTCCTTCATCTTGTACAAACACATATTGAATTTGTTCAACTCTTTCTCTACATCACCTGTTATCATTATAGAACCATCAGCAGGACAAATAAAATTCTCATCTTCTGTAATAGTGCTCTTGAACATTGCTGGTGTTGACGCCAATCTGTGAAAGACAAATAAAAAGGAAAAATCAGCACATTAGAAATGTTGTCGAGTGTTTCCACAAAAACAACATTTACCCCAAAACTCTATACTTGCCAATAAAAGTTATTTAACCAGTTGGAGTATAAAATAAAATATTGAATCAGTCTTTGTTAGCAATATTGGCTTTTTTGAGTGCCCAAATTAACACAATAGCTTCTATGAGGTATTTTCTTCTCTTTATTAAAAATGTAATATGAAAAAGACTATTAAGAAAATGGCGTACTGTACTTACCCATAATGAATGACGTCAAGTCCTGCACTAGCGATTCCACGAGAAACTGCATCCTGGAAGGTGAACAACCATGATTTAAACAAGGCATATAAGAGTCCAATATTTAAATGAAACAAAGCATCAACATGACTTAAACTTAGTTGTTGTATAGCATCTTAAAACAAACTCCAAAACCAAGTAATTTAGGATCAAATAAAGCAGGTCTTCATCTTAAGAAATTCATTAATTAAACCCACAAGAATGTGTACATACAAATCAAACGGGTTAAGTGTCCAGAAGATCATGCAACAATTTACAGTGGTCAAAAATATTATGTCCAGCTAAATGGTACATTTCTCTAGCAGTTATTCAGTTAATGTGCATTAATACATGAATTTAATATCTTTGTGCAATAAACAAAAATACCTGTATGCAACAACAATTCTGGCACTAATTTAAGAAACAAGAATAGATTGACCATAACTGCTCTACCTTAGTGTTTGTGTGTTGAAACAGCATCACAGTAGAATTGGCTTCATTATGAAAATTGTGTCTATGAGATGAACAAAAGAAGTTATTTGATGCCAGCATAATTGCAATTGCAAGCGCTAAATTTTAAAAGAACAGATGTGGTTGCAGCTATAATTATTGCAAATTGTAATTGTAGTTACAATTGCAACCACAAAGAACCCTGGTAGTAAAAAACACATAAGCAGGAAAAGTTCTTTATATCTAGTCAACAGCCAAACACATAAAATAACAAAAAGGTGAATGGCAGCATATCACAAAAGCAGGAGAAGACTGGAAAAGTTAAACATACAAAAGAAAGACCACAAAGATGGATGAAGTTCGGGAAGCATGTACTTACCAATCAAGATGCTGCTTGTGAATATTAGAAGGAAACAAGTATGCTTATGTGAAATCAAATGAGCAAACAAATTATACAAAAGACAAACTGACTAAAATTTGGGGGGGAAACAAATTAAACGAAGTGAGAAATGGGAAGATAAATTATTTTATGCTGTAATAGTGAATCCTCCTTGCAACAAAATATGGTTAGTTGGCATGTTTGTCAATGGTACAGCGGATGCTTGTTTAACTATGATAATTACAGTTTATGAGATACTTGATCATATGCACATTATTGATTAGAAAAGTAAAATCACAGGAGAAAAGAGCTGATAATAACAATAGAAGGTTCAACACAGTGCTAAATCAATCAGAAACTTTTCAAAGATACCTGTAAAGTCTTTGCAGATATTCGTGAATCATGACCAACAGAGATCCTCAAGCATCTGGAACCAACTGGTTTCTTTTTGTCTAACAACCATGAAGCAAAGGCAGCACCAATTGCTTCTGAAACAGGTTCAGTCAGGTTGACAGGCTCCCCCTCAACGCCATCAACAGCAACACCACGAATATCACTGTAGATATCCATAACTTAAAATTCAAGATCCTAATCCATCACATAAAATATTGGAAAACTAATATTTTCCAGAAAAAAGATATCCAGCTCCTGATGTTAGAAAATGCAGTGCACACAAGGGGTTATAACTTTCCTGATGACCAGTTGTTAATCAAACTCCATGAAAACCTTACTAGTTACTGGATATGTTTACTCAAAAGTCAAACATGGACTCTGAATATGGAATACATTGGTCATAATCCAAGAAACAGAGGGAAAACTTTATTCAACACTCCTAATATTTAAATAGAAAAAACTGTTTAATCTAAAAAGCCTGCATGACTATGATACTAATGGCAAATCATAAACTTTCCGCAACTCATGAATGCATGTATGCTAAAATTAGTTGATGCTGGCAATACTTCCACTAAGACATGGTGTGCCCATAAATATATATATGATAACTTGCATGTTCTAATATTGCGTTCTACAGTTCATATGAAGAGATATGAACATACCTTCCATTTTGAAGTTTGTGAAAATCAACTTTCTCGAACGATGTAATCGAACTCGTAACTTGTGCAGCTGCAAGAAAAATCCCAATCAACAATTCTTTAGGCATTAATCAAGGAAAATTTACCAGATGGAACGCATGCAAACTAGATTCACATTGTATCAGGCTCAAGAAGAATTAAAACTCTCTGTCACAACTCATAACTCAGAACAATACAAAAAACTGAATTTCAAAGGCCATGATTGTGAAGATTATGTAGCAAAAACTCTCTCAAGATCAACCTGAATAATGAAAGTCTAGAACAGACCATTACAAAAGACACTGGTTCGGTTCCCATGACTGATCTGACGTGCTGCTAAGGTATGCAACTGCATGGCTGACAGGCCAGCAGATGCTATCTTCCACCCCTGCAAGGGATGTATGTTGCGCATTCTAAGGGCACAAAAGTCCCTGTATCTTGTGTCCAATTGCCTATTCCGTTGACAATGCCGTGATAGAAATACATTTTGAACAATCTGCCCTGATATTGCTGCACCGAAATTTTGAAACTTATTAGCCTTAGATCCTCTCCCATCTCAATCAAATTAATATTATATTTGTTGATCTTGACAAGATTACAAGACTCGCTTTAACATTTTAACTCCTCATCTACATAACATTATTTCATGGAAAAATTCATTATTAACCAATACTTCTTTGGCAACTTTGGACTATAATCCGCTTGGCTTATAATCCTCAAATGTATTATAAGGCAAGTGGATTATAGGCCTAAGTGTTTGGTAAATTTAGTGGACTACAATCCATTTTCAATAGTAGAATGTTTGATAAATGGGTGGCTTATAAACCATCATTGTCATCAAAATGACAAAAGCGTTTTCAATGGGGTTGAAGAGAGATAAATTTAGGGCTGGGAATTTTCTTAAATGACGACGGGTATATTGGTCTTCTACACAGTCAAATCTTATAGCCACCAAAAAATAAGCTAGGGTACCCCAACTTATTTTTTGATGGCTTATAAGCCAAAATAAGTCATTTGCCAAACATGTCAAAGTGGCTTATAAGCCAAAAAATGGGCTTATAAGGCACTTAGACCACTTCCCAAACATGGTCTAAAGTGATGATAGATTATGGGTGGTTAAAGATGGGGGCTGAGAAAGCAGTGGTTCTAGTACAATTAAGTGTCCAGATTTTTCTACTCAAACAAAAGTTAATTAGAATGATGGCTTCAGTTTACAAGAATCTTAGGAGACACAAAGTCTTCCAGTAACTCAGAACTCAAATCAAATGCAGACACTGTGAATTAAAGAAAATTCGCAAAAATTAGATCATAGGAGTCAGAGTCACCCCTTTGTTTTCAAATGCCATAGATAAAATACTGATCAGCGTAGTTAAGTTTTACCTTATGGAACAGTAATCGGAAGCAAAAATCCAAAATATCTAAAACCTTGCCTTTCAGACATTCTTCCTATTGGAAGTCTTATCCCTCTATATCATACTACGATAAAACATCTTGATAACAGCTATGAAGAAATTTCAAAATATGTGATCCAGCAAAAAAGAATTCTATTGTTTAACTAGTAACAGGGCCTTAAGTTTTCTCAGGTTGAGATGAGCAATATAAATCTTGCTCTTCATACATTCCTCTAGATTATAAAATTATAACCCCTAACCCTCATCATAACTTCAGAGTTTTGGCATGATGACATAAAACTTTTAACATGGTATCTGAGCAACCCAAATTCAAAACCCATTGGCCGCAAATTTAAAAGCGGATTAAATAAAAAGGATACCGCTGGGTGAGTCAGATTTCAGCCTATGAAAAGCGTGTCCCCTTGCAGGGGCATGTTAGAGTATATAATGATAACCCTCAAGTTTGATTACAACTTCAGAGTTTTGGTATAGTGACTAGAACCTTTAACACATTCTTCTAGTTAACTCCCGCCTCTATATTAACTGAGATAAAGCTTCTCTTTGCTATTTAAATGTTTCAAAATATCTAATGCAGCAAAAAACATTCAAAGCTTAAATACCTTAACTTTTATTAGGTTGATATGATCGATACAAATCTTTATCTTCATACATTCTTCTAGTTAAACTACTTAGGGCCAGTCTGGTATTGTTGGAGGTTATAAATAAGTTGCTTATAAAAGCAGCTTACAGAAGCAACTTATATAAGTTGCTGAAAATAGCAATTTTTTTAATTAAATATCAAAAACTGCTTAAAAAGCAGCTAAGATGTTTAGTAGATCTGTGCTTAATAATCATTACTAAAAGATACAAGGAACATATGTTATATAAACTTTAAAAAAAAGCTGGAGCTGCCTTTAAAAGCATTCTCAGTTAGCTTGATTCTCAGTTAGCTTCTAAAAGTACCCCTTAAAAGCAGATACAGTTTCAATAAGCATGCCAAAAAATTTTCACCAGACATCATTATTGGCTGCTTCTTGAAAAAATAAGCAGAAGTACTCTACGTCATACCGGGATAGCTCTTAGAACTTAGAAATTTCAATATGTGATCCAAAAATAATAAAAAATAATAATCGCAAAGCTTAACTGGTACCAAGGCCTTTAGTTTTCTTAAAGGGGTTTTTAGATATTAGTCCCTTAAATCATAGGCACTTTGATATTAATCCCCAAAATCTTTATATTTTGATATTAGTCCCCTAACTACCTTAATGTGTTGATATTAGTCCTTTTTCTGTTAGGTTTATTAGTCAAAACCCTAAAGCATTGTTGGGTCAACATGAACTATGGGGGGCGAATTACCTCATTACCCCTCACCGTTCCCCCTCCCCCTCTCTCCCTCTCTCTCACCTTCTCTACCATCACCTCCATCTCCTCCGCCACCGTCCCTCCTCCGTCGGCATTCTCATAGCTACCACCATCTCCACCACGTCCATTTCTACATCCGCATGTATTCTCACGGCCTCCTCCATCTCCACCACCATCTTCTCCACCACAGGAGGGAGAGACAGTGGGAGGGGAGGAAGGTGGGGTATAACTATCCATTCAAGGAAAAAAGTTTAAGAACACGGAATATTCCCCACCCATTTTAACACCAATTAACTAGAGGGATTGATATCAACGTACTAAGTTAATTTGGGGGACTACTATCAAAATATGAAGACTTGAGACTAATATCAAAATAACTATGATTTAAGGGAGTAATATCTTAAAAAATCCTTTCTTAAATTGAACCGAGCTTACTGCTCGTCAAAGGCTACAGAGGCACCATAACCACCAATGCCCGTGCATTTGACCATAATAACTGACTCCAATTCTTCAACAATATGAACTAAAATTTGAACTTAATAGAATGCAAAAAAGATCAACTGGGATTAATAGAACTCAGTGAGCAATTCAATCAGAAGATCAATCGTGACAGCAAAATCATATCTGCACCTATCAGCTACCGACAAATTACAGATCAAGATTTATCAATTCGGCGTAAATGCTAGGGTTTGAGAACTAATAGCGAAATTTATATTAGATTCGATGAGATAAAACAATTAAAATCCTCGGAATTCAAATTCAAAAGGCAATGGTACAAAAGATTGGATTAGAGCAGGAATAAGAAGGGAAGAACAAAACCTGCCATGGCGATGAACTGAAATTGGGCGAAATTGAAGCTCTTGCAATCTCAGTTGACGATGGCGGAGAGAACCAGCGAAAAAATTTGGATCGATTTTTCCCCCCTGGCGTTTGTTCTGTTTTTTTTTTCTGTAAGGATCTGCTGCCTGCAGTGAGTCTTCTATACTGTGAGACTCTGTAGAGGCGGCCGTAGAAGAATTTTTTGTGTAGTGGATCTACACGAAATAGTAGCCTTTGACTGCAAGTCTATTTTGACACGGGTGCAAATAATAGAAGTGTTTTTGTAAAGACCGTTGTTTCCAAAATGAGGATTTTTTTTAATTATAAAACTAGTTTCACACCCTTGCCATGCATGGATTTGTTTATTGAAGATTTTTTTAAAACAGCCTATTTTTACTAAATAATTATCAAAACAGACCGTTTTGCTAATTATTTAGCAAAAACGACACATTTTTGGCCAACAGGCCAAAAAGAGGTCGTTTTCGCTGTGGGGGGCTGCGAAAACATACGTAACTACTAGTCCCGTATGTTTAGTGGCCTAATTACTGGCTCGTAATTAGGACCATAAAACCCACAGGACTAGTAGTCCCGTGAGTTTTTTAACCGTGACACCAAACGCACGGGACTAGTAGTCCCATGCAT
>JBAKGM010000326.1:21643156-21654512 GCA_037177215.1 Asparagus racemosus | reverse complement strand
TCTCCTCATTTTATTTGCGCATAATCCACATCCACTCTTCTAATCTATTCACCAACACTTTCACCATGTTTTTATTTCATTTCGAATAAGACACCTAATTGTCGCGCGCATAATCTAAAAAGAACCGGATTTGACTATCTTTTCTACTTCACGTTCCTCGTGGGATCGATAACTTTTTATACTATAACTTGTTAGTTTTATACTTGCAACTTGGGAGGTAAGTAATTATTTCCCAACATTATGCCCTAGGCGACACACATGCTACAATGGGCGGGACAAAGGGTCACGATCCCGTGAGGGTGAGCTAACTCTAAAAACCCATCCTAAGTTCGAATTGAAAGATCTATTAATATATAATAATGGAGATATGTGTGGGGAATAGTTTAAGAGTAAAAGTGTGATTCATTCAATTAATAACTTAAATAGTTAAGGGGTCTTTCGATTTTTTCATATTGTGCTAAAAAATTATTTCTTAAAAAGGTTTAAAATCTGATAGTGCTATTACATGATTATCTTTGATCATCTCTTCAAGAATTGACCCTTCGTTGGTGGTCATATCCCCAAATAAAGTTACATGCAGAGTCATTCCATCGTATAGGAAAAAGAAAATGGTCGATTTTTATTTTTTACTGCGCTATTGTAAATAAGTATCATGTGTATACCTTTTGTCCATTATAGTGATTTTCCTCCTTTTATCTAGCTTATTATATCTTGCAACATAGTTAATCAATGATTTCACTTTAGTTTCTATTAAAAATTATTTGTATGTAATTTTATATTAAGTTTATGATTCCTTTGTTATTTGAAGAATATAGTATGAAAATTTATAAATACTTACTAATTTTTCTTGTATTTTTTATGGAGAATGCTTCTTTGATTGGGACAAAGTTGTTCAATGTGTTCTTCAAAGGGAACTCAGTTGGTGCTTCTTTGATAGATATGTCTTTTATCGATGTTAATTCAAGTAATTCATGAACATTTTTAATTTTGGGTTTATTTCCTTCACTTCTCCATTTGAAATAAAAATAACTTGATTCTTTTGAAGGGTATCTCTGAACTTTATGATAATTTCTCCATACATAACTTTTTATATTTTTTTTACCCTATAAATATTATTAGCATCAGAGATCAATGTTTATACATTATAATCAATTAGTGCTAAGCTATTATATTATAGTATTTTATCAGTTTTATGTAATTTAGTCTTCTGTCAATTAATGTTATTAGTAAAATTATATGCAGTTCCTTTAATTTATACAGTGACATTAATTTTTAATCTATCATAGATATTTTCAAATTTTATTCCTTAACTGGATATTTTTAATATAATGTTATTGCTATTTTTTACCACATCAACTTAGACTACTTTGGATGCTAAAAAGAAATAGTAAATATCTTAATGAAAGAATATCAAATAGTTACTTTTTTCTTTGCCAAGTTTAAAATTTTCAGCATTTTTTGTGATTTTGAAATTTTGAGGGTGTGTTTTGTAATTTTTGAAATTTTGGTAGTGTATTTTGAAATTTTTAAATTTTAAGTTTAGCATTTATAATTTTCATATTTCGTGTGTTGGTGGTAAGTTTTCAAATACTAGGATATTTCTTACAACCCTGAAATTTTGAGGGTATTTTTTTCAATTATTAAGAGTTTGGTTTGTTTTTTGCAAAATTTAAATTTTTAGTGGTTTACTGATAATTTCCAGATTTGATGTGTGGTGGGTATAAGTTTTGAAATTTTAGGTTTTTTTATGATTTTTAACTTTTGAATGAGTTTTTACAATTTTTATAACTTCAAGGGGTTTTTTGAAAATTTTAAACTTTTAAGTGCTTGACGGTAATCTCTTGAATTCATCTATATTGTTTGCAAGTTTTGATATTTTAAAATTTTAGGGTGCATTTATGTAATTTAAACTTTTGAGGTTGTTTCTATAATTTTTGAAATGTTAAGGGTGTTAATTGTAAATTTTAAAATTCTTCGAGGGATATTGTTAATTTTAAGATCCATGTTTATTGTTTTAAGTTTTGAAAAGTCAGGGTTTTGTGTAATTTTAAACTTTTGAGGGTGTTTTGTGTAATTTTTGAAATGTTTTTTGAAATAATTCATGTATTACAATATGTTAGCTATGTATGATTTCTGAATCTTATTTTTTTTAAATTGTAGAGCTATAGGTAGTTCGCATTAGATTAGTATAGGCTATAGTTAGTATTAGGATAGATTAAGATTTAAATGAAATATTCAAAATACTGTTTCTCATATATTATTAATCTTATTTTTTAAATTCTTGAGCTATAGGTAGTTCACATTGGATTAGTATAGGATATAGTTAGTATTATGATAGATTAAGATTTAAATGAAATATTTAAAATAGTATTTCTCATATATTAATCTTTTTTTAAATTGTTGAGCTATAGATAGTTCAAGTGGAATTAGTATAAGATATAATTAGAATTAGGATAAATTAAGATTTAAACGAAATATTCAAAATAGTGAAGGGTAATATTGACCATGGAAATCTTTTCCCGAACTCGTGCTTTTAAAGGGAGTATGATAAGTAACTTTTTACTTATAAGGTGTCATTGTGGTGTTTGGTAAATGTTATTTATTTTAATTATTTGTTACTTATAAGTAGGGGAAAAATAAGTTGGGACCAACTTATTTTTTCTCTACTTATAAGGAGCTTTCCTTATTCTGGCTAAAAAACAAAAATACCCTCCTATTCCCTTTACTTAGTTAAATATTTTCTTATTATAAAATGATTAATAGTATTAATTTATTAGATAATAAATTTAATAATAATTATTTATTAATAATTAATTTATTAAGTATTAATAAATTTATTCATTTATTAATAATTATTAATTTATAATTGGTTAGTTAATTAATATATTAGTAATTATTATTTTATTAATATGACATTAATTAATCTTAAGATTACTAATTAATAATTACAAATAATTTTATACATAAAAATATTTTAATAAAGTATATTTCTTACTATGAGATAACTAATTTTATATATTACTTAAATATTTTATTAATAATAATAATTTATTAATATGAAATTGATTAATCAAATATAAGTAATTAATAATAACAAATAATGTAATACATCAAAATATTTTAATCAAATATATTTCTTATTATAATTAATTAATTATTTTATTAATAATAATATTTTACTAATACGAATTTAATTAATAATCTCAAAATTTGTAATTAATAATAATACATAATATAATATATAAAAATAAGTAATTTCTTTATTTATTTTATTAATTAATATTTCATTGAAATTAATTTATTAATCTCAAAATTATTAATTATTAATTATAATTAATTTGAAGTAATCATTTTTAAATTAATTTCTTTTTAAATAATTACTGAATTAATATTATTAATTATCTAGTTAATATAAGATAAATTAATTAGTCATAATATGAAGTTACAACAATATAAACTGTTTAGTCATTTGACATTTAACACAACATTATAAGTTATTACTTTACCAAACACATAACTAGTAATATATACTTAAAAGTTAAGAAGTTTACCAAATAACTTTCTTATTTTCTTATATAATTATAAGAAGTTTTGAGAATATGCAATAAGTAACTTATAAGGATTCAAAAACTAAATATTAGCCAAACACGCTATATGTAGTGACATTTGATCCATTGTGAACGCAGTATAGGATTAAATAGCGGACAATTAATTGAAATGCCCGAAGCCCAAACTGTTAAATAGGCCAAGTCTCTAACGGCCCAAACCCTTAATCTTGCGGGTATTTCTTAGATGATGTTAATTTGCTATTCAAAGTGATCTTACTTGTTTGATAAAAAAATTTAAGAAAAAATAGGCTCTATATTTAAATGTATGTAAAATTATGTACTTGATGATTCTTTTGTTTATTTAAAAGGTTTATGGAGAAGTATCTTAAAATATTAAGACCCGAATAATATGATGATGATAATGATACTAACAATGATAGTCATGAGTAAAATTATATCATAGTAACACCACTATTATGAATGTACGACTCCGCTATTGGATGCACATGATGTTATATATCTAAGACATTGTGTCAACGTTTTGTAACCAACTAGAGGGAAGAAAAAAGAATCGAAGTTCCTTCCAAGTAAGGGTTTGCTTGGATATCCCTTTGTAAACCGCGTAGTTGCTACAGTGATATATAGTTAGATGGTCCAGTTGTACTTGATAGCTACAGTATTCCACCCTAAAATGAAGTTTTTTGATTGGAATTAACCGGGGGCTGCCAACTCAATTACAATTTCTGCCACATCAACCCCCATTTAGCTAAACAAACACAATTTTTATTATAACACTTACAATATTACAATCCAAAAAACCGGCGACCAAAACCGACCCTAAACCAACTTACACAGTTACGTCTAAACTAAGTTCTCTTGCGGAATCCAATTCGAATCAGGATTCTTCTCGAAGCGCTCTCACCACGCAAAAAGAGGCGGTGGCCAAACGCCCAATAAAAACCCCCTCGCTCCTTCGCCCAAAAAATCCCCAATTAGGGTTTCCAAATTCCTCTGATCCTCAAAGTCTAGGGTTTCGAAGATGATCGAAGTGGTTCTCAACGACCGATTGGGGAAGAAGGTCCGCGTGAAGTGCAACGAGGACGACACCATCGGCGACCTCAAGAAGCTCGTGGCGGCGCAAACGGGTACGCGGGCTGATAAGATCCGGATCCAGAAGTGGTACAATATCTACAAGGATCATATCACTCTCAAGGACTATGAGATCCATGATGGCATGGGACTCGAGCTCTACTACAATTGATGGCGATGGAGGTCAAATCTCTACCCTCTATAAAGTTGAAATTTAGCTGGAATTAGGTTGAGATATTTGACATGAATTGAATTGCTATGTGTTAGTGTGAAGGTCTTAAAGTTAGGGCCTTTATTTGATTTCTCACTTTTAGGTTGAAATTTGGATGAATTGCTTTATGGGGATTACTATGTTTGCTTTTCTTGTGTAGTAGATTGTTTAAAATTTAGTTGTATGTTGTCATGATGTAGTGGATTGCATGCATCTCTCGGTAGTATAGTGTTTTGCGTAAAAATCTCTTCCCTGATCTGTATTTGTCGAATTGCTTGTTTACAAATCAAGAATCGCTTTTTGCAACATGAGCGAAGGGAAGTCCCTTCTTGTTTTTAACGTGTGTTCGTCGGTAGCGATAGGATGCCTCCCTCGATGCCCGAGTCGAGTTTGCTTCCCTTGGACGATCCGACCGACGTTGCGGGTGAACTTCAGTACGCAGTAAAAGTTCTGGCGTGCTTGAGTTCGATTCTACCCGAGTTTAGCTCGCTTGGATATACCTACGATGTAAGAGTTTGTAAAGAGCTAGAGAATCTTCAAATCTGAGAGTTTAGATTGAGATTCTTAAAATGCCAAGTAGCTGGATGTCCCAATGCCTGCTAACTTTCAGCCCTCTGAAAAAGCCCAAAAAGCTCCCCTTATGTGGAGATGGCAGCTTATAAATAGGCCAGGAGAGGCATGGCTATCCCTTTAATTTGTGGGATATGGCCATGCCTAGTTGAGGAGAGCCATACCCCCCTATGGAATGTGACCACTCAAGGGTGATGAGAGCCATGCTTCATCATTATTTAGGACGTGTAAAGTGGGTAGGCCGACCCATTTCCCAAAAGAGATGGCCGCCTGCATCGTTCAGGCGAGGCCAGTAACTGAATAGGCGAGTCTGGGGAATATGGCGAGCTTTGACGAACTAGTGGGGTCAACTGGCGGGCCCCTCCAACGTGTGAGTTGGCGTCTGAGTTCATTCAGGGGTCGGGCAAAGCGTTTAGGCGAGCTTTATTTCTTCAGGTGAGTTTCAATCCTGCCGGCGAGCAAGCGAGCTGGCGTTTGGATCTACGAGCGAGCTTGATTCAGGCGAGCTTCAAGGCTTTAGGCGAGCTTGCGGTCGAGCTTGCTCCAGGTGACGTTGAGTTCGCGCTGGCAAACTCAATAAGTGGGAATGCTTCGTGCAGGTGAGCCTTTCTTCAGGCGGCATTGAGTTCGTGCTGGCGAACTTAACAAGTGGGAAGGCTTCGTGCAAGTGAGCCTTCATTCAGGCGACATTGAGTTCGTGCTGGCGAAGTCAACAGGTGGGAATGCTTCTTGCGGGCGAGCTTTCATTTAGGCGACATTGAGTTTGTGCTGCCGAACTCAACAGGTGGGAAGGCTTCGTGCAGGCAAGCCTTCATTCATGCGACATTGAGTTCGTGTTGGCGAACTCAACAAGTGGGAAGGCTTCGTGCAGGCGAGTCTTTATTCAGGCGACATTAAGTTCGTGCTGGCGAACACAAACGAATGGGGCGGCTTCGTGCAGGCGAGTCTCCTATCAGGCGGGATGAGCATTTTTTACCACCTACAAGACCCCCTTCAAAGTTTTAAGATCCAATTTGGGCTTGAATGGAGTCTGGAATACTTTGAATGAGAAAGGACCCACGCCCGTGGATTGATTAGTTCAGGCGGAGTCAATGGAGCTTTGGCGAGCGTAACCATCAGCCGAGTTGAATCGCGAGGCTTGGCTGTGTTCGGGCGAGGCTGAGTCAGCGAAGAGTGGGCCGCGTGTTCGCCTGTCTGCTAAGGCGGAGGGGGGTATGTCAGATCACATTAAATGTGATCTGGCGATGAGTACCTCATCTTTCGTGGACTGATGTGAGCCATCAGTTTGATGGCGTCTTTGATCTCGACCGTCCATCGCGCGGGAGATCGTGCTTGAACCGCCCACTCCGGGCCGTTGATGCAGAATTTCAACCGTCCTGCCTTGTTCGTAGCCGTTCGATTTGAACTGTTGGATTGGACCGCCGTAGACATCTTGAGCAAACAGGTTGGTGAATCTCGACCGTTGAGATTCTCCTATAAGAGTCATTCATCTTCCTCTTTGGGAGAGAACTGCACTCATTTGATCATTTGCTAAGTGCCAGAAAGAAAACCAGAGCTTTCTTCCTCGATCTCGTCATGGGTATTAAGAAAGCCGCTTCGAAAGGAAAGGGGGATCTTCGCTCGTCTTTCGACGCCGTCGATGCCGTTGCTGGTGCTGGGCGTGGCCCGAACTCTCTTTGGTAAGTTCGAGGGGCCGGCCATGGAAGATGAACACTTTGATTCACCTGTGGCGAGCTTCGTGTACTCAGGCAAAGTTCTGCTCGTTCAGGCGAGTTTGCTCGTCAGGCGGGTTTTAACTCGTCCGGCGGGTTTTACTCTGTCAGGCGGGTCTTAACTCGTCCGGCGGGTTTTACTCTGTCAGGCGGGTTTTACTTTGTCAGGCGAACTCGTAAGCTTGCCTGTCCAATGGAGCTCGCCTGCTCTAAGGACTTTTCCTTTGGTCCTTGAGCCAATTCTAATGTTTCCTCTTTGCATTTTGCAGCTTCAGAGGAAGTTCCACCTAGTAGGACTCGCAACTTGAGGTTTTCCGGGAAGAGGCCTCTCTCTGTAGAAGAGGAGGACCGCTACGAGGCGTTGGCTCGTAAAAGAGGTTCATCCAGACCGAGCGCCGCTGACCCCGAGCCTATTGTAATCTCCAATGACGATGAGGAAATGGAGCCCACACCTGTGCCTGTCGCAGGGGAGCAGGGGTGGAAACCGCCTGCTGATCCCAACAGGTTCCCCTTGTGGTTCAATCTACCGCCTTAATTGCTCCGGGCCAGGAATCTGCTGTCCCTGATTCTGGTTTCGTCAGGGGTCTCCTCTAGCGGATAGAGAACGCTTTGAGACAAGCGGCCTTCATCATTTACGCCGGCTGGGGCGATTCCATGAGCTTCTACCGTCACATAATGGACAGACTGAAGGAGATAAGGCGTGTTGGGGGCGCTCAGGTAGCTGGGCGCTGTGACCAGAAGCTGTTTCACTGGGCGAACCTCGCGCATTGCTTGGAGGGGTTAATCCGCTACAACCCGGTAATGAGGTGCGGCGCCTCATGAAGGAAGCTCGGGCTAAGGGACTGCAAGAAAGCAAAGTCCGAGCGAAGCGTGTATCGGAGCATGAGGCCGCCATTGCGACCCTGCGACAGCGCCGCCTGCAGAGTGAACTGGGTACTGGTCCTTCTACCGCACTGGACTCCCAGCGCGAGAGCACGGCCATTCATCACGCCATCATGAAGGAGCTGCAAGCCCTCCACGCTTTGCACAGTGAAGATAGGGATGCTCTTGATACCCTTGCTGAGGACAAGCTTCGGGAGGCTGTGAAGGCTCAAGTTCAGGCAGACTGGGCGAAGAGCTTAGAGGCCACCATGGCTGAACTCACTTCGTTCACCGTGTTGGATTGTGCTGATTAGATTTCAGCTTTCTTCTGGCTTTGTGATTTCACATGTAGTTATGACTTTTACCTGTATTGTCACAACTTTGTTCGAATGTATTGTTTAGGAATTTTTAGAATGAGATTCTCCGTTTGTTCCTTTTATTCGTCCAGCTAGATGCATTTGATTGTTTACGGACGAGTTGGGTTCTAACGAGGAGGCGCGATGAAGTTTGAGTTAACTTCACGATCAGGCGAGCTCAACCTCTGGGCGAGCTTAGGCCACTCAACAGGTGGGCTTGAGTTCAGGCGAGCCCCGGCCCTATTCGGGTTCGTGCCATCTAGTCAGTGGGCTCTGCTTTCGAAGCAAGCGAGCTCGAAGTTTGAGCGGGCTGGCTCTTCCTCTTGACTTGTGCCATCTAGGCTAGTCAAAGCTTTGACCTAAGTTTAAGGCTAGATCTTAGCCTCTTTGTTCGGTCCCATCAATGGCTTGAAGGGGCTTATAAATAGTGGCCTTTGCCGATGACCCCCTCATCTCCTACAACCTTATGGCTGCGCCAGTGCCGCCTGAATCAGAAGTACTCCCGAATAGGAGTGACGAGATCGCAAGACTACGTCAGGAGTTGGCTCGAGCTCAAGACTATCTCGTGGATGAGCTCCACATACTCTGCCGCTTGACCGAGCTTCTTTTGATCGAGAAGGAGATGCTCGAGGAGATTGTTCATAATCAATCGGCAGCTCAGCGGGAGCTCGATCGTGACAGGGATGCATGGAGCCGCGAGTGCCGCGCTCTTCGCAAGACCGTCCGGCGTTTGAAGTGGTGTTTGAAGAAAGACCCTTGGGTTTCCACGAGCGAGGATTCCGACAGCGATTAGGCCCTTCTCCCTCCTCTTCTTTTTGCTTTTGTTTAGGACTATGACCTTTGTTCGAATGTATTGTCACAGCTCTTCCTATAGTCCTCCCATGTCTTATAATGAACTCCCGTCTTTGCTCATATTTGCATGGTTTTGGTCGTCTTTATAGACATAACGCCCATCGAGGCTCTTTGGGAGAGCTTGGTGAAGTTCACGCGGGCGGGCATCACTTTTAGGCGAGCTCAGCCCATTTGGCGATCTTGCGTTCCTGGTGAGCCATACTCGGCAGGCGAGCTCTAATTCAGGCGAGCCCCAATCTTCGGGCGAGCTATAGTCTCGGACGAGCTGGAGTCTCGGACGAGCTCTTGCTTCAGGTGAGCTTGAGTCTCAGGCGAGCTGGAGTCTCAGGCGGGCTAGAGTTTCAGGCGAGCTAGAGTCTCGGGTGAGCGGGAGTTTCTGGCGAGCTAGAGCCTCAGGCGAGCTAGAGTCCCTGGCGAGCTAGAACCTCAGGCGAGCTGGAGTCTCAAGCGAGCTAGAGTCTCTGGCGAGCTCGAGTCTCAGGCGAGCCTTGTCCTTCGGGCGACCTTAGAGGCCGTGAGGCGAGCCCTGTGCCGCGAAAAGATGCGAGCCACGTGCCTTCTCGCTAGCCGAAACGACGCGAGCACGTCAGATCGCCTTAAATGCGGTCTGACAGGTGTCACCTCGCCCGATCTGGGCCGTAAATCTGACGTCCTGATCTCGCCCGTTCGTTTGGCGGGCGATCTCTGCCGTTGAGATCTGCTCTGGCGAATCTCGGCCGTCGAGCCTCGCCTATATAAGGCTCCCGTCCTCGTCGTTGGGAGACTACTGCTCTCTGAAATAAAATGCACTGTTTCTCTTCGACAATAACTCGAAGTTAACTACTTGACATCATGGCCTACAGATCGAAGAAGACTGTGTCGAAGGGGAAGAGGCTCTCCTCTTCCGCCGCCGCCGGTGACACGTCCGCCGCTACTCCCGGCCGAACTCCTCCTGGTGAGTACGAGTAATCGATCGAAGAAGATGAATGGACTCCGGTTCGTCTTCTGGCGAGGCTCACCTATTCATGCGGGGTCTCGTCAAACTGGCGAGCTCTGCTTGTTCAGGCGAGATCTCGTCAACTGGCGAGTTCTGCTCGTTCAGGCGAGATCTCGTCAACTGGCGAGGTCTGCTCGTTCAAGCGAGACTTTGTCGAACTGGCGAGGTCTACTCGCTCAGGCTACCCTCTGCCTTAGTCAGGCGAGGGTGATCACCTGTCGTGTTATTGGTGAGGTTCGCCCATTTAGCTCTCCTGTACAGGGGTTCGCCTTTATTGGGCACTTGGCCTTTTTTCTTTTTTTGCTGACTGCGTTTCAATTTATTTTGCAGCCGCTTTCTCTGATGAAGCTTTTCCTAGGGGGAAGGCCATTGGCCTGGCTGGGGGCACAGGCTTTTCGGCTCCACTAAGGTTTTCACTGCTTAACCCCGTACTGGTCTTCCATGCTGACAAAACGGCGGATTTGAAGCGGAGAATCATGGAGGGCCATTATTTGACATTAAGGGAGTTGGTACTGACACGGCAATGTTGGATGACCAGCGTCGGGAGGTGAGGAAACCCGATTTCCTATTCGGGGACTCCACGGCTGACCCTTTAGCCATGCTCCTTGGAGAGAGCAAGTGGCTCCGTGAAGTTGAGGGGGTTCAGTACTTCCTCCCGGACATGATGCGGGGGTTTTTCCTGATAGAGCTGCGGTCCTTGTCCGTCCAGAGGATGATGAACTGGGAGTTGACTCCGAGCCAGGACGGGGTCACCTGCGGCATCTTCACGGGTTTCGGGGTCAGGTACGGGGTCGATAGCTCCCACAAGAGCGTGATCGCTTTGCACCCCGGTCTCTTACAAAGCGAGCTCCCAATGGGTGAGACGCCTACGGTGGCGGAGACCTTCCGTCATCGCTTCTTCTATGCTGGGGGTCAATTTCCCTCGAAGGACTTCAGAGCGCCCGAGTGGGTTCATTTTTCCTCTAGCAACAGCCCCTGGTGGTACAGGATCACCGAATACATATTGGCGGAGAACCTTGACCTTCAGGGGACAGAGTTGTACGGGGCGATCCGGGTTACCCAACACGGGCTCAAGATCAACGCCCCTCAGTTCCAGAGCATTCTAGAGCTCTACTGCCCCGATAGCGGAACTTTCTTTACGCCCAACGGGGAGTTGGGTTTGGCGCTCCACGAGATGCATG
>JBAKGM010000326.1:21626064-21641321 GCA_037177215.1 Asparagus racemosus | reverse complement strand
ATAATCTGCATCAATCAAGTTAGAATACACAATACACACATATTGTTATCATCAAAACTAAGACTTGAGAATATCAATTTCCACAAAAATGTCATTAGGTATAATGGGAAAATCATGATATCTCGCCCAAAAATTGTCAAATGCAGTACATTGTTTTGTGACAAGCCATGTAAAAGGACATATCGGCTAACATATCGGCTGATATATCGGCCATATTGGGGATATATTGTCCAAAATAGCCAAAAAGCGATAAAGGATATTTATAGACTGTATTGGTTGTGGCAAATCCTGTAAAAGGATATATCAAACGATATATCGGGCCATGTCGAAGATATTTAAAACAATGATCTCAAGTTAATATACCAGTATATGTAGGAGATAAGTTAATATCTTGTTACGACCCTAATTTTCGGACCTCAAAGGAACTTGTAGTCGGACTAAACTTGCTAACATTTTTCTCGAATTTAAACATTTATCAAATGACTGCCAAATTTATCTAATTGTATAAATTAAATTCAACAATAATTATCCCACATAATCAAAAGTCTTCATTAATCTAATTAGATGAGATAAAGAAATGCTCTCACAACTAGAAATTTCGGCCTAAAAGAGAATCTTATTATCACATAATATTTCAAAAATCTACTAAATAACAAATTATTTATTCAACCTTCACCTAAAGCTAACGACATGCAATTAATCAAAGATCAGACAGCTTCCTCAATTCTTTCTAAGAATTATGGGCTTTCTAACTCCACCTAATCCCGAGTCTCTGGAAAAAGGTAAATAAAACACTGTGAGTTCACATCTCAATAATTGGATGATTCTATACATTATGTATTGGTTTAACAGAAACTAAATGTATAGATCATCATTAGTCAAAAGTAATGCAAATAGATTTATATGCAGGAGAAATAACTCTAACAATCATTATACCATTTTTTTATGCAATGAGTCAAAATATTATTTCGTGCAATTGGAAAATAATGGGTTACATCTCAATGCGGTCAACACTTTATATTCTGGTTGACACAATATCCTCACTTTTATTAATCTCGTGGGTCTAGGATATTGGGACCCAGAATTTTGGGTTCATCGCTAAAATAAAACTCATAGAGCCCCATTGAACCCTTGTTATGTAACTTGCTTATCTTTTACATATATTGGTATATTAACTTGAGATGCATATACTTTTATAAATAAACAAGGTTTGTGTAACCATATAACTTATAGCAATATGCTAAAGGTCAACCAATAATGAAAATCAAATGCATAGGCATCTCAACGAGTTAACATAATGCTATATGAGAAAGATTATAATGCTATATGAGAAAGACGTGATCGTCACTAAAAATAGAGTATGAACTTATATTTGAATATTATGTCCCAACACAAAACACAATCAAATCAACAGTTGATGCTTGAGCAATTCATATTTAATGATAATATAATTGATCATAGAACAAATTCACATATATATGAGATAACTTTTAAAACTACATAGAGCATAATGCATAAATTCACTACTTACAGTAAACCCAAGATACGATCCAAATTCTACTTTGCAACACCTCTGTGGAACCTCTAGGAACCGTTAAAGATTACCCAAATATTCATCAATATATAACATCACACTAGCACATGCTTAAGGAAGGATTCAAGAAATAATTAATTAATATACTAAAATCCAGATTTTGCACTTGGATCATTTTCATGAGATGAAAGTGAAACATCTTGCAGCATGTAGGATGACACGCATCTATAAAATGATTAATAGATTATGTGTGAGGCATAGTTTAGTCCCATATAGGACGATAAACGTCTAGTGACTGAAGAATCTAGAGATTACTTGCTCATTGATAACCTGTATGATGCTAACAAGATGTGTTTGGAAGATCCAAGTGAAACTTCTAGTAACGTTTTCGAGGAGCATTTGCATAAAGTTGGAATGATTGGCCTTTGACGTTATTGAATGCTAGCAAGTTTTTACTTAGAACCGAGCTGAACTTGAGCTGCACTGAGAGGACCTTCCTAGGTTGTGCTCATTGTGGGTTGCATGATTTAGGGAATGGTGGTGATTGCTCATCAGGTTGCTATTTGCGAGTTTGCACTGCTACATGTCTCCTCTTTGTAGTTCTCTTTAAGAAGGAAATAACTGCCAGTATTCCTTTTTGACAGCACGATAGATCAAAAAAATTGTGGTGTAGCGTTCTCCAAGTAGTCGAGATCCATAAGCAAGGAACATAATCTCCAGGATGATATCATATTACAGTGTTACACTAACTCTCCTTAACATATCATAAGAAAGACACAATCTTTTAACAAAAAAATATTATTTCCATGTCAAATACTATGGACATGATTTAATTATTTTTGCAAAATCAATTACCTTTCCTAACTCTTTATCACATACTCCTAAATATTATTGAGGTGCCTGGTATGCAGGAGTAGAGTGGGCACATGTCCAACTTCTGATATACTACCAAAAAAGTTTTGCTAGTCAATATGGTACTAGTATAAACACCAATAGCAGGTCCAGGTTCTGAGTGTTATACCAGCAAATGCAATACACCAACTAACAATAGGCACAAGTCTGCCGGGTCCAATTACAGGGTGGTATAACGGCACACTATCTTTCCTATTCTTTTGAAGGAAAAGGGCTTGGCCTTTGTGCTTTCGTCAGCCAAAGTATTTGTTTGGAGGTGAGATACAAATATATGACACGAGAGAGGGAGGAATAGCATGAGGAAGTTACGCTGGTGTCTGTGACTGATATTGATAGTTCTATTCGACTCATAGTGCTAGCAGCTGCCGCCATCATCTAGGTTGCTGCACTTTAAGACGATAGACAATTAATTTTTCCCTGAGATGTATAATGTATAAGTATCAGTTGCAATTATTCTTCATTTAGATATAATTGATGAGAAATCAAGAGTGAAAAGCTTGCCAAGCTAATCAAGGATCAAAGAATTTAGAATGTTATTAGTAGTTTTGTACACAGATTGTGGGAGACAATATTTTCACAAAGTCCTGACTTCTTTCTTGATAAAATTTTTGGGGAAGACGTTAGCTCATGGAATGTGTCTCAGAAAAACTCAAGTACACACATCTTCTATAGGGAAGATACTAGTAGCAAGTGAAACATGATTCAGAAAAATTAAAGGACACAACCATATACATATGATAAAGCTCACTTCAACTGTAATTACAACAAATTTTGTTTTTATTTAAATATTCTCTATACAGTTAAAGTTTGCTTATTCTAGATAATGATTGACATTAAATAGTCATATGTATGAAAGTGCATGTGCTTGCAAAGTGAGAGCCACAAAGGGTTTGCTTGTGCCTGCTTAGGTACTTGTGTTTTCTGTGCCTTCCTATGTTTTGTTATGGTGACCACATTCAACTGATAAGATCTCCATCATTCTTTGATATTTTTGTGGTAGACACTGACGTTGTTATTTTTACTTCGACAAAATTTGAGTGTAGTTGTATATTTCTGTATGAATATGAATGCTATTTCAAAGTAGGGTGGTTTTTAACAAACTGATTACCTTGCCATACTGTATGATGTTTGCGAGGTTCTGCAGTGAGTTGATCTGAACCTTGTACCGGTTGCTTTGTTGTTTGCTAACCTGATATTTGCTGCCCATCCTTCAAGTTTTGCTTGCGGCTTCCTATGTTTTGTATAACTGAGTCTCGTTGTTCTGTGTCTACTTTTTTTTGCGCATTTTTGTGAAACTAGTGACGATCTGCTTGCTCATGACAATTTTTGTTGTTCTGTGTAACAGGTGCACTGTATTGAGATTTGAGAACATATAGCTGTGTGGTTCCTCAGAGATGTTTGGATAATAATCCTATAACAGTGAAACTTGTATTAATCATGAGTAAATGATCTTTATGTCATTGGAGCACTTTCTATGTTCTAAATGTTTATCTTCTACGTGTGAAAAATTTCAGGTACCTAGCAACATGATATATATGCTGAGTTATCATGTCTTATTTCTGGTACCTATCAACATGATATATATGCTGAGTTTTCATGTCTTATTCCTTTTCAACTCATTATATTTGTATGCTGCTAATTATAGCTAAATAGTGCGTAGTGGGACGTAATATTGCTATGGATGGTTTTTTGCCAATCTTTGCCCGGGGTTCTGAGAACCACAAATGAGGGCGGTGAAATGACTACACTACCCCTTGTTTTGCACTTTCTGTGGCCCAGAATCTCCTGCACGGTGCGGGAGGTTTTGATAGGACGAGGACTCATATTTGCCTGCACGTTGGTTCCTGTTTTATTGAGAACAAAAACTTGGGTTAGTGTAAAGTTGATCATCTGACTTCAAAAGTTGAGCATGAATAAAATCTTATGTGCATTTGGAGTTAGGTCAATTCAATGAAAAGGTGAAACTGTAGTCCCAATATCTCTCATGAAATGGGATAATTATTATTGTAATTATACTCTAGGTATGCCACTATTTGCTCTCTACTTTTCACTATGAATTATGTAAGGTCTTGTAACTGCTACGCGCTTGATAGGTATTGGTTTTAGTTATGGAATAATTGATTATTACTAAACACATTTAACTAACACATGGTTATTTATTTATTTATTTGGCCTCTCTTTTCGTTCGGAAATGTTGGAAAGTGATTGAAAATTGAGAGGGTGTTGCATTAACATTGTATTTTATTATTTTCTTTTTCTAAAGAAAGCGGGTGTAAGGTGAAGAATATCAAACTATTTAATATAAGCATATTCCACAAGGACGGTGGATTGATCTTTGTTAGTTGAGCCTGAACTAAGTTTTATCATGTGAACGCAAGGTTAATGAGATCTACTATGAAGTAATGTCGGAGTCTATGATAAAATAAAACAAATAAGAAATCCTTATACAGTCTTTAATGCTAGAAGAAAATTTTCTAGCAGGCCCTAGGCCCAAATTGTTCTCATGACACTAAAAATTTGGGCTTTACGAGTGGTCCGGATGAAATGTACAGGTGGCTACATATATCTGTTGACAGGAAATCCAATAGCAAATGTTGCCGGTAAATTTCAATTTCCATTGTGTAGTAACTAGTAAGCAAGTGGTGTTGTTAAATTTCTATTTTCATTGTTTGCAACTGAAAATACACATTTTGTATTAAAAAAAAGTAGTAAAAATTTGTTACGGTTCTTTTGGTTGCAAGGCCCGCAACAAAGATTACAGATCCTTACGTTAACTTAAAAACCTAAAACGTAGTGTGACGTCATCAAGTAGTTTCCAAATAAAAAAGAAGATTATTCTGCAAGTGCAGCTGTCCAGACAATTGTTTGCAACTGAAAATACACTTTTTGAATAAAAATGCAAATTCATAACTTTTATAACCAATCACATATCAAAATTGGAATTGGAAATAAGTTTTCTACAATAAAATTTAAATATCCAAACTGTGAATTTGAAGTTGATTTTATGTAATAGATGTTGCACGCAATATAGATTATATATGTAACATTAGTTGTATCTACAATTACAATGTACAAAGCAACATAATTTCGAGTGCAATGTTGTTCAACTAAGTCATTATTCTCCAAGAGGCAAAAGAGAAAAGAAAAAAAAATGGTTTATATTATGGCAAGAAGCATCCCTCCCGGGGGGGAAAAACACACACACACATCTTTAAATCTTGATTGCCAAGCCTACTTTAGCTTAACCAACATTGGGCTAATAGGCAGAAAACCAAGGGTTAAAGTTTTCATTTAGAGTAAATTAAACTTTAAAGTGATTATAAGAAATAACAATTTAAAATTAATACTGAGATTAAAAAAAATTAGAATGGTTAAGAATTTTTTTTCGAGTCACACTGAGATGAACTTTTGGTAATCCCTAGAAGAATAATCAATCATCACTGAAGCGGATAATGCCCAACACTTCCTCCGTCAGTTTTAAACAATGCTTATTTTGTTTGCTAGAAATTAAATAAAATCTCTTTATATCCCTTCATATTTCATAATATTTTTGTTAATTCACCACATGCTAAGGATAGAAAAATGCCTTTTAACCAAAAAATAAATGACTGAAAATTATTTAAAGTGGAAGGAACAATGGATGCAATCTAATGCTCTAACATGTTACCTGCGCAGAATCTACACATGATCAAATATTTTTTTCATCATATAAAAATCTCCCAAGTTGCACTCAGACACAGCAACATTATTAGTTAACCATCAAACTTTATAATCGCATAACTAATCCTACGTGGCATGTTAATGACTCTTGGGCGGTGTCCACGTGTCCACGTGAGCCACTGTCCTTGTCACATGATCCCTGTTTATAAATAGCCCTTCTCTTTTTAGTCCCACATGATCACCATCCCTAAGGTTTTTATTACAAAGGTGGTGGGTGGAGTCACTTGCAAGGCTTGCATACTAAATTAATCAAGAGAAAATATATTGCCCTCTCAATTGCTTTGAGTTCAATTAATCTTAAATATGTTCAATGATCATGATCATTCATGGGGCTCATGTTCCAAATGTTTGAGTCCAAAGCATATATTGGGATCTTTGAACAACATTTTGTCAAACCACAGCTTGTACCCATGAGGTTACACGTACGCACCTCTTGATTATGATCTCAAAACCATAATTTAATGGTATACAAGCATAATAATTATTTTACCCTTTAATTGAGCATGTACATAAGATCCTATATCCGTACCATTAAGACTTGCATTTTCATTGTCATAACAACTTCAAAAATACAACCAAACTAATCCGCCCTATAATTTGCACCAAAACCCCGGCCCAGTTACAATGAGGATTAATTAGGATTATATTTTTATACCCTTAACATGTTCCACAGGTTTTAGTTGTTAGATCTGAGGCGTAAGCCTAAAGCGGGGTGAAAAGGATTGCTACTATTTTTCACTAAAAATCAGAATATTCAACGAAAAATATCAAATAAAAGTGATAAATAAAATGACAATCACCCAAAGCAATTAACTAAGAAACATGACATTTTATAGCGGTTCGGATAAACAATCCTACATCCACTCTTCATTCTCGCGAAGGGGCTTCCTCACTATGTCAAAAGTTTACCTAAATCACAAACTCGATTCAGTAGGCTTACAAGACCATGCATCAGGATATCTACCGGAAACCAGTCGTCTAACTTAACTCACACAATGAGTAATTCCTAGTCCTAGCTATTCTCATCCCTCAATTCAACCGGCTTGAGTATGCCGTAAAAGAAGTTCAAAGTAAAACAAACACAAAACAAATAAACTCATAATAAAGAAACAATCTTATAGCCCTTTGGATAAAACAAACAGTCCTTCAAACGATATAAGCAAAGCTTAATGGAAAATAGAGAAGAAAATCAATCTATAGGAAACCTCCTTGCTGAAACGATTAGAAAAGGAAGAAAATCAATCTATAGGAACTTGCTGAAACGATCAGAAGATGATGTGTGCGACGTGTGAGAGTTCAACTAGGCTTCGGGGAATAAAAAACTTTCTTCAAGATCTCTCAATATGAAACCATAGGACTTCTCCTATTTTCTCTCTCTTTCTATGATATTCTCTCACAATTAGGTTAGAAAAGAGATATCCCAAATGTGGTAGAAGTTGAAAAACATATAAATAATGAACAGCTGCGATTAAATCATCAAATTTTCCAATTAGCCGCCTTTACCATCGATGGTGCCTCTCAGCCATCGATGGTGTCAGGAGACTATCGATGGCTGAGAAGCCCATCGATGATATTCATGCCTCTAGACTTTTTCATCATTGATGCGTGATAGTACCATCGATGATCATCACTCACCATCGATGGTCAATGGCCTCCCATCCAAGATAGTGGTGTTGAAATTAGCTTTTAAGCTGATTTTCGGCCGTTTCGCCTCGTACACTTCCCGCACTTGTATTTACTTGTACTATAACATCTCAAACCAATATTAGTACTAAATGAGAGTTTGGTATTACTCAAACAAGAAATATTGTACAAACATTATCCTAACATTAGTACCACGTAAAAAGTCCATTCTGCCACACCAAACTCCGATAGGATGAGATTTGAGAATTATACGTTTATATTTAACAAGGCTAGCGAGTATAAACCCCGGAACTAGGAAAATGCAATTTCGTTACATTGTCTTGACTAACTAGACTCAATTACATCCAAACTAACCTAACCAAATCAAATGTTAACTAGATCGAACCTAGGCATTAATTATATTTCGGTAGAAAATGAAGAAAACATTTTCTATTACCAATAACCTTTTTTGTCCCACCTATAGTATATAATGGGACAAACAAAAATTGGTTGTTGGGGGAAGTTACAATCAGCACCAGCTGCTTTGGCATTGTCCTCTAACTAACTTCACCAAAACGTAAAAGTTCAATCCCTTGGAAAGTTACATCTTAACAAATGCCAATTGCCAATTGCCATCCAATTAAACTTTTAATTTAATTTTATTTGTATTTCATTTGCTGAGCTTATATCATTATGCCCAACTAGAAATTAATTGAAAAACAAATTTACCTTCTCAGTTTGAATTGTCGGCTCCAAGTTGACTTTTGGCGTAACTCCTTGCAAAAAATGTCTAGTATATATATTGATCTTCCCAGTTTAATTCTACTAAATCTATGGCATAAAATCTTATTAACTTGGAGAGGGAATTATTCCCCACATTTGACTTTTGCGTGCCTTCTCAGTTGCATGTTGAGACCCGCGCTGATGGATGAATGCTGCAAACCAATTCATTTGCGTACACTCATTTGTTGCTCTTTGTCCCTTCATCAAGTCTATATTTGTTCTCATGTTAAGATCTAATCATAATTAGTTTCAAATTAGTTAATCAAATAAATGCCTCAATGCTGGAATTGTTCCTCGGGATCCACTGCCAATTCACATAGGATTCATAACATTTGTTCTCAAAAGATCCGAAACTTTCATTTTCATTTTTATTCATTGCTTCACGAGGAATTGATTAATTCATACCCACAAAGGGGAGTTTGTTGTTTAGTTGCCATGTGAATAGCTCATTACTAGTTGTTGAGCTCAACAAATCAATGGTAATGGTCACCACATTAGATTCCTTGTCACAATCAATCACCTTCACCTAAAGCTTAATCACTATTCACATCCCCTGTAATTGCTCTTGATATTTTGAAGAAATTGATTTAATTAGTTGTGAAGAATTTGCCACTTGCAAATTTTTATTATGTTATATTCTACATAACAAAAATTTGGAAATGTCAAATTCTTTGCACCTACTTATGTTTATATTTTGTGGGCGTCTAAACTATTTACTATTACATTACATAGTCGCATTAGTTGGAATCATAAAAGCAGTGAATATTTAACATGAATTTGTAGATTTATAGCATTTTCTAGACAAATAATAATAATAATAGTGTGAAAAGCAATCATATATGTAACTCACGATGAAATAACGTGAACATTTGATGGTAAGCACCGTACTTCAAACTATATGTAGTTGTAAATTCGTATCTGAACCATTTTTAAAATACAAAAATACAAATCTTATTAGAGTATCTCGTGTGAGGGGGTGTTCTGAGTCATACCAGAGCTAGCATTTCCTACTCCTCCCACGAATGGTTCGGAATTAATCCTGTAAAACATAGACTGTTGTGATAGAAAAAAAGTACTCCATATGCATATGCCAACTTTTGCAAATGAAAATTTGTTCATGGGTTACATATAAAACCAACCCTCTATTTTCATTACCAATATGATTATTAGTATGGTGACAAATGCCATGTACAAAAAGAACATGTCACATGGGGAGGAGCATGTCTTGCCTCCTCTCTCTCTCTCACCTCAATTATCTCCTTTTGTTAAGCTCAGATCTAACCCTCACAAATCAGTTAATTAATTAAGTGCCACAAAAAAATATTTATATATAATTAAAAAATAAAAAAAGCAAATTAAGTCTAGAAAAAGGATTAATGTCAATGTCAACGGGTCTAAAATCAAAATCAGTGGGGGACTAACCCGTTACCGGATCCGCTTGATTAACGCGTCAAATTTTTACGCACCGACGCTTCGCGCATCATACTCGGGCCCGCCCTGTGACCGGCTGTTGCCGGTCACTCTGTCGGTCACCGACGCTTGCTGTGGGATACGACGCGTGAAGCGCCGCAATCACAGGTATTTTGCGAAATAGGGCCCAAAAGTAGAAGAAAAGTAAATATTCAGGAGAAATATTGAATTTTTGTAGGTGCAAAAGAAGAAAATGTCAAGTCTATGCACTTTGCGTTCTCAGATTGACGCAAGAGATAAGGAAAAAAATGAATAATGATAACTCTACCATTCGTTTTTTCCACTACGGGCATGTTTTGTTCGTCAAGAAAAAATCATGGAAATTAAAGTTTTAGGAAATTAGCGTTGGCCAAGTTAGATTTTGAAGTTGATAAACTTCTTTTTCTTGTGTTAGTTTCATCCTTTGTTTTTAGGAAATATTGGGTAGAAATTGCCACATAGATTTTTTAGGAAATGTGATTTCAGAGCTCAAATCTCTAAAAGTAGCTAGAAATCTAACTTTTTAGCACTAAATCTTGGGCGATAATGTCGAGAGGGGAAGTCGAAGAAAAGGATTATGGGTTTACAACATTACCCATTATCTATTATTGCCTAACAAACAAAGACAATTGAGGAAATCAAAAGATATTGTTAGATTTCTTATTTTTAAACTTTCGAACCAAACAAGAGAAAATGAAGAAATACTATTTCACCTAAGAAAAGTGAAGTGTAATATGAAGCTGTGAAGCGTCGAGAAAGTGGCCGAAGTTCGGAGGCATTGGTACCGCGCATTTTATGCATATAAACTGAAACTGCCTCAAGCTACTGTCGTAATTTTAGACCAAATCAATTAGAAGAAGTTTGTTAGTTTCAGAGAAATTAAGGTAAAATTTCCAGGATGTTGGTAGCCGTACTGCTCGCCCATGATTACCCATGTATGGATCAAGTCCAAGGTAATCCACAAATGATTGATGATATGTAACATATGAACGTTTCTATATGATGATGAAGTAACAAATTACCGGAGATCATTTATATATTATTTTTGCACTAACATTGCAATTTTTTCTTTTTCTTTTTTCCATTAGGACTCTTTAATATATACATGTGTTATTTTTTTTAGCCTTAAGTATATACTACACTACGCGCGAACTAGCTAGTGGATCGTCTCATCAATTACCAACCCTCCAAAAATCCAATCTCAATCAAAGAGAGTAATAGAGTGTGAGTTGATACCTAATTCCTCCTACACACATGTTTGGTTAGGTTAAATTATTACTATCATTAACACCTAATTCTCTTATTTTATGCGGTTGCGTTCATCTCATCAGATCAACAGTCCATATCTCTTTATTATTCCTCCCTAGCAATTACAACAACAATAAAAAACAGCATGACATAATAAAAATGGAAAGCATGTTTTGTTTATCTTGGGTCTTAATTTAGTGCTTGTGTTTCTAGTTTGCCTTTTGTTAGTATCAAAGTCAGATTTTGCCAATATTAATTGTAGTTTTAATAGAAATATACATCAGCATTAAAATAAGTTAGCATTAATCCTAAGAAATTTTTTAAGTTCTGAATTACTATCATTCTTGGTGTATGTACGACTTCAAAATTGGCATCTTATTTCATATAACATATGAACAATACATGACATAATAGCAACCTAGCGGCTGTTGCATCTAAAAAAATAATCATTTTACATTCAAAGGTGATAGGTAGTTACAACGCAGGCCGTAAAGCGCAAATGGAATATCCGTTGGTTGAATGGATGTGCAACTAGAAATTCAGATATTGCCAAAGAATCATCATAAACGTAAAAAACCTTTTTTACTCACTGAAAAAATGACACACAAAATAGAAAATAAAAATCAAAGCTTAAGACAATCACCTTGCTATCTGTGTGCATACAAATTTACTTAGCGACTGTTCGGTTGATAGGAAACCAAGCTGAAGAGCCAAAAGCAACAATTGTATTTGTAGCTAGCGGCAAGGTATTTGGAATTGTAATCAGGTTTACTTTTTAGAAAAATACTCATATTAATTAAAAAAAATTTAAAACTTAATGTCATATCATCAAGTTAGTCAAAAGAATCTGAAAACATAGTCATTACAATTTCAATATACAAACATTTTAGGGACGTTTATTTTCATGCAATTTGCATCGTTGCATTAAAAAAATGCGATCCACAAATTAAAAATCATGGATTTTTACAAAATACGTTGTTTGTTTGTTATTTTTTAATTATGCACATGTTTTTGATTGCCACATAGGATAAATGCATCAAATATAATTCCTCAAAATTATGCTGATTTCAACTAGATTCGTGAATTTAATCGCATATACTGAACAAAAATTCATGTACAGCTAAACAAAATTCAATTAAACTTTATCCCTCGTGCAAATCCCCTTCACTATCCGTTACAAACAAACACGATTTTAACTATGAAGTTCTTAAAATTTGTTACTTGCATTGAGATTAATCCGAAAACCAAACAGTCAGTTTAACCTGAAACAGTAACACAAGAATTCGACTAGTTTTTCAGCTAAACAAACGCATAATTAGACGATGACTATCCGCAATAAAAATGCAGATATCAGACCGATCCAGCGAGGTTCAGTGACGCGATGCGCTCCGACGCGACGAAATCGGTGCGAACCATCGAATATTTATCGCGAATAAATTCCTCGCCATCTCAAACACCTGGTGGTGTCCAGTGCATCGAAGTACAGCTTCCCCCTCTCATATTTCGGTCAAAGGTTAAAAAGTCCAAGCGCGCGGACGCCACGTGTAACGACTCTACAGGGAAAAAGGTCACGCGACGTCAGCGGCGAGGGGGTGGAGCCCGGTCACGTGAGCCAACCGCGTCCCCGCTCCCTGGTTACGAGCTGGCGGCGTCGTGGGGTGCGGATTCCCCGCCCCACCTTTTCTCTCTCTCACATGGCTCCCGTGGGCCCCACCCGAATCCTCCATTCACGCCGCCCGCGTCCCCGACCCCCACCCGAAAGGTACCCAGTTTTGCGGGGCCCACATTCACTGGTGCGGATATCCGGGTTCGCGTCAGTCGGGTGGTCAAAGATTTTATCCAATCAGGTGTTGCCAGGTGTCACGAGGTCACCGCCGGAGCTACGGAATGCGCAGCTGGGGCCCACTGCCTAATGTGTACATGCATCCGCATCGTACTCCTCCTGGGTCGATTTATGACGAGCAATTCTGTACGGGTTCAGATTATGGAAATATTATCGAAATCCGAGATAAATATAAAAGGTCATTGTTATAAGTAGAAGATAAACCGATTTTGATGGAAACTAATGAGAGAAAAATTCAACATACTACTGGAATATTAATACAGACGGATGATAGGTCTAGGCCTAAGCAATACGGACCTATTTGAACTTTCGTGTGATTCGGAACAATCTGAGCTATTTAGGGGACAGTGAAAAATCTAAATTGTCACGCCACTTGGAAAATATTTGACCTAAAATACCATGCACAGATCCACCGCTGCAAATCATAACCCTCCGTTTGTTGATTCCATCAGGTCTCAGAATTGACGGCGCAGATTATCCAAACCATCATTAAAGCTTTAAGGCTTGATTAGACATCGCAGCTCTTTGTAACCAACAGAAAGGACGTGACTCCACATCCTCTTCATTACTAATTACCCCCACTCAGATGTTGAAAACAGCCCTTATTGATGTTTAATTAATGCGGTCATAGCTAAGGAAGAGAAGGTCATTTTAGTCAATTAAAATATTTAGGTTGGGAAGGTAAAAGCCCTTCGTCTTGAGAACGTGAGGCCAATTTCAAGCGAAAATGAGCTTGCGAGCACATGGGTTTTCAAGTCTTTGATCAAGTGTGATAGTGAGAGCTTAATAAGTTATGGTCGTTAAATAATAACCAATGGGTCCTTGATCAAGAGATCTCACTACATGAATTTTATAACGATATGAATCAAGGGGACTGTTAATTAATAAGCATTACCTAATACATTCACTTGGGAACAAAACGATAATGAACTTGTTGTAGTATTGTACTAAGTAGTTGAGCTCTCGGGGCGATATGTTGATTCTAATTCATGTTAGTTTCTCTTTCTTCGGATTTCGTACTAGTTGAATATGATTCCACAAACGGCATACGTACGTGCAACACGTACACGGATATTTGTATCCAATAAGATATAAATACATATATAAATACATATCTTTTACAAATTCTTAATGAAATTATTAAATAGGGCATCTTGCCCTATTTTTGGTACTTAAAAAAAACATATATTTTACAAATTTTGGATACAATACAAATAAGGATATAGACACAAGTGATATATTTGAACCTGTATCATAAACTTTTATTTTGCCATTATTTGTATATCTCATTGTAGTTTTTAGATGTATGAAAAATATTGATGAACTCTAATTTGCAAATTTTATTTTATATAAAAGCTCTTCTGTTCCCGGATCTAAAGAATTTTTTTTTTTGTTTTTGTTTCCTCGTTTATTTTTTTATATTTGTTTATGTTTTCTCTTCTTCAGTGTATATCTGTATTCAAATTTGACATCTATTTATCATGAGTTTTACTTATTGAACCATGTTCATATTTTTATTCACTTCAGTATCCGTAAATAATTAATTATAAACAAATATGAGTATGGTATTCTTTCGGATCAATTTCCATGTGTACTCTAAAAACCTATTTCAATGCATTTGGTGTTAATGAGATTTGATTGGTTAAGCCAGTTAGCTTATAGTTGTACTTCTGATGAGTTGGCGGTAGGGGTGGAAAACGGGCCGGATATATCCAGACCGATCGTAACCGTATCCGTTTAGAAAGCGGATATGATAGGGAAAAATTGAAACCGGCCAGATATGATTTCGGATACGGTTTTGGTTTTGGTTTTTCATCCGAATATGATTTCGGATATGGTTTTCGGGTTGGAACTGCGGATACGGTTCGGATATCCGGATATAGTTTCTGCACTTTTTCCAGATACGGTTTCTATACTTTTTTGTTGTTTGATTTTCATCCGAATACGGTTTCAGATACGGTTTTCGGGTTGAAAATGCGGATACGGTTCGGATATCCGGAAATGGTTCTGCAATTTTTTTTTGTTTGGGTTAGACTTGAGAATTACATGAGGACTAGTATTTATGTCAATGAGGTAACAATTTCTATATGCTTGAATAAACTTATCTTGATTATGTTTAATAGCTGAATGTTTTTTTAGTTATAT
>JBAKGM010000326.1:21596781-21625964 GCA_037177215.1 Asparagus racemosus | reverse complement strand
TTCTTATTGCGATCTAGCTCTCTTGTTGTGCCATTTGTGCACCAGAGGTGCTGCCGAAATTTCCGCTGCGCACAACACCACTAATTAATCACAACTATTGATTATGTAGTGTGTGGCTATGATTTTTTTTCTTTGAGTGTAAATTAGAAATGAGTGCAATACACATGGTACGGTGAGTGTTAGATTTAGAATGTATCTCAATCATCTACTGGATAAAAGACGATTGAAATTAAAAATAGTGGTCTCTCCACTATTTTTTCGTGGTAGAGAGAATCCAAATTCTCTGCTTATCTTTTCATGCAATAGTTTTTATTGAACTCCTAATGCACATATCAAAATGAGCCAACAAAAATAGAGGGGAGATTCCTTTTCTTGTTGCCTTTATTTTATTGAGATTCTGTCTTTGATTCTTTGCAATATATTATATTGTGGTTTGACTGAATTAGAGCTCTATCATGAATACTTCATTTTATATCAGTATTATGTCAAACTAGGAAAAATTGGGGCTAGAGATAAAGTTATTCGGTTTCCTCTAGTGCTATAAACCAAGGTTAAATAAGAGAGATAAATTGAGCGAGCCTTGAAATAGGAGGGTAGAATTGAAGGCGTAGATTTTCTTGATTAATAAAGAAATTTGATTTTTTTTTTCCAGATAATCCCCCCCTTCATGGGAAAACCCCATCATTCTTTTATTTGGATCATCATTGGTAGAAAAATAGCCTCAAGCTCTAGATCTGTGTTTGAGTATCATTCACCACTCTTATTTATGGTCATATATATATATAGTTGTGAGAGAGAGGGGTGGAGAGGAGAGAGGAGAGAGTAAAATGAAAGGAATTGATACAAGGAGTACGGGTCAAGTTAGTTAAATAAAAAGAGAGAGGAGCAAATGATATCGAGGAAATCTAAGCCTCAAACAACCATCAGTTGTGCAGTCACTTTACTCTTTAGATTTCTTTTCCCTTTCCACTTCATTCCTAATCTAATCTTTTAACTTTTATTTTTATTTTTTTATATATTTTTTTCTTATCATAGAAATCATTCACATTTCTCAAAGTGGTGTATCTCGTTTGATTAATTAGCAGCTTATTTTTCATTAGCAGACTTGTAAAAAGATATTAAAGCCACTAAGAATCAACTTTAGTAAATTAGCTAGTCCTAGTTAGTAATAAAGTAGTTAAGATTATATGCTTAAAAATGGCATTTACATGTTTACCCCCATTCAGTCTTAGTGTTCCCTATATATTATTAACATAATTACGATTTGTTCAAGTAATCACCTTTACTAGAACAGTTGTAATTTATTTTAAATATAACTATCATACCTTATAAATGAAGGTTCACTTGCCATTGAAGTTCGTAGTAGAGTGCTGTTTCCTCTCTCACTCACTATACCTTCTAATCTGGGCTTAATTGCACTTAAATGCCCTACAATTTCCCAACATTACACTTAGGTGACCTTTTTTTTTCAAACTGAACAAAAGAAAAAGACCCAAAGTATTTAAGAGGCTATTTGGTTGGTTTATTAGATATAAAGGAAAATGGTATTAGGGATGGAAACAGTAAAGAATGAGTTTTCATTTATTTCCTTGCAAAAACCTATGAAATGAGTTTGCTTAAATATGAGTCACATCATCCAATAAAAATGTGCTACATAATTTTTTCACTTGGTTTCAATGTGTGAACCAAACAAAAGACATGAAACCATTATAGGAAATATAATTCCTATGATTGATTTCCTTGAATTTTTGGCCACCAAATAACCCTTAAGTGTTGCAGATAAACGCTTCAAAGTTTCAAAATGTTGCACGTTAGTGCCCTCTTGTTTACCCAATGTTGTTGTTGATATCAGCTATCGAACAGGGGGTTTAGTTGTGGATTGTGTAGAGTTAGGGTTTTCATACTCCTTCAGATGACTGGTTCCAAAACTCGATGTTCTTCCCTGCACATGAAGAGCTCGTGAGAGGCCGGAGTTGGGTTCTCTGATTATTCCTCCGACGATCAAGTCAGTATTTGTACTTGAGTGGGGAATTTAAAAGATGAGTAATGAAAGTATACTCAGAGTTGGATGAGTGCAGAGAGACCAGAGAGAGCTTACATTGAGCAACACCTCTTCTTTTTATAGTGGAGCAGAGGGGCAGGCAAGTAACTTTAGCCGAGTCCAGACATGCAGCTGAGTCGACAGATGCCTTACAGGTATTGGCCACTGAAGAAGATAAGTCATCTGATCGTTTAATGTGGAGATGACAGCAGATTCTTAGAGCTGACTGGGTCCGATGAGTCATAAAGACTATTAAAGCAATGATGATTTTGTTAGAGCAGTTATGCGAGAGCAGTCAGCTGTCAGTGAGGGGTTCGAGGTAGCTACCGCCTCTCAATCTGGCTCTGGTGGAAGGCTGGTAAATACCGCCTCTCGAGTCTATTACGCAAGTTGTCGGCTAGCATGGTAGGCCGAGTCTGAATGCTCGTGGTCTCGATCTAGTGTGGAGGCTGGCAAGTACCGCCTTTTTACTCGGCTACGCAAGTTATTGGCCTATGCGGTCGGCCGCAGAAGTAGCTTGAGTTATCCATCTTTTGAACATGTTTGATTAGTCATGGGAGTGGGACGCGTGTCGGCCTCCGAAGGAGGATTAGCACTTAACTTATTTGCAAGCTATAACAGTTGCAAATAAATACCCTAAAATTTGTAAATAGCCTCACTTAAGTACTCCAAAGTTTCTAAGAGTGTCACTTTAGTACCTTCTGTTATGTGACGTAGAGAAAAGATAACACCCTTTGGGCTTTTATTTTTATTTTTATAACTATGTGGCATTCATTTGCAAACACTTAACCGTATTGGGCCATTTTTTTGTTCCATTTGAATTTATAGGGCATTTAAGTTCAAGGTCAGGAAAACTATAAAGCATTTAAGTGCAATTAAGTCTTTAATTTGCTTCTTCTATTTATAAGTCTTCAAATTAATTTAAGAAAAATACTATTGCTATATTATAAATGTTGAGAAAACTAAGAACTAGGGGACAATAAATTGTACAACCAATGTTAATTAGTACAATTGGAGACAGAAAAAGATGATCCAATTACAGTAACTTTCTCTGACATCGTTTGGCTACTAAGTTAGATGCTCTGATCAAACCCTCAAATATCTGACAAACACTATATATAGCTCAAATTGATATGAAAGTTACTATTGCTCATTTTGATTCAAAAGTTTAAAGTATAGTAACAGTGATAACAATAATTGAGTAAGCCTGGGGACCTTCATAAAATGCAATTAGACTATTAGCGCTTGTATGGTTGCTTACGAAGAGGATTAATTCATGAACATATGATATGATTCTAGCTAGTAAATGTATGGTAAAAAAAAAAAAAAAAAAACTAGGTAGTTGTTTACCACTTCTATTCTTTCATTACTAACTTTCATTGATAACTCTCATTTGTTATTCTTGTGTTATATTGTCATAAAATATTCAGATTTATTTCAATATTTGAGAATTTTGTGCTTTGTTTTTTTATACTTTTCTCATCTGCTTTATTTTGTTTTTTGAAGGTATTATTATATATTATTATTTTTTGAAATAAATAACATCATCAATATAGCTAAAGCACATCATATAAATAATAAAACTAATTTCTATATGTAAGAAGGAACGATAAATAAAAGAAATTTCATGGTGCGAGGGACGCAGAGAAATTCGAAAAGATATCTCTTCTTCCTGAAGAAAGTGAGCACATATGAAATAAGGATTTTCTCTAATTTTTTCTTAATAAAAAAAAATTCTCAGAACCCTTTAGTTCATAAATTAGATACAAGAAGTCTGAAGCACCAGGAGAAGTATAGTATCCAAGATACGACTACAAGCTTCCTCGATTGTGGACATGCAAGAAACACAAAAATACATCCTATTACTATACAATTTCAAACATTAGACATGAGTTATTTTCTCTTGGTAGATAGGTTGACGGATTACATTAAGTATAGACCAAAAAAAAAAAAAACGAGAGATATCGTTAAATATCAATAAATCGATTGAATAATAAGCACCTCCTTGCATTTTGGCTTGGTAAAGTTCCAATATGATGGACTTTGGCCTAGAATTAGCTTCATATCCAACTCAAGCACTAATCATACACTCGAAGATTTAATCAAACTCAATGTGCTAAAACCCGTAAATTTCAACTATTGTTAGGCAAATTTGTTCCCTTGAATTTAGCTAGCTAGTGCTCAGATCCCAACTAGTATATTGGATACAAAATCATACATTGCTTGAATTGACTCCAAACAGGTACCCCTCACCATGTGCACTTTGGTATAAACAAGTACCTAACTTTTGGACTTTTTATCTCCCACAAACAATCAAACTTTTAAAAAATTATCACAAGGGAAAAAAAAATAAAAGAAAAAGAAAATATCTAGAAAATTAGATGAAGACAATGTAATAATATATCCAAACAAAAAAGAGATACACTACATCAGTTTATCAGAATAGAAAAAAGAATTTCATCACTCCGCAAATTCAACATTCATCTTCTCGACATATATCAGAGCATCACAATATGACTATCCATAAACTTTTCAATTTAAACTTATAACCAAATATGTATGTACTTTCTCTTCTGTCAAATTATAATATATTAGATGCATCGAGCCAACTAAATAATTTACTATATCCAAATATTGACATGCGGTTCATGATCTGGATATTGAATTGTTAATATGAATATATTTCTCTTTTCTGTCCGACTGTATCATATCACATAAATCCAGTCAACCGGATAATTTCTCCACTACCAAGTCATGCACCCCACACATTACGTGAAAAAGAGAACTTCTTAGGCTTTACCCTTTCCCCACTCCGCAACTCCGCAATCAAGAGGCAACAATAAAAAAAAAAAGTAGGAGGAGGGAAAAAAGAAAAAAAATGAAAAAAGAAAAAAAAAATCCATGTTGAAATTGAATTCGAAAACGGTGGTGCTACGTGAGTGGGCCCATGCAAAAACCAAAGCATGTCTAGAGAGAGAAAGAGGCGAGAGAGGGGGGGGGGGTTTAGAGAGAGAAACTTCGACGTCACGACAGTGAGGATTCAAGAGTACAGCTAGCAATGAAAGGAAGAGTCTTTACCTAACGTTTGCAGAGGGCAGCAAATTTAACACCCCCGACACAATTTCACAAATTCATTCACTCTCTCTCTCTCTCTCTAGAGACTTTCTCTCTCTAGACAAATTTTCTCTCTCCTCACGTTCACTTCCCTCCTTTTCTTATTCTTTCTCTCTCCTCCCCTCTTGCTCCTTTTAAGGCCCTTTCCCATTTGCCCACTCTCTCTCTCTTTCTCCTCAGCAAGCATCCTTTCTCCATTTTTTAATTTCATTAGAAATTTGAGCAGAGTTTTGTAGCTGAAGAAGAATTAGTTTGAAGTTTCTAGAGAGGGAGGGAGAGAGAGGGAGCGAGGGAGCTTTGAAGAAGAGAACTTTGCTTAGTGGTACTATTTCTGAGCTCTGATAACTCTGCTTTATGCATCAGTTTTCACAATTGATTTCATTTTGTTATTTTTGGAGCCAAAATTCCAATTGATTTAATTTCTCTCCCTTGCAAAAAGTTACTTCATTTCGAGTCATAATTCAATCTTTGGTGGTCAAAGATTGAATCTTTTTACCCTTTTTACAAAAAAAAATGGATTGTTTTTCTTCTAATTCCCTTATGTTTTCTAATAATTGTTTAAAAATTGGTGTGTTGGGTAAAACCGTGAGTTAAGCTAGCTATTGTTTCTTTCATCTCGCGTCAAATTTTTTGGGCCATTTTTTTTTTTGCTTATAAATTGTTTGCATTTTTTGAATAATTATCACTTAGGCCAATTGGTAATAATGTGAGAATAGGATAGCATGAGTTTGTAGGTTCAAAATTGCTTAGGAATGTGATTTTTCTTATTTTCTCATTTTAAGAACAACAACTGAAAATTCAAAAGTTCTCATCTGATATTTTTTGTTTGGAGAAAATAGAGGAAATGTATCAAAATTGGCATAAAATACAACATTGTCCCCAAATTACCCATCTCATTCTGCCCATTGACTATTTTACCTCTGCTAAAATGCGCCGAGACAGGGTCAATAATAGTAAGAAGCAATCATTGTCAAAGATTTTTCCCCCCTCCCTTCACAGTAAAGCAAACAATTGCAACCCTGACGTGCACCGACCAATAAAAGTCCTCCACGTGTAATCCCACCAATCAAACGCAGTCCACGCCATCAATTCCCTTGCCAGAGAGATTCAACGTACGTAGAGAAATTTAGGAATGTCCCTCGTTGGTAAAACTTGGCAACTGATTAGTACAACGCGGTTAATAAATTTTATAAATACTTGTCAATATTTTTTGCTTGACTTCGTTCATTATTACCATTGTTATTGGACAGATACTATGGCTTCAAATGTGTACGTGGATGAAAAACTTGATATGATGTGCGAGGGGCTATTTGACAATATTGAGGATTTGTTGGATTTTTCAAGCGATGATGAATTATTGGGCATTGATGGTGGTGACAACAACAAGGATGATGATGTTCGTATTTCTCAAGCTACAACATCTTTTCCCAATTCAGAAGGTGAAGGAAGCCGGGTTACAACCGCTTCCGAGGAAAACAAAGTCGTAAGTTCATTTCCTTAGAGGAGGGCATTTTTTTTTCCCTTTGTTTAATTTTTTTCTATTTTAAAGAATTGAACTATTTTTGTACTGCAGGACACAGAGAATAATATAACTTTTGTGTAAGGGTAATGTAATTTGTGTAGTCTAGTGGTCCCTTCTCATTTTAGTGCAGGTTCTGAGGGTTTTGAGCCATTTTTTTTAAAGGAGAAAGACTGTTTATTGTAAAATTTTTGTTACTTAAAAGTTGAAAAAGAGTATTTGGCTTGTGATGCGCGGGTGTCACTATCATGCCATAGCATAGATATGTATTTAGTGTACCTTTCATGTAGTAGCATATAAAATTTAACACTTGTTTCAATTATTTGAAATTAGTCCCCACAATGGCATTTCTTAGTCAGAGCAGGCTACTGTACATTCCCTGTCACGACAAAATCCCCTGCTTCATTTTTTTATTCAAGTAGAAAATGAGAAGTTTTCAAATTTTGTTTCTTGTACTCAATTGATCGGTGCACAATTTAACAGCTCCATTCATACTCCGTATATTACAATTTCTGCTTAATTATTTTTTTCTTTCAAATTTCTAAGTTGTTCTGCTTCCCTTGTGTGATGTTTTCATATATTTCTTTGGAATTTCTAACTAACTCGACGTCCTTAATGTATTTTACAGTGCGAAGAAATCGATGGTGTGGATGATTGGTTCACAAATTTTCTGGACGACTCCAATTTCAAACTAGATTTCCCCGCCGCCACCGCGATCATCGCCGAAAAGGACGGGCCGTTGTTTGAATCTTTCAGTCCGGTCTCCGTGCTGGACGAGCCGAACAATGTCAGCGGCGACAAAGGCGGCTCGTCGTCGTCGTCCTCCTCCTCCTCTTCCTCCAGCTCCAGCACCAGAGCCAGCGAGACGGTCGAAACTGTCTCCCTGGCCCCCGTTGGGCCCACAATGATGCTCATCCCTGCCAGGGCCCGCAGCAAGCGGCCCCGCCGCGCAGCTCCGGCCCACGTCACCGTCCCGATATTACCGCCATCCACCGACGGCCCGCCGGCCATCCCGACGCTACTCCCGGAAACTGAGAGCTTCGGCGAGTCATTTCCGCCTCCGATGAAGAAGAAAAAGAAGAAGGCGTCTTCGTCCGTCGGCAGCGCCAGCACCGCCGAAGATTCAGCCACGGTCAGAAAGTGTTTACATTGCGGAATTCAAAAAACCCCGCAATGGCGGGCCGGCCCAATGGGCCCGAAAACCCTATGCAACGCTTGCGGTGTTCGTTATAAGTCCGGCCGCCTCTTCCCTGAGTATCGGCCGGCTGCTAGCCCAACGTTCGTGCCGAGCATTCACTCAAATTCGCATAAGAAGGTCGTCGAGATGCGGAACAAGACGGTGGCGGTGTCGCCATCCCCGGAGTGCACTCCGGCGGCCAAGAATTGTGATCTTCTTGCATACATTAGGAGGAGTTAGAGGGGAGTTTAGTGTGTTGAGTTTGATTTGAGAGTTATTTTATTATTGTTATTATTATTGTTTTTTTTTCCGGTTTTTTAGTGGGGTCCCCTTATTTTGTACAGAGTGGGAAAGTGAAATTTGAGGGTTTAGGATTTTAGATGAGGAGTTGAGGAAAATGGATGGAGAATACTTAGGTTGAGGTTTAGAAGAAAGAAAGGGGAAATATGATCTTTTTTTTTAGGGGTCTAGCTTTAAGATATTTCAGCTTGATGTATTGTATTCTTTTTGCAGTCAATTGATTAGTAGAAAGAAAAAAAGTATTGATGGTTTCATTCTTATAATCATTATGTACTCTTTTCCTAGCATTTTTGGAGAGTTTGCTTCCAAGCAAAGACATGAAATGTTTCTTATAAATTGTGTTGAGATTGCCGATTTATGCTCAATCTAATTGAAGAATGAACAATGATCTAGACAAAGGACTTAATTATATTGTGAATATACAAAGTCTTTATTGATCTTTTTTGAGAATGCATGGTTGTTTTTTTTTTTTTTTTAACCTAAAGGTTAATCGTAACTTTGTAATTAAGTAAAAGAGTTTTTAATAACAAGGGTTAAATGAAAAGGGGTTAAAAGTCATTAAAGCACTCACATGGCCAGCTTGTAATACAAGTTGGTAGGTGGAATATGCATCATGATAGGGTTTTGAGATTGACAGGGGAACGCTTCCGCTTTAAGCTGATGTTCTTTAAATATATCTTTCATCCAATCTGTTGATTGGTAGATTTGCATCATCTTAACCTAACATGTTGGTTATCAATGAGTATAAACTATGCCCAACTCGTTTTATTTCTTTTGGATGGAATATCTTACCTCGTTAGGTGATGGTTAATTAATTGACTAATGTTAGGTTAACCATTTTGATGGGTGTTTAACTTATTTTTAGCGAGCAAGAGAGGATATCACATCATAAGAAAGCAAACCCTCAGCAAGAATTTACTGTTTTAATCAAGTCCACACTGCAAGCTACAATTCCTTTATTGAGGGTTAAGTTTATTTATATAGAGTAGCACATAGGGCTTAATATTCAGTGGTAACTTTTGAATCAGTGTAATGTAGGGGTTTTGAAAATTAATACACAGATCCAAGTGTTGTTATTATTTTATGTGCACCACTGATGCTATTGTGAAAACCATTGGATTTTTTTTTTTGGGGAGTTAATAGTGGCATTAGCACTGCAAATGAAGGATAGTTTTCCTTCCCTTCCAATATCATTGCATGTAATTATTTGCTAAAAGAAATTGATGAGACACAACAGAGTGGTAATCTACGGTTCTGCTTTATTAAGTTTTGGTGGAGGAAATCATTTCGAGTTGGAAATCATTTGTGGTTTGGCAATTAGTTCAAGTTAAATTGAATACAAATTTTTAGTAGACCAATTGATTTGGCTGAAGATCTTTTTCGTCCACAGAGCTATGAGCCCCAATACCATAGAACTAGATGCAAACTGGTTATCAAATCAAGTGCGAGGCACCTTCGTTCCTTGTGAATAAACTTTAGGTTTGTTTCCACTCATCAAACCTTACAATGGCTGCAAATGAATGAGCCAGGCCATTAGTTTTGATGTTATGTCACTAAAACATTTCAGTCCTAAATATCAAGTCATCTCTCAGAAGAACACTTTTTGCCTTGCATTCGTAACTTTTTATCTTGAGAGTACTGAATGATAGGATTTTTTTTTTAAATTATTCAAAACACGTAATTGACAATTCACATAATATGTCATGATGTATGTCTAGGCTACAATAATCTTTACACCTTAAACAAGTACAGAGGAACTCAAAAAAAGTGTGGCTCAGTTAATCACCAGCTTAGAACTCTATATCCGTGAAAGTAACTTTTATACATGGGTACATCCCGGATCTCTCACAACCTTGAACTTACCAGTCCAAGTATGTAATGGTTAAATTTCTTCCACTGTTTACATCAACTTGATTTAATTTTGACAATGTGAAAATTACATGTGGAGGTAAAACATAACAATCTCATCATAATCCACAAACCCCTTTTGCCTGAATCCCTTTAATTTGGTCTTTTCTTGTAAATAAAGAATTATGGTAACTCATCAAAAGGCAATATATTTACATTCAGTGAAGCATCTCTGCTGAAAATATACATAAATCCCCCTTTCAATCTTCGAACGACTGGTATCATCGCAAAATAACTCTGCTAAAAGAACGAAATTCAGATTTTGTGATACATTTAAAGTATTTTGTATGTTCACCCTTAAATAATCCATATTTACAAACTTACCCCCAAATCTCAGTATTTGCAAAACTACCCAAAATTCATCAACCATTGGAAGAAAAACTGGCCCCAGATTAACGTTGCCGCTTATCAAAAGGCTTTGGGATTAGATCTGGGCTGATTTGTCAAAGCGTAAAACAATAGAAAAAATGCGCAAAAACCGTTTAGTAAGTGACAATGTTAGATCAAGGGAGGGGGTTGTATTTTTCCAATGTTGATGAGCAGGGAGTAGTTTTGCAAATACTGAGATTCAGGGGTAATTTTGTAAATATGGATGATTTAAGCGGCAGTCGAAATCCTTTAAGATGATTTGAATATTCACCTTAAGGTCACCATGGTGGTATTGATACTGCTTTGGTAGCATCAAGGTGGTTCAAGCGACAGGTTCCAAGGAGAAATTCAGGGAGCTCTTCCTCGGTATTTCCCTGCAAAATGGCTCATTTCATTAGGGAGATGACCAAAATTTAGGGTATACTTCAAAACTACCATGGATTTAAGGAGTTCTGCATAAAACGACCATAAAATTGTTTAAAAGAGAATACTCTGAAATTTCAAAATTGTTTAAAAAAAATTATAAACTACTGAAAAATGTTGCCGGCCGTGTTAACGGCTTGGATACAAGATCTGAAGAACTTTATAAATAGGAGAGGAGAAAGAGTAAAATAGAATATGTATAAAGTACATAAGAGCAATTGTCACCTTAACCTACCTTTCGTCAAGCACAACACTTCAGTGAAAATTATTCAATGATAGTTTCTTTAATAAAAAGTGGCTGAATTATCAAATTGGTATTTTATTTAGACCCCTTTTGGCATTTTAAATAGGCAACTCTACATTAAAGCATTTTAAATGGTCCAAAGTTGCATCAAGTCCTAAATTGTCATTGGCAGCCAATTTTCCGGCGAGAACCCATCACGTGCGTGCGCTTGATGTCGTTTTTTTAGTTAGTGATGTGGTAAGGACTTGCTGACGTGGAGAGAGAAGTTGGGGCTCTTTAATTTGGGATTCAGATTCAAGTTGGGGCCAATTTTGGACATGGTTTGAAATTAGGCGATTTCCGGATGGAGGAATCTAAACGAAAATTGATAAGGGGAAAGCACGGGCAAATTGAGTATGAGTGAGAACTTTGCATTATTATCCTTCAAAAAATGGGCAAATTATCCAATTTGGGAGAATTGGGGAGTTTAGGGTTAGTGATTGACCTGCCTAGCCCCTGCCACATAATTAATGAAGCTCCAGCTTAGCGCTCCGACACAGATTTAGTGATCGCGCAGCATGCACGTGATGAATTCTCGCAGGAAAATTGGCTGGCGATGAAATTTTGGGTCTTGTTGCACATTTGAATTATTTCAAATGCCTTAATGTAGAGTTGGCCATCTAAAATTCCTTATTGGTAAAATACATCTAAATAAAACACCAATCTGGTAACGTGGCCAATAAAAAGTTAATGGTAGCTTTATGCAAAACCCTTTGCAGATGACACCTTAGTCTAACTGTCGTCAGACGTGACAATTTAGTGAAAAAAATCTTCTCCAATTCAGCTTTGTGCAAACACCCAGAGTTCAAGGTGGTTTGTTGAATTTTACCCAAAAAATTAAAAAGCCTTGTGGTACAGAGCTGAAGCTTACCTGAACCAGAAATGCCATTTCTATCACCAGGTTAGTCAAGTAACCAAGTACAAGACTCACTACTCCCCTAGCAACCGTCGATGAACCAATATCCACACCTAGCTGAAAATTCACATAAGCTAAAGTCAAATTTTATAATGAATTCGAAACATTTCTTTATGTGTTACAGTATGATAAAATCATGAGGTTTCAATATTCAAATGCGAGCTCATAAATATTGCCTGCGTTCCTTTCTATTAAAGCACTATTGGTGATCATTCTAAGGCTATCATAAATAGGCAGAAACTTTCTCTTTTCGAAGTGGGTTAATTGTGGATAGACCCCCTCTACTAGCCCCAACTGCAGATAGACCCCCTGTGGTTCTATTGCAGCAGATAGACCCTTGAGTGAATTTTTTGACTCTTTTACCCTCAGAGAAAGAGAAAATTGTTTTATTTTTAAATGGACCTCTAAAGGGTAAAATAGCCAAAATATATCTACGCAGGGTCTCTCCTCAATTGGGTGATACTACAAGGGGTCTATCTGCAAATATCCAACTAATAGGGATCTATCAGCAATTGGGCACTGGTGCCCAGGCGCTTGCGCAGGGTTTTGGGGGTGGGGGTGGGGGCTGATCTACAGCGGGGCCAGGGGGGTCAACTGCCCCCACTGAACTCCTGAGAAATATGTTTGGTATTAAGCCCCTAAATCAATTGCCCCCATAATATTGCCCAATTGACCCCCTAGTCGATATGGAACCTCATTTGGAGATGTGAATTAGAATCTTAAATCAAAGATGAGCAAAAATTCTCTCTGATGGTTTTTTTGATTGGAGAAAACGTGCTGCTGGTTTGTTGAGTTTTCTTGAACAGGAAGGGAGAAGGAAGATGATGGATAGTAATCGTCTTTTCTTTTAGAAGGCTTCTCAGTAAAGTTTGGATTTGAGCTCTTTTGTCTTTCTTCAGCTAGTAAAGGCAGAATAGTCACATGGGGTAGCTTTCATTTCCTTTTTTTTCTTGGGTGTTTTTTAATATTAGTCCCCTAAATCTCCCATACTTTGAAATTAGTCCTTCAAATCAAGGAATTGCTATCAGGTCTCACAATTCATAAGGTATTTTGAAATTAGTTCCTCGTATCATTAGAATTGCTACTAGGTCCCCCAATTCTTAATTTATTTTGAAATTAATCCCTCCAATCATAAAGGTAGCAATTAGAGAGAAATTTGTCGCTCACGTTTCTGGATCCGAGCCTTGGTGGGGGCCGCGGGGGTGGGGCGGTGGGTTTCTATCGAGTATTTCGAATTTCATCCTATTTATCATTTTGATGTAATTGTGGCATTGTATTGATGATCCTCTACGGGCTTTCCACACTCAACTGCTTCATAAAAAGTATCTACTTTTACCTCCAAGTAGTTCTTCCCGCGAAAGTAATTTATTTCGAGTGCTTGACCCACCAAACATGCTTTCTTTCCCACACTTTGCTTCACTATCCAAGATCCCTACATTTGCCATATAAATCACACTTAATGCATGGAAGATAAATCTATCACACATGATTTATGGAAAATCCTTGAAAGTTGCATCAAATGTACATGAAACTCACCGTTGAGATGTAAGGAATGAGCTTAAACCTTGAATTTCTAAACACATCATCTCCTTCAACAAAGCTTCGTAATAAGGGAACATTTTCCATCGGGGTGTCCATCATATAATATAAAGCAAGACTATATGTGGTTGAACCTGGGACCTACATCCAAGAAAAACATATTACTAAGGCCCCTAATTATTCAACAATCTCACTGTCTCTTCTCAAGGACAGCAGTTCACCTGTATGTTCACAATGAAGAAAAACTCATTCCCTCCTTGTGCTGCGTATTTCTGCAAAATTTGATATTTATGAATTTGTGAAATGAAAACAAGTTTGTTAAGGATCAACAATCTAAATTCCTAAAGATACCTGAACAATGCCCCCGGGTCTCCCAGCAAGATCATCTTCCCGCTTATCAGATTTTAGCCAATCAGCACCTACCATTTTCATCAGAGTGCCATTGGCTTTGATCTGTTCAAAGAAATAATCAAGATTAAAACAAAGTGAAAGTTGATAGCATAAGCCATATGTACTTGTATAACATAATATTTCTATGCAAGTTGTGCTTCTTATACAAACTCAGAATGATCCTAGAACAAGATTTTCTAAAGCCAGTTAATGCAACCATTGCTGAAACTTCCGTAGCCCTTTTATGGAATAACAATTAACTTTCTAATAATAAGAAGAATAAAATAACAGACTCCTCATACTCACACATCAATTTTACTTACAAAATATACACAGATAGAAAGTATGAGTTGTTATTAACTATGATAAATTCCTATTTTGCTGCATTACCAAAGTCCTCAGTGTGTGTTTACATGTAAAAGGAGCAACTTTGCTCGCAATAACAAGTATAAAAAATTAATCAATGTCGCTTTAAAACTAAGTTCAACATGTACTAATTACTAGTGGCCCAAACATAAAAATACAACTGGGGTAAGAATTTCAATTTAACAGTCCAAATGTCAAATATACATGTTCAAAATAGTTGACGCAGCATAGGAAACAGGCACCGCGCTAGACATCAAATCATTGCAACTAAAGGAACATAGCAAGTAGTACTATTAAGGCTATAATATTCATTCCAAAAGAGTATGAAGTATCATTAGCACATACAGAAATCAGTAATCTATGTCATGCTAAGTCATAAGAAAATAATTTAATAAGAAAAACATGTCGAATATTCTAATCGAAGTTGTCCAACTGCAAGGAAACATGGAGCTCTTATGTATGCACAAAATAGCCAAATCAAGAAACTTGGAAAAGTGCAGAGAGGCTAAAATTCGCCGATCAAAAAAAGAGGTCTGCACAATGATAAAGATGAACTCTGCACTTTTTTTGGGTAAATTTTACCAAACCCCAAGTCTGGACATTTGGAACTTAACCCTCGGGGGTTTGAAACTCTCCCTTTTACCCCCCCCCCACACCCCCCCCCCCCCCCCCAAAAAAAAAAAAAAACAAACAAACAAACAAACAAAACAAAACAAAAGACTTTGGGAATTTCTAAAAAACCTCCAATAAGTTTGGGCATTTGACACTTAACTCTCCATGACGACGTCGGCCCATATTTTGAGTTCCTAACCAGAATATAGCATAAATGTCATAAAGTAGATCTTGGGGGTTAAGTAAAAAAAATCAAAATGTTTTGGGGGGTTTACTGAAATTCCCGAAGTTATTGGGGATTCAGTGAGAGTTTCAAAATTTTTTGTGGGTTAAGTGCGAAATGCCCAACCTTATTGGTGGTTTAGTGAAATTTACCCCGATAAAGATGACAACATAGTTCAGACAAAGTGATTTCGCTAAGATGAAGCTTGTGTTCGAGCTATACAGCGTTAAAGATGTGCAATTCATAAGATAAGAGTGCACCACAAACCACCAAATTCCAGAAAACCAAAGTTTCCTATGATGATTAATGCCTCGATGAGTTGCTTATAAGGCTAGAACCAGTGCGTATGTAGGTTTAATTTAAGTTGAATTTTAAGAAAAGAAAATCCAACAGTTTTGGAGTTTTATCTCAAAACATGGTGAAAGACCAAATCATTGGTCAAGGACCTCAATTATGAAATAACATGCCAACTTCCTAACTTGGTTCAGCCATAAGTTGACACCTGAGAGACAAAGTTATTGGGCTTCCACTCTGGGGACAGTTTTGTTAGAACCTTTTGCAGCAAGAGGGGCAAAATAATATCTTTAACAATACATGATTATCACATGCAAAGTATGCAATAAGCCATCTCCCTCATCTCATGCATTTTAAGTACATATATACTTACTTTTAATCTCTCCAATGGAACTAATATTTATTTCAGTTTTCAGTTTTGGAATTTGTCAATTTATTTCTTTATGGTCACAATATATTAAACATAAAGGTTAATTGCACATAGACCCCCAACTGTATAGTTGCTACGAACTTAGTACCCCTGTAGTTTTATTGTTACAGATAGACCCCTGGATTATTATTATTGACTATTTTACCCTCAAATAGACTCATTAATTCACCTAAGGGGAATATTTGCCAAAATTTCTCCAAGGATAAAAGAGTCAAAAAAATTAATCCAGGGATTCTATCTGCAACAATGAAGCTACAGCAGTAGTAAGTTCAAAAGAGTGATACAACAGGGCCTGTGTGCAGTTAATAGTAACATAAACTAATTCACAACAAGATTTAAAAAGTCAGTGTAACTCTTTAATATGTACCATGGGATTTTTTATGGTATAGGAGAACAGCAGACAAGAAACTCATAGTAAATTGAACAGGGTACCTTATGCTGGTCTTGTAAGTAGGTTTCACTGCGGATCAAAAATGTTGAAGGATCTGAAGTCGTCCAACTGCAACCCACAGAACAACTTGGGTCCTTTTGAAGCGTGGCTCCATAGCTACATGAGGCGGAATCCAGCAATGAAGCCTCCTGCAAATCAACATAACCCCTCTTTTGAACTGCAAAAGGAACAAGAGAGTAAACAGTTAAACAAACATTTTGAAACTTAAATGGCAACCATATTGACGAACCATCTTGTTTCAACAAATTGAAAGAAAAATCATCGAACAAACCTGCAAGATCGTGCAATCTTTTTACAAACCCTGCAGCTGCTGACAGCTTAGGTTGGCGTTGTTCCTGACAATATAAATGGAGAGGTTTGTAAGTAACTCGCAGATACAAGAAACCATAAAAAAATACAAGCATCACAACACAAGGAGAGAAGAAGAAGAAAGAACTATAAGGTACAAGCTTAAAATTTTGGTGACAGCTATTTGCAAGGGACAGGGCAAGGAACAGGGACAGATTATAAGAATACTACTCCTTACTGAACCAGAAGGAAGTCCAGAAAATTGAACTGAATCAGTTTTTCATGCTCCCACTTACACATCTGAAAAGGTCTAGATTACTGAAACTGAGTTAACTTCTAAGAAATATAGTGAATGAAATAATTTGAAGTATACTCTAGGATCAATAACATATTTTAGAGAAATCTTGATGGCTACAAGACGCCAATAGTAACACCAACAAATCTATAGGACAGGGAGTCAAAGACCGTCCGTTTATATTAGTTTCAACTTCTACAATCATAAAGCTCATTGCACCCTTATACACACTAAAACTGTGCAACATAGGCCGATAAGCTGACTCTACACCGTTCCTTACAGGTGAATCAAACTCTCTAAAGACAATACAATGACCACACTTTCTCAAGTCACTTCCATATTCCATCTTGGTTGAATGAGTGAAAAATAATATCAAGACCTGTATCAATGAATTGACTACCCAAGTTTTAAGACAAGGTCCTTTCAAGCCAAGATGACTAATACTTCTCTGGAGCTTTTATGTCTCCTTGGTCATGCTTCAAGGGAAGGCTAAGACAATGATGTCCACTCTACGGTCAAGAACTGGCAAGCGAATGTTAAAATTAGATCAACTTGCAGCTTTCTCAAGTTTGAGTTGTGTCCTGCTAGTGTTGTTCATTTAAAAAGCTATTGGTAAGAAATTTACCTGAGAAGAAGGTCGCATAGTTTCATGTTGTTCGTAATCTGATTCGGCAGGAAAATCAAAGAATTCATCAGCGGGATCATTCAGTTGAATGAATGATCCACCCGTGCTTGTTCTCATAAGAGATTTTTGTGGCTCTTCTGTGGAATCCAGACTCATGCTAGTCTCACCAATTGATTGCATTTCTTCCTTTATGTCCTCCTTTACAATTTTTTGCAATCTCTCCCTTGTCAATTCACCCGACGAGAAATCAGAAGCTGGACAATTTCCAAGTTTTGCTCGAAACAATTCTCTCAGAGCTAGAAAATGATAATGAGTTCAGGACTATCACAAGATAAATCACTTATAAAAAAGGACGATCAATATTTCATGATCTATAATATTTACCTGCAACTCTCCCAAGCATCCGAATTGTTATATATTTTGCTGACGAGGTAAACAAATAAGATTTCCAAAATTTCCAATCAATTGCAAGCATGTGCTTAACAACTGACTGTTTTCCTTGGTTCACAGGGGATATAACATAGCCTCCACCTGCAACAAAGGATGTAATTAGCATATGTACTTGCTAAAATGCTAAAGGACACAGAAAAGAATATTTCCAAATTCTAAGCATACATTACTTTTAAGGCAGGCACGGACATAGCCTCTCTCAGGTTGACATCTTTGATGGAATACAGAATGGTAAAGTATCACTGACAAATTAACGAGATGGAGTGAGCATAAAATCAATACAACATGACAATGAACATAAAAATTCAGAATTATTACCATATGTTCCGTCATCTTCCCTCCTCCAATAACGCCGTAAAAGCAAATCTCTTCTTCTCATGCCCCTGAAATTAAACTCTATCCAATAAGAAACAGCAAAAACTAGGACTAATCAAGGTACAGAATTTAGTTATAAGCTACCAAAGAAACTTAAGCTATTTAAAAAATCGGAAGCTTACCAAGGTAACCACTCCCCATTAAGTTTTTTGTGAATAATGTCAGTATGACCATCTAGATGTTCAACTACTCTTCCCTGAGAAAAGCAGAAGTCCCATCTGCAATAAAGAAAATTTCAAGTTGCTCAACATAATGAAATATAAGCTTTAAAGGGCTTGTAGTCCTTTTCAAATTTTGTTACATTCAATGGTATCTCACACTGCTAATTTTCGTTACAGATTAAAATGCAAATAATATTACAACTATCATATTTACAGATTAGCAGTTTACAGTATCTAAACCGTGGATACACGAGTTCAATTTTCAGATTAGAAGGCTTGGTCATCATAATAATATTTAGGGTTAATTGAGGTTAGACCCCTGTACTATTGCCCACTTGCAGATAGATCACATGTAGTTCTATTGTTGCAGATAGTCTCCCTGAATGAAATTTTGACTCTTTTTCCCTCACAGATGGATTTTTTTTTGGGTGACAAATAAACCTCTTGAGGATATAATAGACTACAGGGGGTCTATCTGCAATTGGGTGATAGTACAGGGTGTCTATCTGCAACAATAGACTACAGGGGGTCTATCTACAATTGGGCAATAGTACAAGGGTCTATCCACAACAATAGAACTACAGAGGGGTCATCCGCTATTGGGCAATAGTGCAGGGTGTCTATCCACAATGAACCCTAATAAACAAGATTCTCTTACTCGGATCTTGATGGACCGAGTGACATCACAGTCTGGAAAATGGCCTCTGAAGTTGCATCAACCACACCTACTGCCATTATAGCTGGATGATCATCCCAATGCTGAGAAAAAGAATCATGCTTAATGACAGTTTCAGGGGGTGAAGAAAATTATTACTAAGACCATGCTTTAGATTGAAAAACTACCTTCCCACCAAAATCTCCATCCTTGGACTCCTTAAACAACCTTAAGCCTACACAAACAACTCTCAAATTAAAGGCTAACAGTTTGGAAACTAAGAGAAAGAAGAATAGTTACCATTTTTGCAGCCAAATATTGTCCATGGGGAAGGTGCAATGACATCAGATGTCATTGGATCTGTGTGTACTGATGAGAAGGCAGTCCAATCTAGTAACAATTGACAGTGATGTAGTGTAAGAAAAATCAGAGAAGTAATGAGGTAACTTTTATAAAGTGATTTAGCAGATAAAAGGATTTTTCGTTTGATGTAATAAGATTTACCAAAGAAAAGAAAAAATGATTTTTAAAAAATATAACAAGAACTAAGAGATGGTTACCTATGGAGTGCATACGACTTCTTCCTTTAGAACGGCTCAACCTATAAAATTAGAACAACTTATAGCAGAGGCACCTATATCAAAGGACATTGGAGTTGCAAATATGCAAAGAAATGGAAGTGAACTTTCTAACAATAGTATAAAATTGTCATTGCAGGTAGAGATTCCTCAAAGTTTGATAATTAACTGAACCAAAATAGTGATACAAATGATGAGAGCAAGTGCTTTCATTTCTGTCAGCAGTATGAGTAAGAGAAATAACTTTGTTTATCCCTTAGTTCTCGATATTTGTCAGTTAATAACCTTAATGCAGAATGTTGGCATGTTTCAATTGTTGAATTTTATTATTTTTCTTTAACATAAGACATAATTCTTCTGTGTTTAATTTATATTTCTAATTCTCCTATTCTTCTTATACAGAAATATTCCTACTTGGTTTTTCAGATTGATGTCTCTCTACCTAATTTTTGGCAGTCTCATTTTACGCTTACATACAATTATATACTCATTTATTCACATAATATTTATATCATTTATTCACATAAAATATTTATCCTTATAGAGCACAATAAGACCCATTTCGTTCAGATTTTTTCCAAGAATTTTCTCTCTAACTTCACTATGCAACTATCATTTTCTAAAAATGTAAATTTTATTTTAATGCAAAACGAGTAAACTACGTGAAACTCTTCACAAGGTGAATTGGAATTAGAAGTAAAATACGTATAACCAGACTTCAATCAATTCACAGTTCATTTTAATGAATCTAAGGAATGCATAACGAGTGCATAAAGGAAGGTGGGGCACAAACCTAAAACTCTGCCATCTCCTTTTGGAACAAGCCACAACATTTTCTCCTTTGATTGGACACTCCTACCATCAAGATAACAATATTCAGCTAATTTTATGAAGAAAGAAAGATCGTAACTAGATTAATCAAAGAAAAACCTTTAATGCTGCTTCCATTAAGGATCGAATCCATCCAGCAGCTTCTTCAGGGCTTCTTGCACCTAACTACAATGTTGATTGTTGTAACTCCGAACTTTAGACCCCACGTAGATTTTAAATAAAGAAATGGAATTAGCTAAAAGTATTCAAAACAAGAACATCGTGGTCACCTTAAGTTGATCGTTGTGATTAGAAGCATTATACAATGTGAAAATAAAGAAAACCTGCAAATTACCACAACAACATCAGAAATATGGAGAAGAAGTTGAACAGGCCATTAAAGAGTTTCCCATAAGTTATCTGATGAAATTATTCTTACACTTCTATTGATGCTCTCTCTCCCATTGTCAGTGACACGTATACAGGAATCAATTAGGGCACTCCTTATAGGATCCTGAGAAGAAAAAAATCAATGTTCAATAAAAAGAAACATAGTTATGTGGTACAGCATTTTGTTTAGCTGCCATGTGCATTCTCAACTTGAGTGTTCTTCTATTCTCTTTCGACTTGTTGTGCATTAGTATGATCCTCTGCCTTATAACTCAATAGCACTTTAAAATATGAAGAGAACCTCTCATCTAGATGAATTTTTATGTGAGATTTTAAACCACCGAAGAGCCCGATATAATGTTGTCCCAAGTAGTTTTCTAGAATTCTTCACATATTCATGGCAATCACCATGAAAGAGAATCTCTGTAGTCATACATAGAGCACGAGTATCAAAATTTCTAACAAAATCAAGTCTTTTACCCTCACAAAACATTTTAGGGAATACTATTTAACTAGGAATCCCATGATCAGAATTCTAGAATCTCAAAATCAAACAGAACTACATAAAAAGTTATAACGAATTCAAAAATACTCGAGGTTCAGAAGTAAAATTAGACTATACCTAAACACGTTTAGCTTAATTTAGTTGTTGTTTATCTCTTGAACAAAATGGATGGAATACATTGGAATAGTTGAGAATGTCATGCACATAACTTTTCAATTTCACAAATTGCTGACAATTTAAAAAGTGCCACAAGACTTCCAAGATCAAGTAAGTCAACCTACATGCAATATGCCAATTGGATCACACTAATTTACCAGTATTTTAAAAAATTATTAAATAGCAACTACAACATCAAAATCTTCATCCCAATAAAATCGATTCAGATCATACACAATCATTAACGATCATTCCCAGAAGCTCAACAAGTCAATCTAATTGACAGCTAACCAATAATTCAACTACAAAAATAACCCACTAAATCAAAATCAGAAATATACCCATTAATTCAAACCCCACCACCTTCCTAATTCAGCACAAACGAAAAGTACCTGTTCTCTGGAAGTGGGTATATTTTTATAGCAATTGAGGGAGTTTTCTTCAAGAACAAAGTATCTCTTCCTTGAAAACTGCAGCCCAAATCGATTGGATCGAATGAGATACAACCACCCTTCCATTTTTCTATCCTCTTGAGAGATACCCATTTGAGATCTTCAACAGAGGAAGCTAGAGAGAGAGAGAGAGAGAGAGAGAGAGAGAGAGAGAGAGCGAGCTGTTGGATTCTAACTTTTATGGTGTTTGGTGAGGAGAATTGAGGAGAGAGAAGGAGAGGTTACTGGGTTTTGTATTTGTATGATTAATTTATTTGGGAAATTGAAGTTTTGTACAGAGAGAGAGAGAGAGAGGAGCTATAGATGTTGCCAACAGCTTGTCATCCTCTGAAAAAACCCAGCAATGGAGGTCAGGGGAATCTCTCAAATTGCAAGAATTTACCAAACCCCCCTTACTTTTCTTTTGGGGTTTTGTAAAAATAAACCGCAAGTTTTTTCTCTGATTTATTTTAAATCCACATATTTATTCTTATACCCATATATTCATGTAGTGGAATTTTATAATCGCATATAGTGGATTTTTTAAAACTCAATTTTGTTGTGCAGGTGTCAAAGATACTCTATCTGGTGTCTAAGTTGCTATATTTTTTAATGGCTAAATAGCACTTAAATACCTTATAGTTTCACTCCTTTAGCACTTATATACCATCGGTTGTATTATATAGCATTTATGTACCCTAAATTGTTCAATATTAGCAGATTAATGCCCTCTGTTTTGCAAACGTGAAAATTTTTATCCGAAAGTTCATATATAGCATTCATATGCTAATTTTATGACTTTATGTCTATTAACTTTGTTGAATTCATTGCTAAATATTTCAAAATTCTATTTTAAAAATAGAATTAGGATACATTTAAATTAGAATTTGGGTAGGTTTAATAGTATTTTAATAAATATTAATGGTTAAATTGCTCTAAAATTAACATATGAATGTTATATGAGAACTTTCAAATGAAAATTTTCATATTTGCATAACAAAAGGTATTAATGTGCTAATTTTGAACAACTCAGGGATATAAATGCTACAAAATACAACTGAAGGTATATAGGTGCTATAGGAGTGAAACTATAAGGTATTTAAGTGCTATTTAGCCAAGTTATAATGGTAAACTTTGGCTGTCATAAATAACCCTTTCATGTTGAAGACGTGTTTCATGATTGTAATTAACTTCTATATTGTTACGAGTATTTTGTAAGTTTTCTTACCTGATGTAATTAACTGTCTAAATAAATTCATAATCACTTTACATCCAGTTGCTCAATAATATTCAAAAATGTTCGCTGAAAAAGGAAAACGTTAAAAGAGTTGGTGTCTGAGAGCACTAGTTGATCAGTGGTGCAAAACTAGTCTTAAACCACACGTTTCATATTTGTGTGTGTGTGTGTTTTTTTTTTTTTTTTGGTGGGGTTGGGGGGTTGAAACTGTGGCTAACCTTTTATATTGTTAGTCTCCTTATCTGATGTACTTAACTTCTGTCTAAATAAATTCATGTTAATCCTTAACAACAAAAAGGGTTAAGATTAATGACTATTTCCTTGCAAGTTCAATGATGTGAAATTCCTATCTCCATATCTTCTCTCAAATAACCTAAAGATAGCTATAATCTCTTTTCGGACAAACCATAAATTATAAATTTTATCCTTTATCCTTTAAACAAATACTAACTCCTTCTAGACTGTGGAGTCTGTAACTCCATAAAAGGAGTTAGGAAGAAAACTCTTGGACGACAGTCTATATTGTATCTTTAGCAAGCGATTTAAGTTGTCTTACACAAATCGATTATGTTAAATCCTGCCATTCATTTTCACTAGCTGGTTATGAATGAAATTGTTAAAAACGAACTCCAACTTCAAAAATGAAAAAATAAAATAAAAACTTTGCTAGTTTGGATCCAAGTAGCAATGATGTAAATTGATTATGTGAAATGAAAATGTTCTCAAACTGAAGAAGCATTGGTTGTTTCCATGATCGAAGTCCTACGTTTAGGGTGGTTGAGGCATCAATTCTACATGATCAAGCACAACTTAATATTTATTAGATTTATGTCATGATTAATGTTATAATACATATAAACCTATTAACATAATCCTACAATCTATTACACCGCATTAAAAGTGGTTTGGCTGAATTCGGCCTGTTCACACTATACAAAAGGATAAATAATAAAATATAGGGTTATTTGGTATTGGCCACCCACATCTTCAATATTTCGATATTAGCCCATCAAATCTTTGAGATTGTTTTTGGGGGGGGTGGGTGACCCCCAAATTTTCAATTTTTTGATGGGACCCCCGCAAATTTTGGAAGGTTTTTCCCACCCCCCCCCCCCCCCCCCCCCTCCTCCCAACGCAAAAATTCTTCAATACCTTGATATTAACGTCCCAAATATTTGAAATTGATCTCAGACCCCTCAAATCCTATTAGTATGTTAAGATAAACTCCCTAGTTAAATCTGGTTAAAATGGGGGAAAATATTCTATTTAATTTAACTTTTTGTTGATTTGACAGTTATACCCCACTCACACAAACCCAAACTCATTAACCACTTTAACTTATACCTGTTAAGCTCCCCAAATCCCTTTAACAAAATCCTAACCTAAATCCATTTTTCCACTTCGTCTTCTCTTGCGCCTTCTCCAATGTCTTTCCCAATGGGAATTTATTGCATGTAAATTTGGCATTAGAGTTGAAGAGTGGGGAACACGCTATTCTTTCCCAATGGGAATTTATTCAATGTAAATTTGGCATTAGAGTTGAAGAGTGTAAATTTGGCATTAGAGTTGAAGAGTGGGGAAGACGTTGGAAAAGATGTTAGAGAAGATGAAGTAGAAAATGGATTTAGGTTAGGATTTTATTAAAGGAATTTGGGAAGCTTAATGGGTATTAAATTAGTCTCTTGGAAACAGCCTCTCTATCTTCCTAAGATAGGGGTAAGGACTACGTACAACTTACCTTCCCCAGACCCTGTTTCGACGGGATATTACTAGGTTTGTTGTTGTTGTTGTAGTAGTTGTAATGGGTATAAATTAAAGTGCTTAATGAGTTTGGGTTTGTGTAAGAGGGGTACAACTAACAAATCCCCGAAAAAATTAAAGTAAATATAATATTCCCTCATTTGAATTTGATTTTAACTGAGGGCTTATTTCAACATACTAATAGGATTTGGGGGGCATGATATCAATTTCAAAGATTTGAGAGGCTAATACAGTAATATTAAAGATTTTTTTTTCAGGTTCTGGTTTGGTTGTTGGGTGGGGGGGGGGGGGGGGGGGATCAATTTTAAAGATGTGGAGGACCAAATTGAAATAACCCTAAAATATAAGAGGCCGCCATAGCTCCAACGATAGAGAAACCACCCACCTCTTATTTACTCATGAGAGGAATTAAATAAGTACCTTCAAGAATCAACAGATTCCTAAGAATGTAAGGTAGCCATGTGACGAATTCACGATTGCCGTTTCATACCAAATTAGTGAATTTCGTGGAAGATTGAACTATATGCACAAGCAAAGAGATCGATTATTGGATATTCATGTATGAATATAGTCCCACATTGGAAAATATAAGAAAGAGTGATAAGTTAAAACAGGAGTTTGAGAGTCAATACCTAATAGCCTAAATTTTTGAGCAATAATTGGTTTCTGGACTCTGTTTATGGCTCATTAACTTCAGATTGGGCCTAATTAGTCCCATACGTGCATAAATATTCGACCTATTTCAAGATGAAAAACACAGTCCCTACAGTTTGCACTCTACCAGTAAATACAAATTACAAATATTTGAATTTACAGTATAAATATGGCAATTTAAAAATGAAAAATACAGTCCCTACAGTTTGCATTCTACTGGTAACATTAGAAATTACAATATTTGAATTGAACTTGTAAACCACCACTACTATTTTAGCTTACTTAGATTTGAACATAAATGATGAGAAATCACCCCTGACTATCTAGTGACCTGGTAAAGTTAGTAACCAATAGAAACAAAAAATGTTAGAATTTTGAAAGAAACGAACGGGCAATGAAGTGATCATTTCTAATCTGCATGGTTGTTACAAATAAGATGTCTAACTTTAGAAATCCCATCTGAATACAGATATGATATATTCCTTTTCCACAAAATCCAAGAGAAAAAGATCTACAAACTAAAATGAACAGACAAATGTTAGATCATCATTTATGTATTAATATAAATAGACAAAAGAAGCTAGCTGGCAAGAAAACTATTGACAGTGTGTTCCTAGTAAGCAGTAGCAGTGATTTATGTATGTGTATGTATATTGCATGCACACACATATAAATGTGCACACATACTTACATATGTAACAGTCATATGGTTTTCATTCGATCAGACTATTCGACAGGTTTAACCTGAACATGACTCAAGAAAAACATGTTGAGATTTTCTCAACCAATGCTCAATAAACTGAATATATCTCCGGCCATTGGATTAACAGATCCAACTCACAAGTTGGATTTTGGTTAACCTAGCCCATTTGCACCACTACTTTACGTCAATAGGAGATATCATTATTCAAACCTCAATTTTATTGTGTAACTGAGAAATGAGCACCAGATACAGAGTATTATGCCAATAAAAGCTGAATACGAGTAGTGGAAGGATTTGAATCAAGCTTGAATAATTGAAACTTGGCTTGAGCTGTTCAGAACAATTGAGCTTGAAAAAAGCTTGACAAGCATGTTAAGACATTGGTTAGTAACTATATCAATCAGCTGGAGCTGCTTGTGTTTGAATTCTTAATCCGGTATTAAACTTGAAAGCTGGGCTAATAGAACGGATAATAAGTAAACAGGGATGAGCTTGGTATCGTGTCGATTATGGAAGTTAAGAAAATGTCAGTTGATCATTGCTTGATTAAGAAAACTAATCAGGAAATCAAAACTGAGGTTTCCTTGTAAATTTACTAGATACAGACCCACATGATTGTCAAAACTCTAGACAAATGAACTGATCACCTTCCACCTCTGTAATGTGTGAGGGAAAGAAGCTATCTGCTATGCCCTAGTGCTGTAACATGTGTGCAAAAAATAGTAAAAGAAAACACTTAATTGCTTTCATATTGTTTTACAGAGTTGAGCCTATGACCTTAAGATTAAAGGGATTAAGTATAGCTATTATGTAGCTTTTCATAGTGATTTTGGTGAAAAAGACGGATGTGATATGCTCTTTAAAGCTCCCAGATATTTGACAGCAGGAAAGGAATATACCACGACCTTCTTCCACCAAATTGAACTTACCGCTCCAGGTAAGTTACAGAAGGATGCATCCATAGTAAAATATTCCATTATCAGCAAACAAAAGAGCTAATGAGCAAAGAGGAAGTTGTGGCGTTGGAATAGAGCCAAGTTGTGAAGGAAGAGCTCAAAAATCTTTTGAAAGCATAAACACATCATTAAGAATTATGTGCCAAATTCTCAGTTCATTCTAGGTTGATCAGAAATTGTGAAGCAACAAGGTCTCAAAACTAGGTACATGGAGGAGATGAATCCTGCTTAAGTGAACATCTTTGTTTTAATGATAATTTTCAAGGGCTTCTACTTCTGCAAATCTTTGAGTGGAACTGCAAAATGTTTTGATGCTAGCTGGATCTATCATGATCCCATAGCTGGGTCCATTATGATATTTATGATAGACATGGGCAAATTTTCAAGAATCAAACAGGATGTTAAGAGCAAACAGAGAGAAGATAAGAACCGAAAAAAGGTGAAGATAAAAGATATGCGAAGCAAAGCTCAAGAGAAAAATTCTGACATCCCCTTTGTCAGAGCATCTTCTCAAGTTCCACGTGAATCCTCTTGTCGTATTTACATGTTAATGGTAACTATAGTAAAATAATTGAATAGCCATGTCATAAGGTTATGAAGCGCTTCATGGTGGGATCAGAAATTCATCAAACCAGTGAGAAGCATAAATCAACAGAGGCAAAATCTACTTTCAGATTCAAGATGTTGCAAGTTCAAGAATGCAAGTATGTCGAACGTGTATTCAGATTCATTTTGATGGAAACATAGACAGTATGTCTTTATATGCATTCAGATATCAGTTTTCTGGTCAGTTCAAAAATTCCTAGTCAAACATTTCATCAACGCAAGTAACAACCAGCTTGCTTATAGCAATCCCTATTTTGTAGACTTAATCGCATCAATATACAAATATTCAGCTTATGAGCCGCAATATGAGAAAAACATTTACTCATTTACATGGTGAAATTCACTTCGACTGAAGTTGAAACTTGTCAGTATGTGTATGATCCATTAAGAGGAGGATTTATTAGTTGACATATTCAGGAAAATGTACAGGTTTGGACTTAGCAAAAGTCACCTCGTTAACCAATATGGCCAATATTCTTGGATTATCACAACCAAGGAGGAATTACTAGAGAAAGCATTCATATCCAGGAAGCTCTCTATCTCTACTCGATGCATACATAACTCAACACCTACGCACTATAGATTAACATTATTTAAACATATTACTAATAAACCCAGACAAGTTAGTGGTGGATCATGAACAATCAAATTATGAGCAATAGTGAGGAAAATTATTCAAAGTCTGCATGATCAAAATACTAGGAATTAAGGGAAATTGTTTTTCTGTTTTTCAATAGATCAATAGAAAAGCTCATGCAAATAGGAACTAATACTAAAATTGTTTTTCTTTTTTGACACCGAGGTAGGTACATCCTTATTAATACATCCCCAACTGGTTCTGACACCAACATGATTTAGCAGAAAAAAAAAAACAGGATAATCAGGTAGGTGGAACAGATTTAGATTAATGACAAATGGTACAAATTTAGATTAATCCCAGAATGGGAGAGCATGACATTTTTAGTGAGAAGTTTCGTTGCATAGTGATGACTTCTAACTTCCATGAACAACGTTATAGGAGGTATTAAAGATATGAAGTGTAGAATCTAGAGGACGCATGTACAACATAACAATTTTCAACTACAATCCAAATTATACAGATATTGAAGAATTAGGTGGAGTTGTGGGGGGGGGGGGGGGGGGGGGGGGGGGGGGGGGGGGGGGGGGGGGGGGGGGGGGGGGGGGGGGGGGG
>JBAKGM010000326.1:21570158-21582514 GCA_037177215.1 Asparagus racemosus | reverse complement strand
TTCCATAAATCTAGAGTGAACCAAACACATGAAAACTCAATTATAGGAAAACTTTTATTTATGAAATTGCCATTTTCTAAAAACTTTTCCCAAAAGTAGTGAACCAAACACCCCGTTAGAGAAAAAGTAAATTTATTTCTTAAACAAGCAGTAGATTTTTCTTTTTAAAATAGTGTTCGGACCATGATGTTACATGTGTATATAAAAGATAAGACAGAATCATGATCTTAATCATATAATTATGGGACATGACATGACTCCGAAAGATAGATGCTCTTGAATGAAATTCTTGTTGGTTTACATGAATGCAATATCAACTTCCTAAAACAGACCCCCTAAATCTTCACATTCCTAAAATAGACCCCCCAGATATTCACATTTATTCGAAATGGGCGTCTTATTTAAAAGAACTTAATAGATTTGAAGTATAAATTAAAAATATGGTGGTGTTATTTAAAACTACTTAGTGACTCTGGGAGTTTAACTGAGAATATGAAGATTTGGGGGACCCACTACATAATTAACAGAGATTTGGGTGGTCTAATAAGACAACAACTCCTAGAAAAAAAGTCATCTAAAATTCAAGTGGCCAAATTATTTGTGAGGGAAAAAAAAGAAAAAAAGAATTAACTAGGGTATTTGACTAAGAATTGGTGCAGTTCATGAAAACCTAGGTCAATTAGGGTAGGGAAGCATGCCAACAGACAAGCCTAAGACTACCATAATCAAGAACCTCTAAACTTTCCTAACTCATCTTCTTCAGAATGTAGTTATGGCACATGGATTCGTGTCTTGAAACCATAAAATTAACCATCATCTCAGCCACCCTTTTTGTCTCAATCAAGGAATTAATTGCCAAAGTTGGATTGAAACCCTTGACGTCTTGCAAAACACTTCATAGAAAGCCACACCCTACTCTTAAAGTTTGTGGCCTGAAGTTTGAAGTAGACTATTAATTTTGTGTTTTCTATTGTTTCTTCACTGTGCAGCTAATTACTTGGCTTAAATGATTATTCTCAACACATGTCTATCAACTAGGAAAAATTATTCGGTGCTCAATGAACACCAAGATAGCATATACCACACTAATAGAAATAAGACTTGTAGCACAAGAAATATTATTTAATACCATAATCTTCTCTTTTTTCATGTAGTTTGTGCCATATAGCCAATTTCTATTGGTGTGGTGTATGTCACCTTAGTGCTCATTGAGCACCTAAGAATTTTTCATCAACTAGGGTCTTGAACAACATTGTTGTCCTTCCTAATTGCATAAAATAAATAGGATTAATTATATTCCACTACCCTATAGTATGATATAATTACATGGGTGACCCTGATGTTTGGGTATCTACAAGGGTAACCCTGAGTTAGATGCCCAATGTGAAAGTGCTAATGGAGCTTAAGTTTGCATATGAAAAAGACAAAAATGCCCTTTCATACGAATACAATTTGCTCACCATTTGGGGGGATTTAATCCAAGTTAAGTGGAATGTAGGGGACCATACAAAGTTCAGCGATTGAAACAAGTTGAACGAATTATTAAGAAGGGTTATTTGCATATATACCACTTAAATCATGGGTATTTACAAAAACACCCTCCAAATCTCAATATTTGCAAAACCACCACTCAAATTATCAATTTTGAAAAAAATTACTCTCAAAGCAATTAATCATCAACTTTGGTAAGCTAATTTTTAATCGCAATATAAAAATTATCAACAAAATAGTCAAATCTTTAGCACCAAGTTGATGATTTGTTGATTTTAGGGATATTTTTCCCAAAGTTGATGATTTGAGGGGTGCTTTGCAAATACCAAAATTTGAGGGGTATTTTACAAGTACCCATGATTTAAGGGGTATATATGCAAATAACCCTATTAAAACAAATTTGTTTATGAAAGGGTTTTTAGAAATCAGTCTCTCAAATCTTTGGTAACCCCATATTAGTTCCTCAAGTCTTTAAAATTGCTTAAGAATTGAGGGGCTAATATGGAATTCTTGAAGAGTTGCAAGACTAATATCTAAATAAGCCTTTTATAAAATGATTTGAGGGACTAATGAGGAACTATAAAGATTTTGACGGAATAATTAAAGATTTGAGGGACTAATTTCTTAATAAAATGATTTAAGGGGCTAATTAGGGCTGCCTTTGTAGATACTTAGACCCATATCATGGATGCAATTACATTATACCACAAAGTGCCAGAGTGTAAAAAGGGGATTTTAGGAAGTGCCATATTGTATTAGTTGTCATGTTACTAAAAAAACAAACGGTGTTAATAAACTGTTAGATTTTGGGTTACGGTAATACAAGCTAGCCACCTCAGTGTCATTCGTGTAAATACCCAAGCCTCAGAGTCAACCGTGTAATTACATTATACTACAATGTACGGAAATATAATTAATCCAAATAAATATTTTCATTTGTAAGCTTCCTAGATGAAAGTAGTTCCCTTGCTATGAATGAAAAACCTAAGATTTAATAAATATATTCATCAGCAGTTTGTTACCTGAAAACTTCATGTACGATGTTCACTGCATAAATTTTCTCTCTATGCATGTTTTCTTATTTTCTTGTAAATTTCTTGTTTGTCCAAAGCTCTAATGATAGAATCCTATAACTTGTTCTCTTAGGCTTTGGGTGAAGAGATTCCATCTTAGTTTCTCTATACGCATCACAATGAAACAAGTGTAACGCTCCTGGCTTTCTTCTTATAATAATAAATAAAATCAAGAGTGAGCGTAGAGCAAGAGAGCTACCAAACCTCTATGGTTTTGACTAAGATAATCATAATCATTCAATCTTAACAACTGTGACTTATTTTTGACATGATTAACAATGTATCCTCATCAATTGCACCGCTCCTATTTTCACCTGGATAAATCATAAACATCCATGAAATGGTAGTCATAATAGTTAAGGAAAGTCCAATATTGTGCAAATAAAAGCAGGATTATGTTATGAAGCTAATAACATAAGATGTTGTCATAAATCTCTCAGAAGGCGCCCTGGGGTTCACTTGAAACCTCAAACGATGAGATTAGGGCTTATTTTATGTCAAAAGTTCAAAGTAGTGCGGCCTACTTAAATTTGCTGGCTCTAGTTGCTCATGGCCAATTATCCTGCATTTGATGATACCCACTTATTTGGAACTTCACCCCCAAAAAATCCCAAAACTCAAAATTCTAATCTCATAAATGTTTCCATCATTCATTCTCCTAGTCTGATAAAAGCAGCATTTTAGATTTTGGGTGGGTCCCAGTAACATGTAACCATAAATCTAACCCCATAATGGGGCTTGATGAACTGATGGATGCCTCTCCCTTCTCATGAGGTACATGAATGAATAAGCCTTAGCTTGGCCGTCACCTAAGAGTATGGAATCAAAGTAGGTAGGCCCCAGACGGTCCTGAGCATATCATGTACAGTAAGGCACCTTCATGTAATTAACTCTTAAAAAATCATTTACAGACTCCACATATTTACGTCTCACAAAAAATGAGGGGAAAGATAAAATTTGTCGAAGTTTTACAGGCCGCTTAGAAGCGACAAACAAAATAGAGAACAACAACTGAAAGAACTAGGCTTGGAATAATTGCACATCAGACAAACTAGCAGCTCACACAGCTTTGAATTAGAAACACCACCCACATCTTTACATGGTTTTGTTTTCAATAATAGGAGATAAATACAGCCTACCTCAGCTGTACCTATATCTTCTGAATTTAAGAATTCGGTTCCATGCATCTTGGGATGCTTCATGTAGAAATTACAAAATTAGTACATTTGCTACGTAGCTCGGTGGGCTAGTCTTTTTCACGTGATCCCCAGTGGAAGAAATTTAAATTAATTTTGATACTTACCGAACTTAATCCATAATTGAGTTTAAAACATCAGATAGAGTAATAAATTGTTGTTCGAGGGAAAACAGTTCCAGTCACTTGTAGTCAAATAATAAGAGCAACGGTTTAATACATAGCAACTAGATGAAAAGTTCGACATACATTAATTCATAAAAGATGATCCAAAATTGTGTAAAATTCAAAAGCTTGGGCTAAAGCTAGTATAGAACAGATATGATCTCTACCTGGGTATTTTTGACATTCACTTGTCATCTATGATGATTTTGGAATGGAAAGATCGATGTGGAGATAAGCAATGCAAGCAACAAAAAAAAGGAAAAATGCTGATATCAACATTAAGGGCTCGGCAAGCATGGATATCGGGTTGAAATCGTAGTAAACCTGCAGCAAGCAAATAAGTGAAATGAGAGATCACAGACAAAATTATTAAAACTAACACACTTGATTTCCGTGTCTAATTATATCCATATTACGATTATTTTGCGTAGTAGCTGGTTCTCTGACATGGGTCTTTGTTTGTTTCATTGTTTGCTTTTTTTTCCCTCCCTCCCCTTTTTTCCTATAGACTTTAAAATGAGAAGTTATGTTTACTCCGGCCAATTCTTGCCAAAGGACCTAAAATAGTCGAGAGTTGGGCTTGGTTTAGCAAAGGGTATGAGGGGAGGTGAGTTGGGGTCAGGTGCAAGAAAGGAATGAAAGACGTGCTTTTTGTACTTCTTGTTTGGTTGGAAGGGGAGCGAGGGGGAGGTACATGATTTTATCTTATCTGCTTGAGGGGATGGGAAGTGAAGATGAGATTATGAATTAGTTAAAGTACAATAATACCCTTATATTACTATTTTTTTTTGTTTAAAGGAAAGAACCAAAAAGTTTCTTATGTACACCTTCGACCTCTTGAGCTACAGACCCATGATAGAGTCATATTGTACTTGAATCATCCGTAGATAATGTACAAAAGACAATCAAAATTTTACAACAATTTTATTGAAAAAAATGTTTTTATCCAACATTTCCAAACAAGAAATAACTACGATAGAAAGGACTAGAGCTAGTTACACCTAAACCCCAGGAATTCGATCAAACTACGGAAAATTATTATGAACCTTTTTTCCTAACTAATTAATGAGTTTCGACAGGAATTTGTTAAGGATAGATAACTGGGTAATTATAAAAAATTGGTAAGGACATGTCGTTATAGAATAAACCCCTTATTTCCTCACGTATCCCTCCAAATCAGAGGAATGTTTCTCTCTCTATATTTCCTATGCATTTTGCACTTTCTCTCACTACAGCCCACCTCACTTCCCACTCCAAAAAACCTCTATCAACTAGGATTTTTTTGCTTTGTCCCTCACCTCACCTCACCCCACCTCCCCTCCTATCAAACCAAGCCTGATGATGTAATGATGAGTTTTAAATTACATATAGATCATCCAGCGCCATCTTTAGAAACCCGACTGATTTTTCGAGTAACTTCTCAACTCTTGCAAAGAAGGTCGAATCATATGTACTATCCTTTTCTCTCTATCCATATTCCCATTCTGTCTCTATATGAACTACAAAAAACCTAATTCCTGACTCTTGCTACTATTCATTTCTGAAAAAATAACTCCTACTCCCTATTTCGGGAAACAAAATATAGCCAAAATGATTGAACTAAAGAATCAACAGTTGTTAGTGAAGGCTATCAGCAGGAAAGATTTAGCACCAAAGTAAAGATCTAATATGACGCAACAATTATTGCTGACACAATAATACTCAGCAACTGGAGCCATACACACAGTTAGCATTGTTAGGAGGTCAGCACCACTAAAAAGAATACAGCCATAAAACAGAAATAAAACAGAATAGACAAAAATGGTATCTAGGACAGACAGTGTTTCAATATATAGGTGAAACTTTTTTATTTATAAGTATATGGAAACCATTTCATCACACTAGTGAACTAAAATTCAGGCACAAACAGGCATAATATAAACTCAGTGTTAGATTACCTGAAAGGGAACATTATGCTCTGGTACTACATTTCTCTTCTTGATGACCACTGTAGTCCTCCCAATAATATCAAGATATGAGTATGTTGTCTGCAACAGTAGCAAAACAAAAGGAGAAGTTTGTATTTCAGAGACAAGATGGATTTATGACAAAAGCATGCAACACCATTATTATGCTTGTAAAAAATCAGCGGTCACAAAAAGATCAGCAGAAAGCTAACTACTACTACTGCTCTTGAATTGTGAAATTCATAAGTAAACTTTGAGGTAGTTAGAAGAGCTAATCTCAATATCATGGGGTTGGACCGATATATTGTTAAAAAAAGCCTGGTTATCAGAATAGTCGCAAAATACTCAGAATGAGTACTCTTCTTAGTTAAGGGGAAAAAACCAAACTATTACAAAAATGGAGAGAACATAAAGACATGTTAATCTTCAAAATGCTGGCGAATCCATGATGCCTTTTCTGTCACCAGCACAGTTCTAAGTTCTGACAAGAAAGATTTGATCCAATCATCAAACTTAAAACTAGCTATTCTAAAGGCAAAAACCATTGTTCTTAAACTGAGCATCAACCTAGAACAACCTTAATCTCCCATACAATGGTTTATTATTTAGCTACTACAAGGGCCACAGACTGTTTAAATACCTTACCACTTAAAAGTAACAGTGTAACACTACATGTCCAAATGAACCTTAAAAGGATCTCATGTACCCATATGAATGACGTCTTGTAAAGGGAAATAATGGAAAGGGCGGCCCAGTGCACGAGGCCCCCACCATTGTGGCTTTTGAAGAGAGATGTATGCGGCCTTATGCCTGCATGCAGAGCGGCTATTTCTGAGATTCGAACCCACGACCTCCAGCTCACAAGGCAGCAACTTTATTGTTGCGCCAAGGCTCAGCAAAATAAAGGGAAATAATCATTTGCATAAGCCTGTTCACTTTTCAGACTAATAGCTTGTGGATGGATCATTATTCAATATGTAAAAGTAGTTTTATAGTGATTCTGCAACATGTCAACTGTACCCATAAAAAGGAACACAAATGAAAGCAGAAGAGTAATATGTTGGAGTGAGAAGTATGTACACACCTAAACATATATTAAATATTAACTATGCATGCCTCAAAGGTAAGATAATCAAACATTTTGTAAGGATGAATTATTCTATTGATCGTTATCACCAGCACTCATCATTATCGAGCAAAATCTGTATATATAATATAATTTCACAATAATTGCTCATGTCATACTATTGAATAATATGACAATTACCTCAAGTTGTTGGTCAACTGCAAAAGGAACTGATGCAGATGGGTTCTTGGATCCCTCTGGAAGCACAACCTGAAAATGTGATTTATCAGTCTAAAGACAATGCATGCACGCTTTAGGAAATCAGCCATAAACAAGACTATCCTCTAGCTCGATGGCCAATTCCTAACCCTCTTTATTGATCCATACTTTTAGTGTTTGACGAAGAAAATTTAGTCTCAATGATGGACACTGCATATCATAATATTCTAACTCAAAAGGCTTTCTAACCCAAGATTGTTATTTCTTTTTCCTTTTCTTTTCCTACAACAGCTCCTCGAATGGTTAATTGTAAAAGTTGAACTTAAAAGAATACGAGAAGGCAATTAGCACACTACCATTTGTTGGCTGTGCAGCATGAAATTGCTTGTGTTGCACATCATTGTTATTTTGTACAACTTGTCGAATTTTTTACTGAAGCAATCCTCTTAGATTATTGCCAATGGTTTAGTTTTATCAAAAGTAACATGTTCCATTTCGAAGAGCAAAATGACTGTGGTATACATACTGTAATATTTAAGCAAATGCACAAGAAAATAAATGAACAAGCAGTTGGAACAAAGCTTGATTGTTATGGTTGACTTATGATTATATCTGAAACAATGATTGGTTCATAAGAAAAGACTTGGACATGGAACAGAAAAGCATGGAATAAATTGGATATGAAAAGACAGGAGCAAGCAAACACATAATGAGTACTTACTTTAATAATGAGTTCGTCAACCACTGTCTCCAGAAGAGGACATCCGTAGCTGAAGTTCAGGTAGCGCTGCCCGCTAGGTGACTCAAAAAGAAAATCATCCAAGGGTAGCCCATATCCGATGATAAATGTGGCCTTCCAACCTCCAAACAATGGATACCGAGGTTCGAATTCAAGCTCCGACTGAGAAACAATGAATCATGAGCATTAGCAAACTCACACATAGATTTTCACCAAAACGCGATCTCCTGATTTTCTAGAAATTTAGACAAAGAATTTAAATCAAAGACAACTACATTTATCTCAACATATCTCTCCAAAATGCACTTAACACGATCTACTTATTTGACATTTAGTACACCAATAAACTTACAAATTGCTTCAACCTGGTTTATCTATATTCTAGGTCCCTTTACCAAAAGAGATTTGTTTTTCAATTAACAATGCATTTATTAGATGTCCTAACTTTTTGCACAATGTGACCATCTTCGTAGCTCAATGTCAATCATTTGATGAAAAAGAACATCAATAAATGTTTTAAAAGGCAGACTGGGTGCTCTTCTAAGAAGCTTTCTACACTGAACCCCCACCCGGACTATTTACTGGGGATTACAAAGGGGAGAAACCCAAAACAAAAAAAGTATTAAAAAAAAGAGTTCTTACAGGAGTTCATCACAAGTTGGGACATACCACACAATTTTTTCGGAGTTTGGGATGGCTAATGGGACAAGTGGCATTTTCATCCTTTTTCGGTGGGTTTGAATTTTCAGAATATCCAGAAGAAAACTAGGAGACTATTTCCTTATGTAACTTGACAGATCCTAATCAAGGCTTCCATGGAGGCCATGACATACAATATGCTTGATCCCGGGCACAAGGGCGGTGTTAAGTGTTAACTACTTCACGTTTTAGCACTCTCCTACAAATTCCTTATGTTCATTAGCATCTCTTTGAGGTTGGAATTTTTTTATTTTGCTAATGTATTGGTTTGTCCGGAAGAGTATGGACTTGTAGTAAAGTGTATCTCTACATTCCTGCATTTATCTTTCCTTTACTTGATGTTCTGTGAAACTCTTCTCAATGAAACAAGCGTGGAGGCAATTACCACCATTTTCCTAAAAATCTAGCATTAAGAATTAAATAGCTGGTATATATATTCTACATTCAAGATATGATAAGAAAATTAACCAATTCAACAACTTGAATTGTCCCTAACCAATTCTACCAGCGTTCTAATGAGCTAAGGTGGTCATCAAATGCAATACAAATTAAATCGTGAATGTTGACATGAGCTAAGTAAATCAAATGGGTATCAAGGAAAACTAGACAACAAAGGACGTAGATATAGCAAATTTGAATAGATAGGTCTAAGCTAAGTATTTTCTAATGTTCTAATGGACTCATAATGAAATGTGTAAAAAGAAGAGTAATCAAACAAGGAATCGCATATTAGGTAATATAGAGATTAAAATCAACTGTACCTTCTGATTATCGGTTCGTAAGTGTGATGTTGAAACATTCCCAATCTCATCTCTGTAGTAGACCGAGTGAACGCGAGGAGGCAATCTCGCAAGAAGATGCTTAAAAGAAGCAGAACCACTGACAGAAGGTCTACCTTGATACTCAAGCCTGCAAAGATGTTTCTCAAATGTGAAAAGCTAGTGGCTTATGCATCAAGAGAAAAACATAGTGCAGCAGGTATTATGGTTGCACATGACGTCTTAGACGATAAGAGAATTTATGAAGCAGAAATTGAAAACTTTATAGCATTTGGAAAATCAAGATTGAACCAAGGCAAGAAGAATGGAGGACTTATAGCAATGTTCTCTTTAAAAGAATAGAGAATGAAGTCATGTAGGCCCTGAATAATGATCAAATGGGTAAATAGATAATGTAAGAGTAATATGTTGTGGGGGTTGGAAAAGAGAGTGGATGGGTGAGGTTGTCTGTGTAATTTGACTTTGCCAAAATTTATGCCATGCAACATTATCCATATCAAAGCATCCTTAGTATCCAAAACTTGAGTAAAGTATCTGACACTTTGAATGTTATAAATAGAAAAGAAAAATTGGTATCATCAAAATCTAGGTGAATCAATGCTTGTTATGATCTGAAACCACCAAATTCTTAATCCAGAATTTATACATACTTCTACAAGACCATCGTGTGCAAGTTAAAATTAATTCCAAATTTCAAGAATAAGTAGACCTGAAATGAAGCTAAATTCTGAGCATGTAAATCATCTTTCCTGTAACTATTATTATCACATGAAAGGTATGCTTAAACTAACCTCGAAAAGACTCCTTTGTGTCGCGCACCACCATGTTTTAGTTTGTAATGCTCTGTAACCTGAAGGTTCCCCCAATGAGAAATTTCCACCACACGAACAAGTTCTTCAACAACAGCAAATGGATTGTTGTTCTCAAAATGTACAATTATAGGAGAATATGAATATGGGAGCTGATCACGATAGTGCCCGTATTTCAGCTCTGTACCAGCACGGTTAGTAGGCTCTACTATTGTATAAGATTCCACCTTCCTATTTGGTGTCTTGATATAGGTAATTTGCTCCGCAACATGATATGGAGACAACATCAATGCACTGTCACGGAAGTAAACATACTGGGATTCTGATTGGCTGATCTCTGCTGGAAAGGGCTCAAGAGAATGTGTTATGGCACAAAGTACTTCTATTGATGCTTTCTCACCACTCTTTAATGGTTTCAAAAGAGCAATAGAGAATAGTTTAGCTCCATTCGGAGTGTTGGGTAATTCAGTAGGGTTCACTTCAAGAGGTACATATGTTTTCTTTTTGCGCTTTCCTTCAGGTATGGACGCTTTTAGTATAGCTAAATGTTCGGCTTCTTTTGGTGGGAAAGCAAGAAGAATATCTGAGACATCGGATGCACCCGTATTTTCTACCTGAACTCAATGTAAACAGTCTATATTTAGAAAGTTACTAATACTTTCTAAGCTAGTTTAATAAATTTAAAGAAATGCATGAGTTAGATTAAATCACAAAGATGTACAAATAGGATTTGAGAAGTTCCACAGCTTAAACTCTCATTGTAAGTTCACTGGAAATGTACCTTAAGAGTCAGGAAAACCCTGATAATGGAAGAGGTCAAATCAATCTGCATCAAAAGAAACGCAATATCCAGTTAGTAACAAAGTTAGCATTTTATAGTCCAGTTCCTTAGACTCATTAGAGTTTATTAACAAGAGTTCTTGATTCCAATTAAAAATGGGTTATTTGCACTGCAAAACCCAAAAGTTTCCAACAAATTTGGAGATAGACAGATATAATATCGTGGGTATTAATGCTATCGTACTCACTCTGGATTAAACTACCTCTTAGAAACATTGGGATATTTGTTTTTGAATTTTTTTTTTTTTCAGGCCATCAGTGTTAAAGATCGATGGAAGTTTAGGGTATTAAAGTGCTAAATAGCCCTTTCAAATAGAAAATCACACCCCTTTTCTAGTCAAAACCCCCAACTGCCAATTTTAACCCACAAAATTAGGGATCAAGACGAGATCAATAGCATCCGTAGAGAAAATCTACGAAAACTAACATATTCTAGAACTAATTACTGCATTTATAACTTTTATTTCTGTGAAATTGAGAGAAATTAGATGGGATCGATCGAGAACTTACCCTTCTCTCGGCGCTGAGGATCCGAACGTCTTGCGATGAAGAAGAGGATCCGAGCGAAGATAGAAAGAGAACAACGATCAGAGAGAGAATTAGGGTTTTTCGAGAGATTTGGAACCCAAATCCTTCCCCCATTTTTCTCTTGATGCTTCTCCCTCTCGCGCGGATTCGTTTCAGTATATTGACTCGATGAAGACTGATGAAGAGGGTAGAGAAATTGGGGTTTATGCGGAAAATTACGGCGCGGTCCTTGGCTTATGTAATGCTTTGCTTAACAGTCCTAGAGAAGCCTTCACTATTGATTTTGACTGTAAGAAAATATGGATAATTTCCTTTTATTTTTCTTTGATGAGAGGAGAACCTGGAGGATTGAAATTTTTTTTACATGCATTAGAAGTATCACTACTCGAGTTAACATCGACAAGAGGGAAAATATTGGGTTAATTGTAGATAGACCCCTCATTGTATCACCAAGTTCATGTAGACTCCCTATACTATTTAGCCAGTGTGGATAGACCCCTCAGTGAACTTTTCTGACTCTTTTAAGAGTCAAAGAAATTAGTGGATGGGGGTCCATGCACATCAAGGGGGTGTTTGTTTCAAATTTTTTTGGGATTACAAGTTTATGGATTTGAAAGTGGGGGTGTTTTTGATTTGTGGTTTCCATAATTTTATTTGTTTCAAAGCAAATTTTGAGATGTTTTAGCATTTGAGATCCCAAAACAATAAAATACCAATATATTTTGAGAGACTTTAGCATTTGTGAAATCCTCTATTCAAAAGAGATTTCACAAATGCTAAAACCTCTCAAAATATATTGGTATTTTA
>JBAKGM010000326.1:21555791-21570058 GCA_037177215.1 Asparagus racemosus | reverse complement strand
AAAACACAGGGGTCACCCCTGCGTTACAATACAAAACACAATGATCACCCCTGCGTTCCAATACAAAACGCAGGGGTCACCCCTGCATTCCAATACAAAACCCAGAGGTCACCCCTGCGTTCCAATACAAAACGCAGGGTTCACCCCTGCGTTCCAATACAAAATGCAGGGTTGACCCCTGCGTTCCGTTACCAAACGCAGAGTTCACCCCTGCGTTTCAGTACAAAACGCAGGGTTCACCCCTTCGTTCCGTTACCAAACGCAGAGTTCACCCCTGCGTTTCAATACAAAACGCAGGGTTCACCCCTGCGTTTCTTTACCAAACGCAGAGCTCACCCTTGCGTTCCAATACAAAACGCAGGGGTCACTATACAGAACGCAGATCTCACCTGAACGCGGATCTCGCGTTTGACTCGGTCAAAACACATTGTAAAACGGTTGTGAAACCACTTTGCACAATCTCAGGAAAGATTTGGGGGATCAGTTACATCCCATAATCCCCTATAAATATCTAGGAACACAGATAAAGAATGGAGGACGGACGGAAAAATTCTGGAACGAAGGGAGATCTCAAGCAAGAAGACTCTAGGCTTGGGGACTTCGGCCTCTAGATAAAACTCATTTGGCGAGTTCATCAGTGTTCCAAGAGTTCGAGACGATCGGATCGTCAACGGGATACAAGGATCAAGCTCCCATCGCTGCCGTGAAGACCCCAGATTAAACAAAAGGGAAGGCTTATATTGATCTTCCCTTCTTTTGTAAATCGGGATTTCTGATAAGAGAGAGAGTTTGTGAGGAAAGAGAGTGATTGTATTTCTTTCTTCATTAAAAGACTTAATACACCTTATTCTTTTCTTCTTATCTGTCTCTCTAATTTTTTCCGACAAACAACAGTAATGGTATGTTTGGAGTTGACACTGTTCAGAAGTGTAATGTGAACATGACAGTGATGGTGTGTTTAGAGTTGACACTATTCAAAGGGGTAATGTTAACATGATAGTGATGGTATGTCCGGAGCCAAGCAGAGGTGTGGTGTTAACTTGATGACTCTCTGAGGATTTTGATTGAGGTTGAAATCAGGAAGATTAATATTTCTGGTTCAGAAGTGGAAACTTAAATATGACCAGGAATTCTGTGGGGATATAAGATTAGCCAGGATCGAGGGTAGTATTTCTTGAGAAATTTCCCATTGATCGGTGCCATGAGCCTATTGCCATTTTGGTCAATTAGATGATATGCTCCATTTGAGTAGACTGTCTCTACTATAAATGGACCTTCCCACTTGGGTTGGAATTTACCATTATTCTTGTGTGTCATGACCATGGGTCGAAAAACGGCTAAGGCCAGGTCGCTTTCTTTGAAGGATCGTTCTCTGATTCTCCTGCTGAAGGCCTTCGAAATCCGTGATAGGTAGATCTCGATTCTTTGTCCCAATCTTGTTTGCTGGAGGCGACGAACTTCTTCAGAAGTTTGATGATGGTTTTATTGAAAGATTTGGCTAGACCATTAGCAGCTAGATTGTATCGCGTAGAAGTCACATCTTAAATTCTGAACATGCTGCAGAATTTGAAGAATGGTCGACTGATGAATTGCAAACCGTTGCCGTGAATGATTTGTCTAGGAACTCTGAGTCAGTAAATCACGTGATGTCTCAAGAATTTGATCACTTGAGATGTTTTGACTTCTCTGAGAGAAACAACTTCGGTCCATTTAGAAAAGTAATCTGTAATGGCCAGGATAAATAGATGACCTTTAGCAGACAGTGGACTGATCGGCCTGATAATGTCCATGCTCCAAGCTTCGAATGGCCATGAGGTGGCTATCGGATATAATTTTTTTAGGGGTTGATGTAGAAAGTTAGCATGGATTTGACACACGTGACATCTTTTAGCATATGTTACTGCATCTGCTATCATTGTTGGCCAGTAATAACCTAGACGACGGAGTCGATCCTGAAGTTTAGGGCCCGATTGATGAGCTCCATATGTACCGTCGTGGGCTTCCTTTAATACTTCTCGAGCTTCACATGGTGATAAGCATCGGAGAAGAATACGTCAAAAGATCATCGATATAGCGTCTGTGTGGCAGAATCATAGAAAAAGTGCAGAACTCTTCTTTGAATGGAGGCTGCCTGCTTCGGATTGTCTGGTAGGATTCCGTGTAGGACGTAGTCGATGATTGGGAACCGCCAATCGTTAACTTCAAAGCACGTTGACGCGACATGAACTTCGTTGGCTTCAAGAATATGCTCTGATGAGCATAAGTGATGGCTAGCCACTGTGATGCGCCTAATAGTCTTAGGTGCCAGGGCGAGTGTGGCCACAAGGGATGCTAAAGCATCTGTATGCGTATTCTCTAGGCGAACTACATAGTTGATGTAGAAGCCTTTGAATGATTGGGCGAGATTTATGGCCGCTTTATGATAAGGTATGAGGTCTTCGTGGCGAACCTCATATTCTCCTTTAATTGATTCACGATCAGCTTGGAGTTGCCATGAGCTTCAAGATATTTGACACCCATATCTTGAGCAAGTTTTAAGTGGATTATAAGGGTGTTATATTCATCTACATTGTTGGAACATGGTTTGGTCAAGGAGTAGGCTCGGGGAAGAACATGTCCATGGGGGTCGATTGGTACTACCCCCACTCCTGTGACAATCGCTCCTTTGTGGTTGCGTCTTGATGCGCCGTCAAAGTACAACCGCCATATATAGAGGTCCGAAATAACATTTGACTAAAAAACTTCATCTGAAAAATCTTCGTAAAGTTTGGAAGACTCTAGGATGGATGCTTTGCTAGAAAGTCAGCAATTGCTTGGCCTTTGACTGCTTTCTTTGGCATGAATGTCATGTCGTATTGTGAGAGCAATATCGCCCATTTTGCTAGCCTGGAATTCAATGATCCAGGCTTTGTCATGAGTATCCACAGAGGATTGACTCTTGAAATGACATGGATAGATTAACCGGTGAGGTAGTGCCGCATCTTCTGAATTGCGAAGACCAATGCTTAACATTCCTTCTCAACCAGATTATACCAATGCTCGGCACTAATCATAGTTCGACTGAGATATTAAAGACTTGCTCGTGGCCATTGTCATTTTTCTTGGCAAGTAGTACTCCAAGAGAGTGATCCATTGCTCTGAAATAGATCTGGAATGGTTTACCTGACACTGGTGCAACTAGGACCAGCGGCTTTGTAAGATATTGCTTGATCTCATTGAAGGCTTCTTGACAGGCATCATCCCAAATGAACGAAACGCTTTTCTTCATGAGTCTTTGAAATAGTTGACAATTCCTAGACAAGTTGGCGATAAATCTCAGATGTAAGCTAATCGTCCTTGTAAACCCTTGAGTTCTTTGAGATTTCTCGAGGTGGCACCTCTTGGATGGCTTTCACTTTTTTGGGGTCTGTGTGTACTCCCTTGGATGTGATAACAAATCTTAGGCATTTCCCTGATGTTACCCCTAGAAAGGATTTGGTTGGATTTATCTTGAACTAGTGCGTTCGCATGATTTCAAGCACCGTTCTCAAGTTATTGATGTGGTCTTGTGTGACGACTTTTGATCACGAGGTCATCAACGTAGCTATTGATGTATGTAATCACACGGTCACTAACCTCGGTGTGAGTTTAACTTTTAAGAGAGCGGAGTCTGCCTTCTCTCCTAATGCCTGGTAACATTGCTCCGGTCAGGGGGTTCGCCTACGAGAGAGTACCTATAGAAGAGGCAGAGTTGGGATCTCTGGTGGTCCCTCTGATAGTCAAGTCAGTAATGGAAGAGCAAAAATATGTAGAGAGAATTCACTGAGATGAGATCACTTGCTTGAGTCACTATTCTTGCCGCTATTTGTACCTAGAGTTTGGAGGGCATTCTTGTCTTTCAAGAGATAGCTGATGAGTCAACCCTCTCCTCCACGTGCCGGGAGACGATTGGGCTAGCTCCTGTATCACCGGCCACAGTAACATGCCCCCCTCACAGTGGCATGCCTTTACAGGTGTCAAACTGTGAGCGGACTGAGAGTTAGCATTGTCTACTCGTCATTAATGGGATGGGATTGGCAGCGTCTGTAGTAGCATAGGTTCGAGGTAATTTAAATACTATGAGGGATGGAGGAGTAAATGGGGCTGTCAGTGCATTTAATGAGATAGTGATGGATTGTCGAGTGTAGACTTCAGATAGCCGCCGTTTAGGTTGAGGGACCATGAGTGATGAGAAGGGGGAGTCGAGGCCGAGTGGCTGGCTCAAATCACTTCTCGAGTCGCTCAAGAGAGCTGTTGGCTAAAGGGGATGACCAGCACCGTCTTTCGTGTCGTCCCCGATGAGGAGGGGCTGACGGTCCGGTGCTATGAGCCCTTGGGGGGATGGATAGTGGCAGACGAATCTAAAGTGAATGGCCGGTCGAATGGACGACCATCACCACCTTTCGCATCGTCCAAGGATCTCTAAGGTGAAGGTTTGGCTGAGTGGATGACCATCACTGCCTTTCGCGTCATCCAAGGATCTCTAGGGTGAATGGTTGGCTGAGTGGACGACCATCGCCACCTTTTGCGTCGTCCAAGGATCTCTTTGGTGAATGGTTGACCGAGTGTACGACTATCACTGCCCTTCGCGTCATCCAAGGATCTCTAGGGTGAATGGTTGGCTGAGTGGACGACCATCACTGCCTTTCGCATCGTCCATGGATCTCTAGGGTGAATGGTTGGCTGAATGGACAACCATTACCACCTTTCACGTCGTCCAAGGATCGAGTGGTTAGAGGGCGGTGACTGGTCACTCTTTTGTGTCTCAATGGATGACTGAGGGGCTTGTGAGCTGATGGTTTGAAAGGGGGTCGATGGTCTGACCTATGCCACCTCTTGCATCAGCCGTAGGGTTGGTCGTACAGCATGTCATGAGATGGGCAGTGAGCGTAGGTCATTTTGCTAGCTGGACATGGGGTTTGTGCCGCCCTAATTTGGCAAGTGAATGTGTTCATCCAAGCTAATTCTCTGCTTCCCTCTTAAATCACTTATTAGTAGTTATGACCATAACAATTGGCCTCTTTCGCTTGGAGTTGGTTGGAAACGAGTCGAAGTGAAATAAGTAGGGTGGCCCAGGTCGGGGGAGAGCGAGTCAAAGAAGAGGTTAGAACATTCCTGCGATGGGACGTGGCTGATGTCAGCAGGCAGTTTCTAGACCATTAGTGTTTCATCTTCTGAGCCTAGTGGTGGGCCTTCTTAGAACGAACGAGAGGGGATCTTCATTTTTTGAGGTGGTGCCTCAGGGTTTGAGCCCTAATCTTGACCGTTGATCATGAACAGACGCGAGGCAGATCAGGCCTCTGTATAAACGTGAAGCAGTATGGCGGCGGAAAGCTTTTTATTTTCATCTTCCTCAAGAGAGAACTCCGATGATCTTCTAGCGAGCGAAGCAAAAGCATCTGATGGACTTCGATCACCGAGGACAGCTTGACAAGTTTCGCTCGAAGGTGACTTGAGTGCAGATGCACTTCCTTTATTTGAAGTTTGACATACCGAGGGGGTACAAGTTGGAAGCTCTGGCAAAGTCATCGCCGATGTACTGTCATGGGGATCAGCAGGCTCCCCTCTACATCAAACACTTGGAGTACAGGCTTTGGTTACTACTCCATCCGTTTCTCTAAAAAGTGTTCAAGCAGCTGGGGGTGTCTCCCATGTAGATGTAGCCGAATTCAATAGCTATATTGGTCGGCTTTGTCGTCATTTGTCGCTGGTTGGGAATTTGGCCCAAGATGAGCGTGCTGAGCCATTTGGTTAGCCTGATCGTCCCTAAGACGATTCATTACCACCTCTAGATGTCGGTGGAAGGACCGGTTCATTTGGGTCACTGGGGACGACTCTGGTCTAGGTTGTTCGATGTGGCTGGAGATAAGGAGAGAAGTTTTAGAGCCAAAGCCCTTGTCGGAGATCAAACAGCAGGAATTGGACTAGATCATCCAATATATAGGGCCACGTGACATGCACGCTCTACTCGACAACTCCTTTTATGCCTTGACGGGATTTCGTCGGTCCTCGCTGGCCTGTCGGGCGAGGTAAGGGCTCACAATATAACATTTTGCGGGAGGGTCGGTAGAATAGTTACTGCAGAGTCACCACCTAATGAAGAGTCTCTGGAGGGTTCCAAGGGGGAGGCTGCTCGCCCAGATAAACATCAACGACAAGAGCCAACTCAAGAGGAAGCCCCGTCCTTGAGGGACATGGGAGAGGAGGCCCCGGTCGATCGCGGAGAGGTGGCTAGATGTATCACACTGCAGGGCGTTATTGGCTCCAAGAGAGGTTGATGGAAGAAGACCTGCCATGGACTTCAGGGGGCGAGACGGTTAGGAGCGGGTGGAGCACCTTTCAAGGAGGTCGACTTGTCCTACTCGGGAAAGTAGACCGACCGTCAATTGGTCGGGGCTGAGCAAGAGGCTGACAAAGAGGAGGTTGGTGCTTCTGTGCTTAGAGTTGCGACCCCGAGTTCGCTAAGCTGGCAGAGTGACACTAGGGAAGTGCCTGAAAGTTGGTCGGCCAGCGGTGCAAGTGATTCCCAGGCAGAGTCACCATGTAGATGGGGGCAAGGAGCCGGTTAGGGATCTGGAGTTAGAGAGCACCCTAGGGGGTGGCCTTCCCAGTATCATGTCGTCGACACTGATAGGGATTGGATCAGGGCGAGCAATGTGCTAATAGGGATGGTTCTCCCCTCCGATCATTATGAGGGAGAGCCGGATGCGGGGTACCGGTACAAGCTGGATGGGCAATTGGACATTTGCTTGTCGGTACTTCTGGCTACTCGCAAGCAAAGGCAATAGAGCAGTTCAATCTGCCTGAAGATAGGGAGATTTTGAAGGCGATTCTCGACCTAGGTCTCTATGTAATCCAAAGAGCTACTTGACCAGGGGGTGTCTAGTGGAGTGGGAGTTGTGCCGTCGACTGGTCTAGGGTCATCACGCCTATGAGGAGCTAAGAAAGAAAGTAGTTTCTGGGAGCAAGGGGAGTGAAGAGTTTAACCAAGTCGTCGGAGTGCTCTCGGTAAAACAGGCCGAGTTTGATGACTAGCATCGCGAGGTGAAGGCCAAGGAGCAGGTAATCGCGAATCTGAAGGCATTGAGCGACATGAGGTCGGTTGAGATCGAGGAGCTTCGACGACGACTTCAGGTTGAGAGTGATCGGCCCGAGTCGACCGATGAAGTTTACAGGGAGCGAGACTTGGCTGTAGCGCAAGTCGCGCTTGAGAATCAAGTCACTCAGCATGCTGAAACTCAGTGTGCATAGGCAGAGGCCGCTAATTGGCGACTTGAAGGAGAGTGTGATCGACTCAAGGAGTCCTTGAGCAAAGCCGAGGAGAGGATCAGGTCGCTAGAGTCGAGCGATTATGAATCCACCATAGTGGAGAGGAATCAGCTCGCCGTCATTGAGGAATTCTACCTCAGCACTTTGGGCAAGGTCGAGGTCGTACTGGCCTGTAAGGGGGGTAGCGATTTCACACTCAAACAACTCCTGGCTGAATTTAAAGACATTCCTTGTCGGCTTCAATATCCTCCGAGCATAGCTAGCCAAATAAAGATTCTCTCGAGATATGAGGAGGCGAGAGCCGGCTACAACCTAGGTGAGGGTGGAGGTGAAGAGGAAGAGGAAGAGTAGTCGGGCGACATTTCTTCGAGTGGGGCTGATGTGTATTAGGTAGCTAAAGGTTTTAAGAACCTTGCAGTTGTATAGTTTATAGGCAAGCATGAATACTTGTATTCTTTTGAAGGAATTGAATGAAAATTCTCTTTGTCGTCTATTCTGCCGTCTTGTGATTTGTATCTTATGCTGTGCTTCATGGTTTGGATGAATTGATGGGTTGAACGACCCGACTTGGGCAACTAGGGCAACTTGTTGTGGGGTCGCCGGCTTAAGGCGATGCCTTACCGACTCGTCGCTGGTCCTTAAGCTATCTGGGCCCTTGGCGTCCATTAGCTTGGTGGTCGGTTGACCGAAGTTGGTAGGCCCTTGAACATTAGGTGGGTCCAGTCCCTGAGGTGGGGGAGTGGTTGGTGTCGCTGTAGAAGATAAGGCGTGACGTCAGTGGTACTTTAGTCACCAGAGGCGTTTCGAATTTCGAATGAAAAGACGTGGGCTTTAAAGGCGGTGGGCTTTTTGGTTTTTATAAGGCAATTTGGGTACTAGTGCCCATCTCAGCCGTTGGCTTTAGAAACTGAAACGCCGCTAAAGCATGGACACGTGGAACCCCAAATGCCTATATATGCTTCTTTCCCATTCGGAAATTTTCTTTTCATGCTTTCTAGAGACTCTTGTTCTTCTTCTTCCTTCCCAAACTTTCTCTAGTCTTCTGCCATGGTTGCTCCCACTTCTGCTCCCACCGATAGGATTGCCAAGCTTAGATCTTGGGAATCGAAGACAGAAGAGAAGGATCTAGAGGAGCTCCATGAGAAGTACAATTTCCCTGAGGGGTTTACCGTCTCTCTGCCAGAGAAGGGTAGCTTTATTTTTGACCACGGTGCAGACAAGCTGCCGATATATAAGGCGCACTTGTACAGTGGGTGGCGCCTCCCACTGCCACCATTTGTGAGGAGGTTGTGCGAATGGTTGGTGGTGTCCCCAGTGTAGTTCGCTCCTAACGCCATCGCTACCATAATGGCGTTTTTTGTGATCTGTCACTGGGTGAAGGTGGAGCCGACCCTTTAGCTCTTTGGCAACCTTGTCACAGTGAGGTTGTCCAAGAAGGATGCCCACTTCCTTTTTGGATATGTGGGTCGTCGGGATCCCAGATTCAAACAAGGATTGAAAGAATAAGTTCTTTTGGGTCTTCGGCGCTGACACCATTTTAGCTTGCCACTCTTGGCCAGAGATTAATAAGGATGGCCTGAAGAACCTTCCCCTCTCTACGGGCGAGAAGCTCGACCTAGAGAAATTTCGACAATACACAGGGTCTCGGAGGGGCCGTAACTTGTTCGACAGCGCATCGCTAAGGGTAGCGGGGTTGTTGTTCATCCGTCCAACCGAGGCATATGAGTAGAAAGAGAAGGAGCTGCTCGAAGAGATCCTACCACAGGTCGGGGATCCCAGGAGCGTGGGCCCGAGCCTGGCCAAAGCCGCACAGTTGCAGCTTCCCCAGAAGAGGGCGAGGGCTGGAGGGTTGTCGGCTGCGGATGAGCAGCAGCTTGAGGCGCAGTTCGACCAGCTAACATCCATGTTGCAGATGAAGGCTCCCCCTCCTTCAGCTGACAAGCTTAAGAAAAAGAAGAAGAAGACGGCCAAGGTGAAGGTGCTAACTTCTAAGGCGGTGGCCGAGGGAGTAGCCCCGGCCAAAGAGGTGGCCCTCGGCTAGGGCGAGGTCGTCCCAGCAAGAACTCTGATGACTAGGGAAGGAGTCTCAGAGGAGGGGTCGCCTCTCGGTGTGGAAGGGACTTCTGTGTTGGTCGAGCTAGAATCCCTAGCAACTGAGGAGGTCGGCCCTACAGCCCGAGTTGTGGATGTCGCTCTTGTCGAACCAGATAGGAGGGTGGGAAAGGAGCCTGCTGTCCCAGTCGGCTTGTCATCAAGGTCTGCTCTCATGGATCAGCTCGAGAGCTTGGGAATTAAGATCCCCTTCCACCACAAAGTTGCTGAGATTGGTAGTTCGAGATGGAAGGAGATTCGGGCCCAACTCATCGGCGACTTGGAGGTAGGGTATTCAGCAAGGGAGGAACCCCTCCCAGACGACAAGTTCGTCCCCGATCATTCCCTCCATAAGGAGGGTTCAGTGCTCCTATTGGGAAGGTCGCAACTCGTCGCCTCTGAGCAGTTCACTCTCCCGAGGGATAGGGACCCTCTGGAGGGGACGCCCTCGATCAGCCTGCGGCTAGCCCTATTGAGTTACCAGACTCGGGGGACTCTAATTAGGGAGGACCTGTTTAGCCGCCTTTCAACTACGTTGGACGTCGTCGATGACTTGTCGTCAAGGCTCGTTGCCGAGAAGACAAGTTGAGCTGAAGCTGAGGAGAAGGCTGCCGCCTTAGAGGCTGAGAGGGAAGGAGTCGATGTGAAATGGCGCATCGAGTTGGAGGATAATCAGTCCACAAACGCTAGCCTTCAAACTCACTATGCCAAGTAGTCAGCTTCTTTAAATAAGATCAAAGAAGAGGTCGCTCAGCTCAAGAGGAAGGCCGAGGGGGCCGAGTGGGAGGTCGTTGAGTGGAGGTCACAGACTGAGGGGTTGGAGAAACAGTTTGAGGCCGAGAAGCTTGAGAAGCAATCAGTTCAAAAGGAGCTCTAATTTGAGCGGCTTGCGATCCAAAGCTTGAGGACCGAGCTAGATGAGCTAAGGGCGGTGCATCAAGGGGCCTTGGCCGACATCAGCTCAATGAAGGCTCATCTAGATCACGCGTCATCTGAGGAGGGCAAGAAGGAGGTTATCAAGGAGTATAGACATGGGCCCTTTGGGAAGGTCGAATAGTCACTAGCCGTCAAGGCCGGCTTCGACTATCTAAGGGCCTAGGTCTCCTCGGACGTCCTTTCATCCTCTACCTTCACCTATCCCCCTCATGTCTAGGGTTGTCTATCCGTTCTCGAGGGCCTCGAGAAAAGGGGAGTTGGGGTGCGACTTGGGGCTGAAGAGAGAGACAACGAGGAGGAGGACGAGGACGAGGAGGAAGGAGATGACGACGACGACTACGGCGAGAGCGGAAAGGACGGCGATGATGGCAGAGATTAGGGCATCTTTTATTTTCACTTTGCATTTCTTATCGAGCCTTGTTTTTTCTTGTGTGCTCTTTCTACCCTTGGTAACGACAACAACCCTGGTTTTAAGTTTGGCTATTATTTGCAAGGTAGGGAAAGGGCCATAGCTAATACAACGTGACAAGGTGGGTCGGTCGACACTTATAGTTTGGTCGGCCTGGTCGACAACTTAACGCTTGATCAGTAGTTGAGCTTGGGGGGTCATGTCGACCGACCTACCGTGTCGTCACGGGGGTTAGCATGTCGTTCCAGCACTGCTATCACATAGGCTTCTTGGTTTGGCCGTGGGTCCCCATGGGGATAACGAGGTGCTTTTGTGATTTCTGATGTGGCACCTTGAGTTTGCACTTCTCGAGGGGTTGCTTTGGATTTCGCGCATTGACTTCGCCCACTAAATACAAGAAGGCCTAACGCTTATGGGCCTGGTTATAAATAGGGGTGAATTATCTTCGTCTTCCCCATAGGAGAGTTGGTTTATTAGGGCTTAGAATTAGAAGCGTCTGTGAGATGGCGGGGGATGGCTGTGGGACGAAGATGGAAACTTCCTCCATGGTTCGCCATTTATGCGAGTTTCAAGCTCGAAGCGCTGGTGGGAGCCGCCCTAATTTGCCGTCAAGGAGGAGGGAATATCCCCAAGGAAGATATGCTGCGCTTAAGCCCATGGGTTTCAAGCCACATGGGTGTGAAACTAGGGGGCGCAACGCTTCAAGGCACCTTTGGAAGCACTTTGCTACCTTGGCAATGCTTCTCTCGAGTATTCCATGCTGTCTTGGAACTCTCTCATTAATTTCTACAAGTATTGCTGTTCGGCCCCTCGGAGGTGAAGGTCGGTTCAGGAGATGTAGTGAACAACGGGGGTATCGAGGGCGAAGACGCTAGTGATGAAGTCGGCCTTTAGAGCATGAGTTAGGACTTAGATTTTCATTTTCTATGCATTAACATTTCTGTATCAGTCGTGCCGACCCTTGTGAATGTACTTTGCTCGAATTATCAATGAATGGTTACATTTCGGTAAAGACAACTAAAAATTTGGCTTTATTTATTTTTTTCATTTCTTTTGTCTTGGCTTATCATAAGCTCTATTGGTTGAGCCAAGCATAAGCCGACCTTTGTGTGGTCACCATTGATGAATGTTATGAGACATCAGAAATCAAGTTGTGGAAATCAGGTCTTCCTTAGCAGGACTTACCACCAACAATCAATTAGTTAAAATCAATCTGGCCCACTGGGAGCCCAGTATCATTGGGCAAATAAAATTGACTCGGCCTCTATGAGGCATACAATGGACGTGGTTAAGCAAGATCTGCTAGGCCCCCACGGGGCTTACAGTCGACACTGTTTTGATTGAGCTCGGCTTTGGTAGTCTCAGTTCCCTGAGTCGGCCTGGACGTGAGCCATGATCGCTAAGGTCGGCAGAGTTAGAACTAGGCTAAGATCTAACGGATTTGATTCTTGAATAGGGTCGGCGACTTTGGGGATGTCGACTTATAAGCCAGATGTCCCGGACTCACGCCATGCCCAAAGTATTTTTGTGTTGGCTCGCGCGGGATCGACAATTCTGTGGAGGGCGACCGCGTGGGCTGGGTGCCTAGGGCTTATGTTGTGCTAAGGTCTTTTTCAAGATTTCCGATCTCTGTTGTGAGGCAAAGAGCAAGCATGAGTCAGCTCACGTGGGAGCAACGGCTCCGTAGAGGACAACCTCGTAGGTCGGGTGCCTAGGGCTTACGTTGTGCCTAGGTCTTTTTCAGCATTGCCGATTTCTATTTTGAAGCAAAGAGTAAGCCCGAGTCGGCTCACGTGGGTGCGGCGACTCTGTAGAGGACGACCTCGTAGGTCGGGTGCCTAGGGCTTACGTTGTGCTTAGGTCTTTGTCAACATTGCCGATCTCTGTTTTGAGACAAAGAGCAAGCCTGAGTCGGCTCACGTGGGAGCAGCGACTCTGTAGAGGACGACCTCATAGGTCGGGTGCCTAGGGCTTACGTTGTGCCTAGGTCTTTGTCAGCATTGCCAATCTCTGTTTTAAGGCAAGAAGCAAGCCTGAGTTGGCTCACGTGGGAGCTGCGACTCCGTAGAGGACGACCTCGTAGGTCGGGTGCCTAGGGCTTGCGTTGTGTCTAGGTCTTTGTCGGCATTGCCGATCTCTATTTTGAGGCAAAGAGCAAGCCTGAGTCGGCTCACGTGGGAGTGACGACTCTGTAGAGGACGGCCTCGTAGGTCAGGTGCCTAGGGCTTACGTTGTGCTTTGGTCTTTGTCAGCATTGCTGATCTCTATTTTGAGGCAAAGAGCAAGCCTGAGTGGGCTCACGTGGGAGCGGCGACTCCGTACAGGACTATAAAACCCTGATAATTTGAATATTTTGTGATATATAGTGATAAATATATTTTATGGTGACAAATATCTTTAAATGATGTATGAGTAAGTTGTCAAGTGCCTTGAGATCAAACAAGTTCATATATGTGAGAGAAATGAGTCAAAACATGCACAAACACGAAACATGCGCGAGTATAGATCTAGAAAAGAATGACCAGTTATGACTCTATAAGTTTTACACACCAATTCAATTATAATCTGGAAACATTTAAAAGACCAAAGTTGCTCTTCCACAGCTTTCCAACAAATCTTAAATCACCTCATTCGTAGTTCGGATGAGAAAGTTATAGTCAAAATACCGAAGGGTGTATTTTCCTAATTCAAGCAGATTTCCTTATTTTTATAGGATTTCGGGTCTGTTTGAGTTATTTCGGGTTTACCAGTATATAAACACATGTTTTCATGAGTTTTTTGCACCTTTTATCAGAACTCTCAAACCCTAACAGCCACCAAACCATCATCTAAACCCTAAATCTTTTCTTGTGAAAATTCAAGAGCTTTCGAAGCAAGTTTTCACCTTGGATTGGCGCGCGGCTTAGGAATCTACCTCAGCTTTGCTTGCTTCACCTTTTTTTAATAAGATTTCAGGTGAGTTTCATCTCTGCTAACCGTACACCCAATTTTTTTAAAGAAATTTTAATGAGTTTCTTTTACAAGGTTTTTATTAAGCCTAATGAACTAGATTGGATATAGAAAAGTAATTCTTTCATGATATTTGTATAAAGATCTGATCTTTTTATGTTTAAAAGATTAACGATGAATTTACAGAGATATTTTGAGATCTGAAAATAATTAAACAACTTCGTCTATCTGAGTTCTGATGATTTTATTCTTCGTACCAATGTTCACGCATGTTTAAGGGTTTGAATATAATATACTATGCAATTAAACATGTTTCATAAATTGAACAACCTTCAAAGATGTTATTATATTATTAACAAATTCCTAAATGTGTATTACAATGAGTTAAGCCAGTTTAAATCACAAAGACATCAAAACCCTAGAAGACAAGAACCTATTTCGCAAAGAGTAGTCGACTTATACTAGGTATAGTCGACTACTCCTCTCCTAATACAACTCACAGGAACATTTCCATAGTAGAGTAGTCGACTAATAACATGTGTAGTCGACTACTCACACTTGTTTCAATTTGTCCAGGTTCGGTATAGGTTCAGAG
>JBAKGM010000326.1:21523832-21550233 GCA_037177215.1 Asparagus racemosus | reverse complement strand
ATGCAATATCTCTTGTTTGATTAATAACAAACTCTCATTTGCTACTGATTTGTCTGTGAGATAATATATTTCTGTAATAAATATGTACGAATAAGTTTCGGTTTAAAATGATGCAAAAATTAACACAAATAGTTGATTTCAGCCTTGAACCATCGATGGTCATGAGGCACTATTGATGGTCGTGTCAACTCATCGATGGACTACAGTAAACAATGGAAGAAATAGAAATAAGAAATTAAACCATCAATAGTCTATTGTTATCCATCGATGATCAAGAGGACCATCGATGGGCTACAATAAACAATCGCTGAATTCTAGAAATCAGAATTTGCACAATCAATGGACTATAGTCAATAATCGATGATCAGCATCAACCATCGATCATCGTGATCAACCATCAATGATCGCGACGCATTTTGGTAGGCTTTTAGATTTAATCTCAGCCGTTCCTCAACTCATTTGATCTCCTATTTGGGCTCTGATCTGGAAATATCTTTCCTGTCCTATTAAGGTTTATTTAAGAGGAGATAGAGATCATATTAAGCAACAAAGAGATTAAGAAATAAGATAGTTCTATTCTAGGGTTTTGAGAGAGAATTTCTTTTTATATTTTAATCCCAGAATCTCATTCAACTTTTTCTCATTGTGCTCAACATCGGAGGATTGTTTCAGCGTTTGCCCTTTGCGTTCAACTACAATATCACTTCATGGATCTTCAACATCAACATTTTTGGAGAGCGATTTATTTAAAAGGTTGTAGGATCTTTTTAATTGCACGTTAATTGATTTTAGGTTGGTTTTGTATTTCAAACTTGTGAGTTTGACATTGTATTCAAGCTGAGATAATTGAGGGTTGGCGTACTCAAGCCAGGTGAATTGAAGGTAGCTAGCTAGTGTTAGGTTTCTTCTGGTCATTGTGAGGAGTTGGGTATCTCGGCTAGTTTCGGTTAGATTCCAAGATCCTGTTTGTAAAGCCTGCTGAATCGAGTTGTGATTTAGGTGAACTCTAGTTATAGTGAACAATGCTCTTCATGAGAAGGAAGAGTAGACGTAGGATTTTGATCCGAACCACTATTAAAATCTCCTGTATTCCTGTGTTGGTTGCTTTTTGTTTTTCACATATTTTATTTCCGCTGCATATTCTGAGTTTAGTTAAAAAATTATAGCAATCATATTCACCCCCGCTCTAGGCTTGCATTCCAGTTCCTACAGTTGTCCGTCAGTTGTTAACTTAAAGCTTGGTTGTTAAGCTTATAAGTTATATGTTAGATTAAATATTAGTTGTTAAGCTTAAGACTTGGTTGTTAAAGTTAAAGATTTACATCATATTATTGCAGAAAATATTACATAATAACATTAAACAAAATAAAATATTAGTAAGCATCCATGCTAAACATAAACAACAAAGTGTTTATGAAAAACTAAATATTAACAGAAAATCAAGAAACATAACTACTAACTATTAATTTTAACAACTAAGAGTCAATTCAATATCTAACTATTAATCTTTATAATTAAATGTTAAAGTTAACACCTAATTATAGCTTAATAACTAACTGCTAAGATTAGTAACTAATTTTCCAGCTTAACAATTAATGTGCATACTTAATTATTAACCAATAAATACTTAATTATTAACCCATAAATTTAACATCAAAGCATGATATTTGACATACACCGTTTGAAAATACTTCTTTTGAGGGACAGATTTTTGTCCGCCGCCTGAAAGTTTCAGCAACTGCAAATAAACTCTTAAAAGTTTTAGAATTTGCAAATAACCCAATAAAAATTGTGCAAAAGCTCTAAAGTTTTAGAAACTGCAAATAACCACCAAAAATTTACAAAAATAATCCCCCAAAAAGTTTCAGAACTATAAATTACCCTCCCCTAAAAATTTGTAGAAAACTACCCAATAAGTTTTAGAAATTGAAATTAACCCCAAAAATTTATGAAAACCCCCTATAACGTTTTGGAAATGGCAAATAACCCCTCAAAATTTGTAAAAACTCCCCCCAAACGTTCCAAAACCTGGAAGTAACCCCCAAAAATTTGTAGAAAAGACCCCAAAAGTTTTAAAATTGACAAATATCCCCCAAAATTTGTAAAAGGCTACCCCCAAAAAGTTCTTAAAATTTCAAATAACCCCCAAAAATCCACAGAAAACCTCCAACGTGTTGGTTGTTTACCTTAATAGAAAAAAGGAGAGAGAGGACCACCCACACCACACATACTTCAACAAAACAGTGACAGTTAGGGGTTAATAATGAGGGGTAGAATGGAGAATTATTTTTTTTTCTTTGAATGCTTGATGAGGTGGCAGCTTATAATGACGGTGAATTAGATTTCTTTTCACTTTAGGGGTTTGGGCACAAGTTAACTTGGTCATGCGGCTTTGTCACATTCTCTTTACAATATTGGGCCTCATAGCATTATTCCCTAAGAAAAAACGCGTCGAAAAATTCCTAGCCAAGATTGATTTCAACATTGGACCGACTGATTTCAAAAAAAAAAAAAAATCTCTTTGTTGTGTTCGCTTTTAGCAGTTACTGAGTTAAGGGTGGTCTGCATAGATTAATGATTTAATTGTGGACCTACCTCCTATAGTGTCGCTTTTACTGTTCCTCTAGTTCTATATTTGCAGATAGACCCTTGAGTGAAGTCTTGGACTCTTTTGTCCTCAGGATTTTATTTGTCTAAAAAGCAATTTTTTCTTCCTCCAAGGAAACAAATACTAACCCAAATAGATCACATCCCATAGACCATAGTAAACAAGAAAAATGTCAGACCAATAGAACTTTTCTAGTCGACACCCAAATCTCAATCAAAGATAATAACGTGCACTAAAAGTAGAATTCAGCAACTATGAAAACTTTAGCATGTTCAACATTATTACATTCTTCCTTCAGAGCAAATAAAACTCCACAAGCTATCCAGACTTTATTTCGTAGCAACATTGCTGAAAACACTGAACCTCAGAGACTCGCTGATACTCTAGGATGCATCATCACAATGTTGTTATAAGCATCAATAGTCAAGAAATCATCAAGCTCCTCACTCACACACTGCCTCGCAAAAATCCTGCAAGCTTCTCTAAACCTCCCTCTCTCAAACCTCTCTCTTCCTACTTCTCTCTCAACCCTCTCCATCTCCTCTTCAATCACTCTCCCAAACAATTCCCTTGTTACCTTGACTCCAACTGCATCCCCATCAAGCTCAACCCCATACTTAATCCACTGCCAATTCTGCACTCTGCTGATCTCCGCTGTCGCCGCGTCCTCCATCAAATTATACAGTGGCACTGAGCCCGTACCTGTCAGTAGGTATGGAAACGGACAAATTAATTAGCAAGCGTTTTTTAGTACTTGATTCATAAATGAATAGAATTTAACCAAATGTATATTTGATTTGTTTGTTTGTTAGATATTCGTTTAAAATTGGATCCCTTTTAACTCGTTATGTCTTTGACCTACTTATATTTTCTACTTTTAAGTGCTATACTATTTTTTAAACAAAAATATGTATGAACATGTCAGTATCTGATTCTATTAGTTTCAATACCCACCTGTCAGCCACGCGGCTAAGTACTGAATCCCAACGCGGGTGTTGAGACGGAGGGCTGAGACTGAACGGGTTCCGGTGGGTTTTCTGATGAGGTCGTCGGAGGTGATGGAGTCGGCATCTTCACGTTTGGCGGTGTGAATTTGGTTGGGGAGGTTGGGGATGGTGGAGGTGAAGACGTCGAGGATGGTCGGGATTAGGCCTGGGTGGGCCGCCCATGTGCCATCATGGCCTGCACGGACTTCACGGAGCTTGTCCTTTCGGACGAGTTCCAGTGCGGCAGCGTTTGCTGCCGGATCGTCCCTTATTGGTATCTGAGCAGCCTGCAATCAACAACCGGTTGTAATTCATGAAAAACAAACCTACTATGCTCACAGCATCAAAGTAACAAAGCATTTGATAGCACAAGTAATTGACATTATTCAAAACTGTATCGATCAATCAATCGAACCTTGTAATTATGTCTCAACCTAGTAAGATAACTTTCACAAAATTATATATCATGGAGTTTTTAGTAGACCATCTTACCACAAATTCCCTCCACTGAACTATCATGTTTGACGATAGTTAAGATAAATTGTCATGTACTTCACACGTGACCTGTTACATACAATTTTGCTCTTCATGTACTTTATTTGTCTTCTTGCTCTTGCGAATTTCATGAATTGCTAGATATAAATGATCATAGTGTAAAGCGAGCTGTTAGCAAACAATTTTCAACAATTCATGATATTTTACTAATTCGTGGTATTTGTCTCCACTTTCAAAAGTTCATGATAGTTTCAGATAAGAAAATATGTGGTAGTTTCATACAGAACCCTCTCAAAGATCAGAGTAGTTTTAAGGAAACTTACCCTTATCTAAACTATTAGACGGCAATGTATAAATTGTCATGTACTCCACACTTGATACGTCATGGACAATTTTTCTCTCAATGTGCGTCATATGTTTTCTATATAATTACTCGTATGAATTTTATCGAACAATATCCATATAATGTCATAAAAACATACCATTCCTCCCATAGCATGAACTCCCCTCCGATGGCAAGTCCGAATGAGCAAATCCGAGTAGCTCTTCATGAAGTGCTGGCCCATGCCAACCTGAATGCGATCAGGCAGAAGCCGGTCACGGTGAGCTTGAAAGGTCTTGACATAACTGAAAATGTAATCCCATCGGCCGCAGTTGAGTCCGACCGAATGGTCTCTTAGCTCGTACAATATCTCGTTCATTTGAAACACTGCCGGCAGAGTTTCTATTAGGACTGTTGCTCGGATGCTTCCTCTTTCAATTCCCGCGAATTTCTCTGCTCTCTCGAATACGCAGTTCCAGATTTCGGCTTCCCTGTTTGGAATAAGAAGGCAAATTACATAAAATTTCTATAAAATATGTAGGTTTACATGAATTTTGATAATTCTTTGACCATAACTTGAAAATTAAAGGAGGTAAAGTATTAATTTTTAAGTCTTAGATACATTTTCTAAAATTCTGAGAAAACTATATTGGGATATATACGTCCAATTTTGTTAGAGTGCAAATTTACAACCCTTAAACTTGGATAAAACTATTGAAATCAGCTATAGTGAAAGGATCTTGAATTATGTATCAAATCAATCAATCAGGTGCCAATTTCATAGAAGATAGTATTGGCGACACCCGGTTTCAGGCCATGAAAAAGACGTTCACTCTTAGAAGTTGTTACGGTATAAATTGGAGGGTTTAATTTTCGCCACAACTTCAGAGTTTCGACATAGCGGAACTTTAAGAAAATTACTCTACTTTGATCAATTCCTAATTTCGAAATAAAAATTCAATCTACAAATCAAAATATTAACCAAACCTTGAGTGCTCCATCTTCGGAAGATAAAAGAAAGGCCCATAACCACCGCCCTGAGTAGCACGAAAACTGGTATAATTATGAAAGAAATACAACCCAAAATCCACAAGGCATCCAGTAGCAGGCTCGCCGTCAATGAGAATGTGGGCCTCGGGCAAATGCCAGCCCCTTGGCCGGACAAAGAGCTTGGCCGTGTCGTCGTTGAGCTTGTAGACCCTGTTGCGGGCTTGATCATGGAAGCTTATGGTTCTGTTTACTGCGTCTCGGAGGTTCACTTGGCCTTTCATTAGGTTTTCCCAGCTTGGGGAGAGTGCATCCTCAAAATCTGCCTGTGAAAAAATAAACCATCGTTGTGTTTAGGGTAAATTTTAAAAATTATCATTGTTTATTAGAATTTTTCGTACGAACATTATGAATTGTTTTCTTGGTAAATTTAGTATAATGATCTGGAGTTTGGCCCATTTTGAGGTAACCTTCTCGACTCCATAAAAATGCCACAATCCCCGTTAGGCTTGTCACAAAACCCCCCTCGAACATTTTTCCATTTGCCAACATATACCCAAATTGTATAACCCCAAAAATTTCAACATTATTTTATGAAAGAAAAAATCTTTCAACATTATTTTCAGACACCATGAGCTTTTAAAGTTTCAGAAAACCCTATTACGCTATTGGAGGCTATGTTGAAAAAATTGTAAACGCCTACGGTTTTGTGACGAACCTCAAAGATCAGGGGTCAAATAACATTTATAAAGTTTAGGGGAGTTATCTCAAAATCTGCTAAACTTTGGAAGTTACGTATAATGTGATTTGGAATTTTCTAACATTGGAATTTTCTAACAGGAATAGAACTTTCCAATTAGATGAATTTAAATCAAACTATACTTATATAAAGCTTTCATCACACACTTACCATTTTTATTTTTTTCTTATTTGTTATTAAAATTTGTCAATCAAATCATATATTCACTTGAACCACAGATGTGCCTATTCGGCTATGACAACATAAAAAGTGTCTTTTCACCGAACCTACTAAAATTGTATTCAGGTTCAAGAACAAAACTTCGAACTTTTGTCACCTAACAAACCTTGCATGCTTACTAAAAACTAACAACATACCATGAAAACTTTAGCACCGGAATTCAGCGCATTGATGATCATCTTCCTCTCCACCGGCCCGGTAATCTCCACCGTCCGATCCGCCACCGCCGGTGGCACCAGCGCACAAACCCAGTCCCCCTCCCTAACGAACTTCGTCGCCGGATCGAACCCCGGCAGACCGCCGGCGTCGTACCTCCGCTTCGCCTCCCGGCGACACTCCATCGCGTAACGGATCCTCCCCCGAAACTCCCTCTGGAGGTCAGCGACGAACTGGAGCGCGTCGGCAGTGAGGATTTGTGCGAACTCGTCGGAGTAGCGGCCACGGACGTCAACCCCGTCGGGTACGTCGTAGTAGCTCATGTTCTTCGACATCGTGCTAGCTTTTTGTTTAGAGAATATATATGACTAGTAGTGTGAGACTAGTGTGTGAGGTTTAGAGGTGAGGGTATTTATAGGGATATATCACTGGTATTTATCCATTTTAGATTAGTGCAAATAACCCTTAAATTTGTCTGCTTTAGTCCAGAGAACTTTGCACATCATGTGTAGTTGTTGCATGTTCAATGCACGGGATGAGTTAGTATTATAATGTAAAAGAAAAAATTATTGAAAAATACACATATGTGAAGATAAACCATCTCATAATAAATGCATTGTGCATCTATAATAGCACGAAAGTTGGAAAGACATGGATAATATATTACAGCTTTAAAGGTGATAGGTTAGAAATAATATGCCTGACTATTTATATTTTTAATAGCATCTTTTCATTTTTAAAATATTTATTTGACATTTATCATTCCTCAATCCATGCAAGGAGATTACTACTGTATTCAATTATCCTTCTTAAAACTTCTAGAGATGATGAGTAGTATTAAGAAATAAGATAAGATATGATAAATACCACTAAAACTAGAGATGGAAATTTTCGTGTACAATTTATGCAATATAACTAATAGGCTTTGTAAATCTTTACCTAGATATTCATGGGGGAAATTGGGGAGTGATGTCATGAGGGAGTATGGGAAGAGAGAAGGTTTTGCTAATTGTATGGATTCTTGTGCGTCACCAATGTGTGAGAGGATAAGGAGGTGATGAGTTCTGATAATGGTGCCCACATTTCTGTTCTTTGTTTTCCCTCTTCCTTTTTAAAAAAAAAAAAAAAAATTTTTTAAAGGTTTTGGGTGGCGTAGATACTTCCATGATCTCTTCCACCTTGGGATATGGGATTGGCACATAATAAGGTGGGCATCATGCTTATCTTCCTATCTATTTAGTATATACGGTTGAAATTTGGGTACTATTGGCGGTGTGCCGTGTATTGAAGTTGTGTATATCTTTGCTACATTTGGAGTTTGAACATGTCACTCCTTCTAGACTTAGTTATGGAAATTATTGGTGACGCACACTTGGATGATAACTATGCACCGAACTTTCTTTTGATATTTTGTACATGTTATTGAAGGGTTCAACTATTTTCATCTAAATTAGTAAAGAATAATCTCTTTATCATTATTCTGTATTAAAGGACAATAGATGAATCATAGTCATTTGAACCATTCATCAACAATTCTAAAACAAGCTTATGTGTTTAGTCGCAAGTTAGAATAACTTTATCTCTATAGAAACTTAGGAATTGCTTGGTGTTTTGATCTATACATAATTTTAGAAGGAATTTTCCTAAATTATTAGAGTATCGTACTCATATCCTTCTACATGAGAGGAGAGAGGGTTGTGGAGCCTAAACCCAGTTGATTTAGTATGTTATCGAAATAAATGAATATTATTTCTTTAGAATTATTATGGGCCGGTAGTATGAAGTGAATATTATTTCTCTTACTCCAACGATATTTGTAGGCCTCACATCCCATCTTTACTTATCATATCATACTTTCTTTAAAAGCACGAATTCCGAAAAATCTCTCGGTAGACAAAAATATTCTTGAAATTTAAATACTAATCCATTAAGTAAGAGTAAGTTGATTTATTTAAAAATATTTATCCATAACCGTGCTTTGATAGTTTATCCATAACCGTACTTTGACAGGAATAGAATTAAAATATTTATCCATAATCGTGCTTTGATAGGAATAGAATTCCTAAGATTCAATTTAGTGCCTTTATATCAAACAAAACAATGCCTTTATTTAAAAATATTTATGCATAACCCAACTTCAATGCTAACACGAACACACAAATGATCGCATGCTAAATGGGCTCTAATGAGACCCACTAACACTTTGCTGGTGGCGTCATATTACAGAAATGTGTTTTGATAGGAAAAGAAATCCTACAATTGGATTTAGTGCATTTATTTAAAAATATTTATGCATAACCATGCTTTGACCCTAAACATAGTAATTCCTTTGTTATTTTCTTCTTATAGATTAGATTATTTTAGAGCAATCATTATATTGTGTGTTTGATCTTTTTTTCATATCAAGTCTATTTTTCTTCTTGGACTAGATTAGATTATTTTAAAGCAATTAATTATATTGTATATCTGATCTTTTTTCAGATTTAGAAATTATAATAATTTTCACAGTACTTTCATCTCTTTCAACAGGTATGTGCATTTGTTATTTTCTTCTTATTAGATCAGATTATTTAAGTAGAACTCTATTTAAATAGTAGTTAGATAGATTATTAGATTAGATTATTTATAAGGAGATACAACTATACAATGTTTATGAAATTACCTTTTAATAGTCAGAAAGATACATGGATCACATGGGGAAAAAAAGAAAACAAAACAAGTTGATCAATATTTATGTTACCAAAAATAGAGTGTGTACTTGAATATTCATGTAGAATACTATGAATCATAATAGCAGCAAAAGTTAAGAGAAATATCATATGGTTTATACAAAATTAAATGTAGAAATAATAGAAACTGACCAAATTGGAAGTTTATTTATGATCTCCGAGACCTATTAGAATTTTTAATGGATTTAAAGGACTAACAGCAGATTTTCCATCCAATTTTATTTAAATGAATTGATTAGAAAAAGGCTAAATTTGGCTTTTTTTAAAGTCATTTATTTAATGAGGCCTAGTTGGGCTGAGTCCTTAACGAGAGAAATCTATAGGCTGGAAGGAATATCTCACGCTTTACCCATGCATAATAATTTTCATTTCATAAAGATATTTGAAAGTAATGCTATCAATAATATATTAGTTTTCTTTTTTTACGGACGATCATGTTAATAAACCCCATCTATATTTTGGCAACAACTTTGTTGCTTAAGATATATAAGATTAAAAAATTAAAAATCTTGGGAACAGCTTCTATACTCCCAAAAAAGTTAAAAAGAAAAGAAACCAATTGTCAATTTCATAGATAGACTAGATTATTGTGCAACTCATTCTAACACAAGTATCTTTCTAATTATATACTTTATTATATTCATACACAATCAATTATTAATAAAATAATTTTTTTCAGATCAAGAAATTGCAATAATTTTCACAGTACTTTCATCTCCTTCAATAAGTATGCGCCTTTGTTATTTTCTTCTTATTAGATCAGATTATTTAAATAGAACTCTATTTGCAATTGTTATCCTCTATGTCAAGTCTATTTACAATTTGTGAATGTGAACAAACAGATTATATGATAAGATTTCACAGTCATGTTTTCTTATTATGAAAGAGATTATCTGCCTTTTAATTATTTATAAGGAGATACAACTATACTATGTTTATGAAATTACCTTTTAGTAGTCAGATAGATGCATGGATTATATGGGGAAAAAAAGAAAAGAAAACAAGCTGATCAATATTTATTTTACCAAAAATAGAGTGTTCTTGAATATTCGTAAAAGACTATGAATCAGAATAGCAACAAACGTTAAGAGAAAGATCATGTGGTATCCAAAATTAAATATAAAAGTAATAGAAACTGACCAAATTGCAAGTTTATTTATGATCTGAGGGACCTATTAGAATTTTTAACAAATTGGAAGGACTAACAGCAGATTCTCCATCAAACTTTATTTAAATGAATTGATTAGAAAAAGACCAAATCTGTTTAATTTTTTGTTTAAGTCATTTATTTAATGAGGCCCAGTTGACTGAGTTCTTCACGAGAGAAATCTATGGGCCCGAAGGAATATCTCACGCTTCATCCATGCATAGTAATCTTCATTTCATAAAGATATTTGAAAGCAATGCTATCAATGATATATTAGTTTTCTTTTTTACGAACGATCATGTTAATGACCCCCTCTATATTTTGGCAACAACTTTGTTACTTAAGAAATATAAGATTAAAAAATTAAAAATCTCGGGAACAACTTGTACTGGCAAAAAAAAAAAAGAAAAAAAAATCAATTGCCAATTTCATAACGTTTTAATATCATATAGATCTCACTCATATTGTTGAAAAATCAGATCAACAATTTTTTTAATTTCTATAGATCTCACTCATGTTGTTGCAGCCCCCACTTCAAGATTTGCTTTATAATAATGGTGAGTTGCTAATTTAAAATCATTGTGATATAACATAAGAAAGCAAGGTGAAAAACATATTATTTCAAAGTTTAAGAAGTTATACTATTATTATTTAAATAGAACTCTGTTTGCAATAATTATCCTCTCACATGTAACATCACATACCAATATATATAAGTTAAGAAATTATATCAATTATTAACCATGTGCATTTCACGTGCATAAAAACTAGTGTGTGTGCGCGTTTGTGTGTATCAATTATTGAGATAATTTGAAAGTAAGAGGAGACCTTTATTATTTTCTAGCAAATGCAGTAAGATGGCTATTGCTCATCATTTATGAAAAAATAGAGTACTCATCAGCTAAAAATATTAGTGAATTAATAAAGCATCGGGCAAACCCACGAGGGTCTGGCTGAATTGGCAAACTGCCTATGAATAGTACATTAGAACTCAGGTTTGACTCTCTTAAAGAACAATCACATGAAATTAATTTCCTTGAAATACTCGAAGTCGTGCGTTGGGGTGCTCTTTAGCCACGTCTAAGATTTGATACCCATAATTCAAAGGATCGCGGAAAAGTTCTCTCGTCAAACTAAATAAAAAACCATCAGACAAAAATCAACGAATATCGGCTAAATCACCCCAAATCCAGTTCAATTTAAATACAATTCCAATGTCGTTCCCTCCAAAAATAACCATAACAACAAAATCACACAACATCCTTCACCAAAATTTCAAACAAACACCCACAGATACTCAAAATCTTGAGCATCCCCTCGGCAATCCAGTCCCCTCCTCAACAACCACCACCTCCCCCTCCCCACACCTCACCACATCCTGCCGAAGCCTCGCTCCGGCCGCCTTCAACCCCTTCATCGACACCGCCTTGTTAAACAAATCCAACACCGGCAACCTCCCCGCCGCCGGCATTCCCCCCGCAGGCAGCATCGCCGTAAAATCCTCGCCCATCAACGGCACCTCGAAGTCCCTCTTATCATGCTCCACCGCGTTCTCTTTCGCGGATATATGCGCTCCCGGCTCCATGTGGTTCGTCGAGAAACTCGTCTGGTTCGGGAAGTTCGGGTACAGGCTGACGTACCCCCGGAGGTACATCACGTCGATGAGGAACTTCTTCCACGATGCTTGCCAGCCGTTGGTTCGGGACCTCGGGATCTGGACAGGGTTGGATTTCGGGTCTTCCGTGTATCGTGCGTTCATGTACGCGTAGAACTCGCGCCAGTGTTTCGGGAAGAACAGCGCGCCCCAGCTGCAGGGCAGCTGGTGGAGGTATGGCGTGTTGGGGTGGATCGCCTCGAAGAACTGCGTGGCGTTCCACTTCGGTCGCTCTTTGACGACTTCGATGAGGCGAGGAGTGTAGAGAGAGATCGAGGAGAGCTCGGGGATGGAGACTTGGGGGTCGTAGCGGTACGCGAGGAGGGCGTATTTGATCCAGAGGTAGTAATACGGGGAGACTTCGATGTCGTCCTCAAGGAGGAGGCCGAAGTCGTCGTCAGATGACGGGTACCAGCTCTCGCTCACCGCGCGTATCAGGCCGCCCTGGATTATCCGTCTACTGACGGTTGTGGGGCCGTGCGTCCAATTGAACGAGCCGATGGTTTTCAGTGTCGCTTCGTCGACGCCGCTGTCCATGTTGAAACTCAAAGAGACCTCGTCGCCGAGATAGTACGCGTTCTGTAGAGATTTCAGGAGCCTCTGCAGCGATGTGGCGCGATTCTGCGTGATGATGTTTACAGATATCTTCATCTTGTTCCAGTCTGTATTCGAAATTGATACGTTCGCATAATTAGACGAGAAGTTAGGATTTGATAAGTAGAATTTATGCATCTAGACTTACTTGGTAACGCCGTTGGTCTGAGATCGGCCATCCAGAGAACTTTGCCAATCGAATTTCTCGGCAACGAAACAAGCACAGAGCGATTCACGCTGCTCTCAGTAGCCATAGTTAGCGCGCTCTTGACATTTTGATCAATATCGGCGACTGTGATCACTAGACTCGGGTTGTAAATCCTGATGAGGCCTTTCATGCTCGAATACACTGCTTGTAGTATCGAAACCTCAGAATTTGACGCTCCAGATATCGCTCTGATCCCCAAATCGAAAATCTTGAACAGTCTCTCTTTACAAACCGATTTAGGCCAATTGAGAACAACTGCAGCATCTTCACAGGCACAAAATTTACCACCAGAGACTACGATATAGGCCTTTCGATGAGCAACTGAGCGAAATTTCATAAGAAGAGGAGCGAGAGCTCGAACTTCTGAGAGAGAGTGAGCATATAAGAGAGCGTCAATCTTCTGAGGGTACATTTTAGCCCATTGAGTGACATAACCTGATGAGAATGCTCTCCACCATTGCTCATCGCGAACTTGAACGATATCTTTGAAGATAACTGTTGTTTCAGATACGTAAGCTAATCTATGTTCGCTGTCGCCCCAAGTTTCCTTATCGTTCGGATTGACAGGTAAAACGAATGAGCCTGCATTTTGATACTTTTGTAGCTGATAACTGCGAAAAAATTATGTTGTAAGCAACACGTACCTGAAATAACTGTAAAATACTTACATTTCGATGAATTTTTACCTCAGATGAAGATCTTCACCGGTCATGAAAGTAAACGGAGTCTCTACAAATAGGGTTTTAGTAAGATCAGTCGAAAGAAACCAAGAACTCGACAAGAAATCAACCTGCACGATTCTGTCAACGGTTATATCATATGCAGGATCAGGCAAATAAAGGCCCGCCTCTTTCGATCTGAACTTTCTATAACTCGGAAATTTAAAATCCTTCTGTCGAAATGGCAAGATTCTTCCGATGCTCCCAAGAACAGAATTCTTGTATTTCTCGGTCCCTGCTACATGTGACAATATCTGTAACAATTTTGTTCCAGGGATCATATCATCGTCAATAATATAAACAAAGTCTGACTCAGCCTGCAGAGCCATCTGAAACCTTCCATAGTACTTGAAATCGTAGCTTGAGCTTATGAAGCTGATTCTTGAATCGTTGTAACTATCGACAATCCTCTTGAAAGAAATTTCATTTGGGCTCCCAAACGAGAGAACCCAGATTTGATGAAATGGCAATGTTTGATTCAGAAGAGAATTGAGCTGAGCACAGAGCGTTTTTCTCTTGAAATGATTCAATATTACGGTGATTTTCGGTATATTTGGCCCATTTACACTCCATTTAGACTTCATTCTCATGAGCTCGGCTAAATTTTCAGATCCTGAAGTCCTCTTCTGAAAATCTAAAACTTCGTCGTAGAGCTCTCGCTTGAGTTTTATCATCAATGCATCATTCGATTTCTTCTGTGAAAAACCGATGGTCTCATGTTCACAGACGCCGCTTTCCTGTATACGTGACACAACTTGAGGCTGTATAACGAAGTGCTTCCAGGATCGAGCGAGTTTGGTGGCCCAAGTGAAGTCTGGTTTTGTTCGAAGATCGACAGAGGGGCTCATGTAGTATAGGAGGAACGTCGCGTAGATTGCGAAGGCGAACTGGAGAAACGTCAGGCATGCTACTAATCTAGATGGGGCTGTTTTTTGAGGCCTCGTCTTGTTAGATTTGCTCGTCACGACGTCGTTGATCGTGGATCCTAAGTACTCATTGTTCCTCATTTTACTGGACTCTGACTGAAGAGCATTTATCAGGTTCTTGAAAGTACCTGAAGCATATGATGCAGCACAAAATCAGAGATTGTATCTGTTGCACATAAAAGTAGATAAACTTGTTATATTTAAAACTAATCACAATATTGTTACGTTTAAGACTAATCATACTATAGAGAGAATACTTGTCAGATTCTTGAATTATATCTGAAATTATAATATATTACATTTTAGACTAATGATTCTAAAAGAGGGGGGAAAACATAAACCAACAAGGGCTTTCAGATAACTTATCAAAGCTCGGAAGCTTGTTATAAATATGCTACATTTCAGACTGATCATAACTGTGAAAGAAATCCTCAAAAAATAGTTATAAAGGAAGAATATGTAGAGAATTTCTACTAATTGAACAGTGTTAATCTCTAAAATATCTTTAAGTGAAGGGTAGAAATAAGAACCTCTGTGAACAAATGAGGACTTCAAAGATTGATTAGAAGGAAGAAATCTTGGATCCAACCAAAGTTTAGAAGATAATTAGAAGCAATGAATCATGTGCACAAGTTCATATAGATGTGCAGTTTACACGAATTGCATAATTACTAGATTGGAGATTAAAATAGCTGCAAAGATCATTAATGAAGCTTGTAGAAAATACAAGGTAGGGATTTTTGGAGAAAATAATGAGAAGTGTAATCAAAGTTAAGAGTCACATGGGATGAACACTGAATGAAGAGAGCTTGAGACGTTACCTTCACAATTTCTCATGCATTTGCCCTCCTTAAACACCATTAAAAGCCTCCTTTTTAGGCGCAGAATTGGGCTTTAATAATTTTTTAAAAAAAACTCTCATGTAATTGGTGACTCTCTCAATCTAAAGACACCCTCAATAACTTTTTTTTTTTGCTGATACTAGCATAAAACCCAGATTTTAAAAAGTCTAATTAGGATTCAAATCCCCAAATGCCAATAGTTTTGTCAAAGCACAACCCCCCAAAACCTCAAAAAATTCATTTTTTGAGAGGAGCTAAGAATAGGATTTGAGCCGAAAATAATTGAATAAAGTTTGAGTCCTCACTGAGTTCATTTATATAGTGTATTTGTACTGAGTTGTGCCAAACTTAGGCAAGATAGAGAGGGAGATTTTGAATTGAGCACCGCTATAATTGCTTTCTACGTACTCTCGTTATCTCATTTTTAGCGCTAGTCAAATAATATCTTAGGTAGATTTCCATTAAGATTGCAGCAATCTCAACATTCCCATGTCGATCTTTTGTACTTGTTTACTTGTTAGCAAAAAATATGAGTTTGTAGAACTATATATTAGGATTTTCTCTATGCATCTAATTGAAAATATTAACTTTTCACGTGCGAGCTCATTGCGCTGCGAGAGAGATGATAATGCTGTAGGTTTTTTTCCAAAAAAAAAAAAACGTAAATTCGTTTATCGTTTTCAACTACATTGTTGCTAACCAAATGCTGGAAATAGAAATTTGGCTGCAACATTTGCTGTTGCGTCTCTGTTTCCTCTCAACCAAACAGTCAAAAAACAACTTTCAGTATCCTTGAATGTAAAAGAATTCTAAAAACTATATGAGTGAAATATGGGAGTCAAATCTTGGATTATAGGCCAAAAAAAGTCTGCTAAATTTTACATTGATACCTAACATTTAGAGGGGCTAAAAGCCATGGTCACACATCATGCACATAGTTTTCATTCACTCATTGTTTCTTGATGAAATACTTTGGATCACGTTAGTGTAAATTTTTTTTTAAGTTGATGACAATAGGTTTCTCTAGCACCATGTGACAGCTAAGTAGCTTCAAGCATTAAGACACCATACACTTGTATTTTTATGAAGTGAATTGTGACTCATTCCAGTTCGTCCTTTCTGAAGTCAAATTATTGATCGAATTTTCTAATAATTGCCCTTTTTAGGAAATGAGAGAGATAGAGAGAAATGAAAACAAATTGGTACCTCCTGATTTGCACTAATTTCTCTCATTGTCTCTCCTCTCTTTCTCTCTCTCTATCTCATCCCATAGTGAGTGCCCATACAAAGCCCTATTACCGATTATGTAATTGATTATTGTCGTGTAGATTGCTTTAAATCTGATAGCACCCCCACAATAATTTAGCTCGAATTTGTTTCAGCCCTTTTCATAATTATGCAGATTTAGATAATTCTCATTCCAAAATTTTGCTCACCTTACATAACTGTATTGTACTCATTCTCACTTTCTCACAATATCACTGAATAATAGATAGCTATGATTAAAATGTTGATATGCATCCCGACCTAAATATTGTCAAACTTTGACTCTCAGGCCTACTTGATTTGTGCTCCTTTAGTTCATTTAACTTGTGATGTCCTTCTCACCTTGCTTTTCATGGTAGTGGCTTCTCAACTCCATCAGAGTTACGTGTTACAAAACAAGAGAAATAAAATTTTAGGCTTCAATTCCACTAGCCTCAACAAATGATCGTTTTTTAGCACTGCATGATTGATTCTTTGTAGATCATAATATTTCATCACCAAAGAATCAAGCAACAATAACTACTGTCAATTCATAGATTAAATATTTCAATAAAGTAAGAGGCACTCCCGAAATTTTCTTTTTAAAAAACATGAAACAAATAATCCCGAAACAGTATGAAATATCACCTTAAGAAGACGATAAGTCAAAACGTGCCAAGAACAACATAGCGGGAGGCAAAATCAAACATATAAAATCGACATTTCTGCCAGAAACATGAGAGAATTATTAACTTTTCATCATATCTTCAGCCAAATGCCGCAACAAATATTTCACTTAATTCACCACAAAAACCAATACAAATAAACCAATTCCAAATACATCCCCCGCATGAATAGGCACAGCCCAACTCTTCATACAACACTGTGTAGCATTTTCGTAGAACAAATCTTATACATCACAATAATCACAGCTAAGAAATAATAAGGATACAGACCAAAATCTACAGACTCAAAATTACTAATAATACATGATGGTGTCGTTGATTTTGAACAAGTAAAAAAAAAAAATACCTCACCTGTATCCTCCACCTCCATATGGCAGTTGTGAGCCATAGCCCCCCATCATCGGATTATTCCCCACTCCGGGCATGCCAGGGTTTTGAGCAGGGTGGCGCATTTGAGCTCCCGGGTTCATGCCCATGCCCATATTCATCCCCATGCCCACGCCCATGCCCCTGTTCACGCCCATGCCCATCCCCACAGGCTGATTCATACCACCACCATAGCCACCCATGCCCATCCCCATGCCCATGCCTCTTCCCATGCCCATGCCCATCCCGGAGCCCATCATGGGGTTCGAAGAAGGAGCAAGGGAACCGGCACCAGCTCTACCAATGCCAGAACCTGACCCCATCGCTTTGCCCATGGTTATTGTAGATGTTACAGGAGCTGCAGATCTCTTCTCTTTCCTTTTATCCTGCCGGTTTATGGCTTCAAAGTCGACCCCTATATCCGCTAATGGGTTAACTTTAGCTGCAGAAACAATAGATTTCTTTTAGCTGTTTCAACAACTCGGGTTATGCAATGGGAAAAGGGTAAATTTCACAAAGCAGCTATGAATTTTGGGGGATTTTGCACAAAACCCCCTTGAAATTTGTAGATTGGATAAAATTTCCCTAACCTTTCAAATTATACTAAACTCCCATAAACTAATGGAAAATCTCATAAACAACGTTACCAGATAGAGCAATAAGTTTGAATTATGACAACTTAAAGCTTGTGACGAGAAATTTGAATAAAGAACATTTATGTTGGAGAACAGCTCATAACAACTAGGTTACATTTTCAGACTTTACGTGTTAACATCTTTTATCAGTTTTTTCAATAGCTCAGGAGGGTTTTCTCTGATTTAAAAAGCTATGATAGAATTTGTGCAAAACCCTCCAAGCTCCTGGGAATTTGCAAAATTTGAGAAAAAGAGATGGCACTTACCCCCAGAAATGTTTAGATTGACTAGACCTCGATTCAAAGTGTCAGCCCAAACCGTAGATTTGGTCTCAAACTTGTCCTTTGGTGGTTGTGCAGGCTGTCCAGGTACAGTAAGAGCTGTTTGCATTGCAGACTGAGAAGATGACCCTGGTTGAGTAAGATAGTTTACAGGAGTAGGATTTGGTGCAGCAACAGGCTGAGGTGCAGGCCCTGGAGTCAATGCAGCAGATAGTCCAGATTGTGGGGGGTAGTTGTTCATATTCGATGTAGGCATATTTGTAGGATATGCGGGTTGTTGGGATGGCGGTGAAGGATAATTCGCTGTTTGTGTATTTGAGGGATATGCAGGTTGCAGATATGGCTGTTGAGGATATAAACCAGAGGATCCCGATGGAGGAATTCCACCAAGAGAACCATTGTTTGGTTGAGTCATAGGAAAATCATTGGACATAGATGGAGGGTTTGGAATAAACTGTTGATGACCATTTGCGACAGTAGGAGTATATATGAGACCACCCAAGGGATCCCCAAAATCAAAGGCTGGGGCTGTTTCCACCTTCGAGGCTGCTGGTGCTGGAGTAGTAGCAGGTGCAAACCCCAGTTGTGGAGCTTGAGAATTTTGTTGTGTTGTTGTCGCCTTGAATGGACCGTCTCCAAAGGGATCTTCACTTGGCTGTATAGGTTATAACATGAGTTTTTGTTGTTCAACCATCTTCTAGGCCATTTATAATGAATAAACATTATATGACATCTGAAGTGTACGGTCAAGTATATACCTGGCTGAATGCATTTGATGCTGATGTCAAAGGCACAAAGTTTGTTCCAACACCTGAATCTGCTGCGATATCAGCTTCTGAAGTGGTAGTACCACTCACTGGAACTAGAGCCAATGAATTAATTGGATCCGTTGGAGATTGATTTCCAAAGAGGTCAACTCCTGAACCACTTGCTGGAGCTGAGGTAGCTGATCAACAAATGAAAAAGGTTGCATTCACTTCCCATAATAGAAAACGACGTTGTATAGTTATGTGAAGATTCAATAGTTTGCACGAATAGTATGTGTTTATTTCCTAGATGTCTTTCAATTGATAAGATTCTGACATATGTGTTTATTTCCTAGATGTCTTTCAATTGATAAGATTCTGACATCTAGTGATTTGTGCAGTTCTGTTTTAAAAATCATGGTACAAAAATCAAATATTGATAGATATAGCAGCAAAAGCAACAAAGAGAGCTTATATGTCAAAGGCAATATGTCAAAGGCAACGACGACTAGTTAATGAGAGTGAAACCTGATACCAGTATAACTTACACAGGTAACAACTTGCCCCGAGTCAAAACCAAATTATCATGTCTTAGTTCTCAGCATGTGCAGATTATGCACCCAGCCCTTATCAAATAGCATCAAAACCAAATTACCATATATGTTTTAGTTTCAACATGTATGGAATCTTCACCCAGCCCCTGTCAGATAGCTTCAGACAGGAGCAAATTATATAAACCTTAGGGTTATTTTACAGAATGGGGATGATCACTGCCGGATTAGGACTCAAAACATCCCAACAAACTTCTCTTGTAAAATTCCGTCTTCAAAACTACTTTATAAGCAAAAACAACTTAGCACCCTAAAATTCTTTATAGTTATGGGAAAACCAAATCTTCTTAACCTTCATCAACCAACTTAGTATCACATAAGCATATTGTGAACTCCATGTGTCTATGGTTGGGCAACCTAATATCATAAATTTTCAAACCAACCCCCCCCCCCCCCCAAAAAAAAAAAAACCCCCAAAACAGTGATAAATTGTCAACATATTGTGTGAACACGATGTGGCGAAGAGCCAACATGAATTTGTTTCAGTCAAGCCTCTTTTACACGTTAGCATACAATAACTTACAGATGTACTTGCAGGAACCTCAGTTGTGATTAACTAATGGTTAAACTAATGGGGTTCAACAGAAGAATACAATTAACATTAAATCGGGATAGATGTTGTGAGTATGATATTGCTCAGGGATGCTTGAAAGAACCTGAAACTCTTTAGTACCTGGAACGGAACTGCGGGGGTCAAATTCATCAAATTCGTCACCTTCTTTGTTTGAGGCTGAAGAAGAAGCACCTATCGTGGACTGATTAGGATCTGGGTTTGTGCTTGAGCTTACTTTCGTTGCAGGAGGTGAGTATACTTTTGTCGCAGGTAGCGCAACATTCCGATCACCCCTTAAATTTAAGAATTATGTCAGAGAAAAATATGTAATCTCGTAATGAAATATCACCACAAGAATGCGAGTACATACCGTTCATCCTGCACATGGTCATGAGTATCTTTCGTTGCTGCTTCGTAACTGGGAGGCGGACTTTGCTCAGAAAGCTTACGCTCAAGTTGTCTGTAACAGGATTTATCAATCAATACTAACTGAACCAGTTAAAGAAAAAAGAATCTGAGCTCAAGATATGAAATGCAGAAAGAGGATGTATATATATCTGAGTTAAAATGAAAATCCACCTTTCCTCTTGAGATGGCTCGTCAGCTCTACCACCACTGTTACTGCATAAAAAAGTAAATGAATTAGCCCTGGAAAACCAAATTGAGAAAAAACTATGTTTTAAAACTCTCATCAGAAAACAAGAATTTGATAAGAAAATACAAGTTATCACTCATTTAGGATTACAAGGCCATAAGAATACATTACAGAATGAACTGTCAGCTGCATCGCAAACTGTCTCAAAAAGAGTATCTTCTTACAGGAATAAAATGAGTTGACTTGAGTGCATTACTTATTGGTAACTGGACTTGAAACGAAATAGGATATGCATACCGAGATGAATAACGATCATCCTCTTCCGAAAAATGGTCTCTATCTCTATCAAAGCTCCTGCTTCTTGGACCAAACTGGGAGTCATCGCTGCTGCGGCCTCTGTAGTCATCATCTCTGTAACTATCTCTCCTATAACGTTCATCAGAATCTCTACCATAGCGATCTCCATCTCGGTTGTATGAATCACCTCTTCCATATCTTTCATCATCCCTGGAACCCCAATCTCTTTCTCTTCCATACCCATTTCGATCCTCATCTCGGTATCGGCCTTCATAACTATCTCTGGAGCGGCCTTCGTAACTATCTCTGGAGCGGCCTTCATAACTATCTCTATATCGGCCTTCATAGCGATCATCATCATAACGGTCACCATAACCTCCACCACCAGAATATGGACTCCTACCACCAGTTGAAAATGTACTACGGAATCTGTATAATAACATGACATCTTAAGATGCCCATCAACTTTACAGCAATAGATGGAATTTTAGGGTGAAGAGAACTTACTTGTCCTTGTTAGCGAGGGCTTTCTGTCTAACCTCCTGTATTTTTTCTTTGTCATTTACTAGAGCAACAAGACTCTGAGATTTCCTTCTGACATTGCTTCCCTGGTCTTTTCCACTAGAATCAATATACTGGAAGTCGGACAAGGTCTGGTGTATCAATATAAGAAACAGTCAACAAGTTGCATAACCAAGTAGAAAAGATAAAGCAAAGTTAAGGCACAGATATCTCGATTAGCCAAATGATACAATAGTCAAAGCTATAATTTGATCAGTGGAAGTGAAAGTCAAAGGTTAATTGTATTACTGATATCTGGTAAGCATGTTCCCTGATTTCATCAATGACACGTTCAGATCCATGACCAATGAGGTACTCCAAAACAGTCAAAGCCTGAAGCCACATGAATGAATAATCATTGCAAAACAATAAGTAAAATAAAGCAGCAAGCAGTAGAGTATTACATATTTTTCAAATTTTCATGAACAACTTCTCAAATAAAGCAAAAATGATGAATGTCAATCACAAATATAACAAATGAGAGATAATTATTAAATCCAACAACGGAAACGAAGCAACACCAGACCTTGTAAACATGTCGCCAATTTTTTCCAGTGTCATTGAGCCTCTTCCATATTACATGCATGATCATCTGGTATTCATGACTGCAAGGTTTATCCATACACGATTATGCTGTTTGAAAAGGAAGAAAATAATAGCAAGCGACGCATTCAAAAATATTAGCTTACTAGTTGCGAGTCGCTTGTGCAATATCTGCTAGAAGGGATCCGTGAGGGCCCCAAGGCTCATTGCTAGTCGCATCAAGAATCTGAAAGGTATTAGAAAGAGAAATAACTTTATATTGTTGTTTCAAACTTAAAAAAGGCAGCCAAGTCAAAAATTCAAGCATTAGATTATTGGGTTTTTTCCTGGAAACCACCTTTAAAATAGGATAATTATATGGAAACCACCTTTCAATTTCAATTTATACGTAAACCACCTTTAAAATGGGTTTTTGTTGCAATCAACCACCTCCTAGTCAAATTTTCACTAAAAAGACCAAAAATAAGCTCATAAAATTCAAGCTCTAAGTGAGTTGTATTCTAATAAGACCTAAACACTAAATGAGTCACGTGTCTTGAATGTGAGTTTTTTTTTAAGGGTAGTTTTGTGTTTTTAGTGAAAATTTTGACTGGGAGGTGGTTGATTGCAACAAAAACCCAATTTAAAGGTTTGTTTATAAATTGAAATTGAAAGGCGGTTTCCGTATAATTACCCTATTTTTAAGGTGGTTTCTAGGAGGAAAAAAAACCCTAGATCAGTTACCTTCTGCTCAATGCCGGGCACCTTCAGAACTTTCTTGTTCACCTCTCTCTTGCTGAAAACATAAAAAGGAATCCAATAAGTCTAATTCCTCCAATTAAGTGAGAAGCCTTTCTTCTAAACATATTGGTCAATAACAAGCTTAAACTAAAAAGCTGAGAGGAGCAGCATTCCGGATATTAGAACCAAGAATGCACTATAAAAAGAGGAAAAGAATGGTTGAAGACCAAAAACAAGTAAAAACTCTTACAGGTCGCGAACAGTCTGGTCGAAGGCTTTCTTCATGACTGTTGTATACGTAGAATACTTTCCACCTCAACTCGTCAACAAGTAATTCAGATCCCCTTAAATTCAAAAGCAGGAAGATTGTGAGTATCAAGGATAAAAAGGACAACAAATATCAATATACTCAACTGTATGTCAGAATTGTCCCGACAAAATAGGAACAAATTTAACTGCACTTATCACTGTAGGACACATTTGACTTATAAATGGTTTTAAGAAAACTACACATGCAATACCTGAGATGATAAAAGATCTCTTAAATTCCCTTCCACTACACCAAACAATTGAAGGTTATAATTTTACAGTCTAACATGTTCTCATACATTGACCATTTCTTTTTATGGATAGAAAAACAGGGCTTTTATTCTATTTACGCAGCACACTATGTTTCTAAGTAGCTTTTAAATGTGTGCCCAATAGTAGTTGAACTTGAGTTGCTATAATACTATCTTAAAGTCCCTTCTACTACACCGGTACTCTGAATTTTTGGTGGGAATTGAGGGTTATAATTCTATACTCTTAGCAATATGGCTGTCGAATGCAGATTACAATACCATTTATGTAATCTTAAAACAATTCAAAGTCTCAAGATTCACATACCACCAGCTCTTCGGAAGCTGAATAAATTACATGAACAAACTACAAACTATCATACCCACAAGGGGTGGCGTAGGTGGTGTGTGGACGCAATGGTTAACCTGCCAACACCCCCAGGTCCCTAGGTTCGAATCCCGTCTGCCTAACCGAAGCGTGGGAGTGGCAGGTGGGACCCACACGCCCGGGTGTACTTGGTAGGGGTTGGGGATCGAGGAACTCGGGCTTCAGCCGGGAACCCAAGTGTCTTGCCAAGATTTCCCTCATATCCCCAAAAACAAACTACGAACTATCGTGCACAATAATCAGGTAAAGGAGTCTAACAAATAACGCATTCATGTCTCAAAATCGGCAAATTTAAATGCAGGATTCCTTCAAATATGAAAAATTCAGCTCATTTCTGCAACAATTAACAAATATTCCCTCCCATACAATATAGTTTCAAACTAACAAATCCTATGTACCATGATCGTCCATTTCGATACCATCCTATTACAATAATAAAGATTGATCATTTAAATGTTTAATTTTCAAGCCGAATCCAATCAAAATCAGTTTAAAACAAACATAATAATCCTCTGAAATAAAAAAAAATCATTGATTCCAAACAGGGACAAAACGAAAACGTATAGATCTGCATGATTCTAAATGGATCCAACAGCAATTGAAGCTAAATCTGAATCTAAATCTAAACCCTAGAATCGCCAATACAGCAAACCTCGAGATCTGATCCGCAGAAATCGTGAAAATGATCGAGATTCGGCGCGAAAATCACCGATTGGGGATCCAATTAGGGTTCGGAGAGAAGAAACGGGGCGTCCTCTCTCCCTCTCTCCCCCCTCTAAAGTTAGATCCCTTCGGAGGTGGGAAGAGAGAGAAATTGGAGGGGAGATAGAAGGACACGTGTCGGTTGATGAGCGTTGGAGGCGATTTGTGATGAATCTATGTGGAGACTTTTGCGGGGCTCTGTAATAAGTCATTAAGGAAGGCATTTCAGGGGAAGGAGCTGTTAATTACGAAAGTGCCCTTCCTTTCCCGCGGGAAATTATCCTAATTAAGCGTTAACTATATATATTAATTAGTGCTAAGAATTGGTTTCAAAAAAAAATTAGCGCTAAGAATTTAATTATCTTTTTTTTTTACTATTCTTATACTATTCAGTGCAAACACAGATTTTTTACTTTTCCATTTTTCTCCCTTAAAATTTAAGTACTTTGTCTTACCATGTAGTGTAAGGTAAGTTAACTTTGAAGATACTTCGTAGTGGATTAGTGTTTATCAAATTTATTTAACTATTAAATACGTGCCACTAATATATATGTACAATGTGTGCGTTTTCAATATTTCCATAGCTACATAATGCATGATTGATACTTTTTGAGATATATTTTGAAGGTGTATGTACGGGGTAAGATTATAATACACGCATTGTGTAACTAACATATTCATTGAGAGAGTGTTTAGTTCATCTATTTTATAGAAAAGTTTTGGAAAAAGACTTGACAATGGCAATTTTATAATTAAAAGTTTTCTGTAGTTTTCTATAAATTGTGTTTGGTTCAAAAAATTTTCACAGAAATATTTTCTATAAAGTAGAAAAGAGTACCACATTTTATAGAAATCAACTTCTTCTTAAAATGAGAGAGAATTTGTGAGAAATCTAATGCATTGATTTAAATAATAGTTTTTGTACAACCTTATCCCTTTCCACTTCTCAACTCATTTTCTATAAAGTTGATTTTTTTTTCTCTTTTCGTATTTTGAACCAAACAAAGAAAAAGAAAAAAAAAAACATCACGTTTTGAATTTTTATAAACTTCTCCTGCAATTTTTTATAGAAATACATAGAAATTAATTTTTGGGTACTTTTCCTTTTCCTTTCTTTTTATAGAAATCGAACCGAACAGCCCCTGATATTGTAAACCTCTAATTAAACCATGCGTATTTGATCCGCCAGGGTTTGATGATGTTAGATTACAAGACAATTTGGATTAACAACAGTCAATTATGCCTTTTTATAGCTCTTACAATTACAATGATGCAACATTTTGATTTTAGCCATTAATTACTGAAAGTTGTCCCCTAGTTTATTTCGGAGCAATCGGGACTCCAAACAAATTCTTACGGGGGATGCTCGTTACCTTGCTCACTTGTGGTGCCAATTCAATATACGGTGGTCATGTTTTCTAAGTAGGGGTGCTAAACCGTATCCGTATCCGAGGAAATATCCGTAACCGTATCCGTTAGGATACGAATATGGTTACTCAAATCTATAACCGATAGGATATGGTTACGGATATGGTTTTGTAGTGAAATATCCGGAACTGTATC
>JBAKGM010000326.1:21472985-21494877 GCA_037177215.1 Asparagus racemosus | reverse complement strand
TGTGTATGGAGATGAGTGTGTTGTTTATTCATTCTTTCGTTCTCAAAGTAGATCCTTTTCATATTTTTGGGCAACCAGAGCGTGACCCAGCTCGCTAGGGAAGCCGGCTGACCACCATGTGCAATGCGCAGAGGACAGACAGCACCAAATCTCCGTATAAATGGAATTTCTTGCGTGCTTTATCACCACCATTGGCGAAGGTCACTATCACTGGCCTAAAAACTGTTACAAACTTAACAAATTTACAGCTACAAACACATCAACAAAAAAAATGTTACAAACTCAAATGGAATACCACAAGCACATAGTCAGTAAGAGGCGCACGTAGTGTTTTGCTTACCTCAATTGAGTGCTATGGTATATGAAAGTAGCAGCCCCCACATGTACATGATTCCTGCCAACAGCATAACAGAAGTGTAAATGTCTTTATTTAGCAATTTCGGGGTTCTATTCAAGACCACCTCTTATAGCATGTTGACAAATATTAGTCTCAGCCATGATCTTTTGAAAGGCCAATGCAAAGCAGTTGCCCGCACGGAACCATTCAGACGCAGAGACAAACTTAACAAGTTGAATGTATCATACGAGAACATAAGATTATAAGATGCACATGATAACATGCTATTTCAATACTCAGTTAATAGATATAACATAGAGGCACCATCATTTTCAGTTATTCACATGATGAACAAGGAACCGTCAGTTTCTTTTTAGGGTTCTTTCATAGGTACCATCTTTAAAATAAAATGATTGTACGTAAACTACCTTCAAAGTTCAATTTCTATAAAAACCACCTTCAAAGGGGGTTCCGATTGCAATCAAACACCTTGACCTATTTTCTGATGAATTTTAACTAAAATTCCCAAAATACCCTTCCCAAAATACCCGTAAAAACACACATGTCAAGCACTAGGTTTGGTTAAGAAGGCATATCATGTGCCTGACACGTGTTTTTTAATGTATTTTGGGAATTCTAGTCAAAATTTCATCATAAAATAGGTCAAGATGGTTGATTGCAATTGAAATCCCCCCTTTAAAGGTAGCTTTCATATAAATTGAACTTTGAAGGTGGTTTTAGTATAATCACCTACTTTAAAAGCGGTTTACGTGAAACAAAAACCTTTTTTTTGTGTGAAAAAATGAGATACCAAATTTATTCCACATTATGATAATGACCAAATGAAACACATGTCCTACGACAAAGTATCATGATCATCACACCCCAAAGCACTATCTGTCATATCACCTTTCTCATGTTATTTAAAGAGATACTTCTGTATTTACTCAGAACCTTATTATTATACTACATTTTAGATTTAACCATCTAAGAATAATAATATTTCTATTGAGATTTGGACTAACTAATACAAGAGTTCAGACTGGCTAAGGTTCAAAAAGTCATAAATGAGGAGAATCAATTGGTACATTGTTGTAAAAACAACAAACATAAAGTCATGCAATGAAAACCATGGGAGCTAGTAACTTGGCAAAAGACTAGAAAAGGAGTCAGAGGAACTAGGAGCCAAATTTAGCTAACAGAACAAGTATATACATGTATTGCACTTCCTGTGAGTTAGGAGAATTAAAAACACACAAATGGACAGATTTTGAGAAATCTAGAAATTCATATGCAGATCCATCAAATAGAGGTGCAAAACAAAATAGTTTGAGTGTCCATAGGATAATTCTAGAAATGATTTTCAGTTACATGCAAATCATACAGAGGCAAATGAGCAAGATGCTAAGATCAACAGAGGTAAAGGGGATACCTACCATAACCTCGCCCCTTCAACTTCCATGATCACGGGATAAACGTACCAGAAATCCACCATTATACTCCAAGCATTTTCTCCAGAATGAGACATATTTTAAATATCTCCTTGCTATCGCAGGAGCCCTTTTCACAAAATGCAGCGATCAAAAAATCATATACCTGACAATCGAGAACTAAACCCTTATCTAACAATTCCTCAAACAATCTTAGCAAATCCCCAAGTCTTCCACCCATAACCAATCCATGACTCAGATGAGCAATCAGCTCTTGCGAATAAATAGATTCTAAGCTTTTACAAAAATGAATAGCCTCAGAAAATTTTCCCTCTCTACACAAAGAATCGACTCTTATATTACATGTCACTTTGTCCGGAGCAATGTTGTTCAATTGCATGAAAGAAACCAAACTGCTAAATTCATCGGTCTTTCCCGCCAAAAGGTACTGGTGCATCAAAATGTTACAGGACACAACATTAGGAAGAAACCCTTTGCTGTCAAATATACACCTAGCCATGCGAAATTTACGAGCTCTACAGAGGCTATAAATCACAATATTAAAAGACCGAGTGTCTGGTTCTATTCCCTTCTTTACCATATCAGAAAAAATCTTAAGAACTGTGAACCATTCCTCGACTTCACATAGCCTATTCATAACAGTATTATAGCTAACAACATCCAAATCCAAATCCAACTGGGAGCTCCTCTCCAATAAGCGTTTAACATCCCAAACCCTCGATTCACAACAAAGACGATCCAAAAGTATGTTCAAAGTTACCACAGTCGGACACAGTCCCTTATCTAACATGACTTCCAACTGCCTAAAAGCTTCTTCTATCCTACTAACCTTACAAAGCCCGTTAATGTAACTATTATACGAAACTGCATCAGGGTTCCAGCCCTTCGACGAACTCTCTCTCAAAACATTCTCAACCTCATCAAAATCCCCCTTATCACAAAATCCTTGAATGAGAACATTATAACACACAGTATCGGGAGAACAATTGCCACTCTCCATCGAATCTAATAACCCCTTCGCCTCTTCAATCCTCCCTTTCGAGCAATAAGCTTGAAGTAACGGGGTAAACGTGAGACAATTAGGCTCACACTTGTCTTTAACCATCTCATCTACAACCTCTCTTGCCTCCTCAACCCTTCCCGCTCGACAAAGACCATTAATTAGAGTTGAATACATGACAACATCAGGCTTGCATCCCGACTTAACCATCCACCGAACGACCTCTCTCGCCGACTGAAACTTCTCCAAATCAAAAGAATACATCTTCACCAACTCGGTACAAAACTTGACATCAGGGGTCACACCCGACCTCATCGCCTCCCAGAACAAATCCTCCGCCTCCCCGTATCTCCTCGCCGACACCAACGCCTTAAAAACCGTGCCATAACAGAACAGATTCGGCTCACAATTCAACTTTTTCATGTCCACGGCTAGCACATGAAGTGCCTCGTCAATCCTAGCGGCCTCGCACAATCCCGATATCAATGTACAGTACGTGACAACATCGGGTTGAATCCCGCACTGTGCCATCCATCCAATAACCCCATAAGCCCAACTGAACTGCTTCAAATGGGAAGAATACATTTTTATGAGTATAGTGCAGCAAGTGGCGTCAGGGATTATACCTGAATCCATCATTTCCTGGAATAGATCCTCCGCTTCTTGAAATCGATTCGACTTGACGAGCGCATCGATGGCTGTAGTGTAGATCAAGAGATTGGGCTGGAAAAAGGTCGAATCTTTGAGCTGGCGAAAGAGGCGGAGGACTTCCGTTGGGTTGTTGGATCGGTTGAAGGATGACATTAGGGCGTTGTATTGGAGGGGGCGATGGGGTTCGGGGAGTTTTGGGATAGGGTTAGGGTTAGGGTTTCGTTTGGGGAATTTCTTGGAGATCTGGAGGAACTGGGACAACAAGTCGCTGGCGGGGGCGGTCTCGCCGGAGGCGGCGGCGGAGGAGGAGGTGGTGTGGTGGCGGAGAGGGTTGCGGTGGAGGGGGAGGAATTGGACGAAGAAATTAAGGGTTTTGATGGCGGTTTGCGAGAGGGAGGAGATGACGGCGACCATCGGAGGAGATGGGGGCTGGAGAGCGGCTCCGGCCGAACGGAGAGGAGGGAAAGAGGAGCTGGAAGTGGGCCTATTTTACATGGATTTGGGCCGGGTTGGTTTGGACTGGCTCACTTGACCAACCCCGATGCCATTACTGTGAACGTAAGAAAAGTCAGTAGCTACGGAGAAATTTCCAAGTAATAGAACTTGAACAAAATTTTAAAAAAATTTGACGTTCCGATGGGTCTTGATGAAATGTTTCCTTGAGAAGTGGGCCCCCGGTATAAATTGTTGTTGCTCTGATGAACGGATGCTTTGCCCTCATAGAGGAGGAGTTGGGGATTGGAGCTGAGTATTTACCAAGATGCAGAGATATTAGTGATTTGCAGGTAATTTAATTGATGCCTAAAAGTCTTGGAATATAAATTGAGGTATGAGCCCATAACTCGAGTTAGTTTGTCCATGCTTATGTTGGAGAGAGTTTTTTTAAAGGTTAAATTACCAAATTGGTATTCTAAGTTGATCACATTTTCGAACATGATATTTATTGGGACTCCGGCGTAATATATGTATTTCTACTTGGCCTTTTTAGAAACATTATAAGCTCATCACCGTTCCTCCCTTTTGAAGAGGTCGTGCTTCTACGCTTATTACTTATAACATGTAGTAGTCCAAAGTGTTTCATCTGCTAAAAATACTCAAAGTAGAGGGCAAAAACATGATATTATATCATATCATAAGGAAAATGTTATTACGTCACGCAATTGTTAGAACTATGTTCTTACAATCTCTTTTATTTGAGTAATAACAAACATTCATTTGAATCTAATTAGTGTTTAAGTTGATTTATGCAGGGTTGAACAAGTTAGAATCGTCAGCAGAACTACTTGTCAATGAGACGTTGTGATCATCGATGAGTGAAGTCGAATCATCGATGATTGAGGAGAACTCTTCATTGATGATATTTTAATCATTGATGGCAAAATTTCAAAGAGCTTTTTCAATCATCACAAGGAGCTTGAGGACTCGTTGATGAGCCTAAGTCATCAATGACTCCTCCCGCTCATCAATAACCCAAGTCATTGATTTTAGATTTTCAGTTTAATCTCGCTATTCGATGCAACTGAGAAACCCCTTCTCTCCACCCATTTTTGCTTTACGCAATAGAACACACGAGGAGTTGTGTCCATAAAAGGCTTAATCCGAGCTCCCTACAAATTTGGACCTAGTTGATTACAAATTTTAACGGCATTCTTCAGTCTCATTGTAATATTGGGCATATGACTTCAAACTTGTACAACAGAAAATACTGTGCTCTGCGTATGCATTCTTCAGTCTGAATGTTCTGCCAAAAAAAAAAGGGATGAATAAGATCGTCGTGAGCAATTACACTATTCAAAATAAAGAGAGTAAAGAAAAATAAAAAACAAACAAAACAACACAATAAAGTTTCATATGTACATTAAGACGAGGGGAAAAAAAAAGAAGAAAATTCAACTCTCACGAAATCAACTTTCAGCTGATCGAGATATCACGAACATCTTCCAAATGAAACTGTCAGGATCAACAACCTCTCTCCTTCGACAGATGCCACCATCTCTGTAGATTGCCATCAAACATACAAAATGCTAACTCGGCAAAGAAATTTTTTCTAATAAAAAAGAAACAAAATAAACAATGATGATAGAGATCTAGACACAAAGGTGAAGTCATGTAAAAATTTCTTTCTATTTCTTTCAGCAGGAAGGCTGGGATTGGCTGTGGTCCTCAAGTTATTTAGCCCTTTCTTTGATGACATGCCTTGAGAACCAAGACTCGATCCCAGCTTAATCCTCTGCTGCACTATGTGCATGCAGCACTGGTGTCCGTCTAGTTAATGGTTCAGGGTTATTTAAAAAAAGAAAAGAAAAGAGAAAATGCACTTGGGTAAAAACTTGAAACATACGTAACATTGGATAATAATCACAAGGCCTAAGATACTTCAATACCTCATACGAAAGTACAAGCAGAATCAAGAATTTAAATCTCGTATCACCATTAATCAGAATTAGAAAACACACCTCGCTGAAAGCAATGGAAGCGATTGTGATCCCTTGTGACGATCTTCTCGCTAATCAACACCAGAAACCAGCTCTATTGCTGAGCGACAACCAGAGAAAATATGATGGTCCTTAAAGATCATGAGGTTCTGCAAGCCTCTCATGGAAGATCATCAGCAAAGCTTGCTCTAGCTCCTCTTGCATCTCCATTCTCCCAGTAACCATCAACAACGCGCAAAATGTGAGAAGCTGCCTTTTGCATTGAAGGATATGAATGAACATTTTAAAGGACAACTCTTGGAGTCCTAGAGAACATTCCAATCCTCGGTCTGAGACCTCATATCAATCAAAACATATAATGGTTGGTTGTTGACTCTCGTCTGCACATCAACCATTTATCTAATGACAAAACTCCAACTTTCTCATCGTTGCTGGCAATTAAATTCCCTCAGGAGAACCAAGACGATATTTTTCATCTCATCACCAATAATCATCACAAGAACATAGTCCACGCTTAAAACAATGAAAGCGATTACGATCCCTAATTATAATTTCTCGCTTGTAGATATCAGAAACCAACTTCATAGCCAAATGACAGTCGGAACAAATCCGAAGGTTCTTAAATACACGCAAAGGCACACCCGGTTTAGTACTAACAAGACCAAAAGCGATTGCAAGCCTTTCACTATGCAGCAAAAGAGCCTGTTCTCTTTGCTCTCTTGCATCTCCATTCTCTAAAAAACCATCCTCAACACGAGAAATCTGAGAAGCTGCATTCGGAATATACCCAGCCAAGCGCAATCTCTGCACAATTTCATCCAATTTGGAATATATCTCTTTTGTTCGTGGGTGTGATTTGTCACCAGCAGTAAACTGATGAATATTGGCATCGACTTCAATATAACTTATTCCGGGCCCTTTTCTAGTTTTATTCCTCTTAATTTCTCTCCAGAGATCATTAGACTCGGCATGCTTCCCATGAGATGAATAGAGGTTTGACAGTAGTACATGATACTCGGTGTTATTAGGATCGAGCTCTATAAGCTCATGCATTAACCTTTTACCGAGTTCTAGTTTTCCATGAAGGCTACAAGATGCCATTAGAGAGCCCAACACAACCTCATTAGGTGCCATAGGCATTTTTCGAATCAAAGCTTCAGCTTCATCCAACTTCCCAGCTCGCCCCAAAAGATCAACCATACAAGCATAGTGCTCGATTCTAAGCCTCAACCCATAAACCGATTCTATTTCAACGAACAATCTTTGCCCTTGTTCAAGAAGCCCTGAGCGACTGCAAGCACTCAAAACAGACACAAATGTTATATGATCCGGCCTCTCAAATCCCTCACCAATCATCTGATAAAAAAGCCTCAACACCTCATTCCCCAATCCATGAATTGATAACCCGCTCATCATTGCATTCCAAGCTACCAAGTTCCTAACCCTCATCCTCTCAAACACCATCTTCGCACTTCCAATCCTCCCACATTTTGCATACATATCAATCAATCCAACTATAACAAACTCATCCTCATAAAAAATACCCAATTTCTCAACATACCCATGAAGCCATCTCCCCATCACAAGATCCCCAGCCTGCGAACATGCAGAAAGAACAGAGCAAACACTAACTCCACTCAAACAAAACCCATCTCCGAAAACCATCCTCTCAAGCATCGAAAACGCCTCTCTAGGCCTCGCGGCCTCTATTAAACCCACAACCATCACAATCCAAGAAGCCTCATTTCTTTCCGGCATTGTATCAAACACTCGACGGGCAATATCAATTCCTTCGAATTTGGCCAACCCGTATAAGAAGATGGTGTACGAGACGACAGTTGGGCCTGGCGTTTCATCGAGTGATTTTCGGGCATCATGCATTTGGCCGCATTTGACGTAGAGATTGATGAGGGAGTTGTGGGATTTGGGGGAGTGGGGGATGCCGAGCTTGAAGAAGAGGAGGTGGGTGGATTGGCCAAAGGGGAGGTGGAGGAGGCGGGCGGATATGGAAAGGATGGAGAGGAGAGTGACGGTGTCGGGGGAAATCGGAGGGGAGGAGCGGAGGAGGGAGCGAAAGAGGGAGAGGGAGAGGAGGGGAAGGGAGGAGCGAGAGAGCGTGGAGATGAGGGAGGTGTAGAGGTGGAGGGTGGAGGAGGAGCCTCCGCCGGCGTCGACGGCGGCGGAGGGGAGCGAGAGGAGGTTGGTTTTGAGGAGGAGAGAGTGGAGCTGGTGGTTGAGAGAAGAGGGAGAGTGAGGCATTTGAGGACCAACAATAATTCGTCTTATTTGTTGGCGCTAAAAGTTTAAATGTTGGATAATTTACGAATAGCCCCTCGCGTATTTCTTCACTAACATAACATTCGATAATTGTTCAAAACAGAAAAACAATGGTAAATTGTACTTAAACACGACTTGGATTAATATCCGAATCCGGACCCGGATCCGAACCCAAATCATTCCCTCCCCCCTTCTCCAAAGTCGCCATCTTTTCGCTGAGGAAACCCTAGAAATACACTCGCCTCCATTCACAAAACTCAGAGACCCAGCTCAAAAAATATGGCGCCCTCCTCCCTCTCCGCCGCCATCGCCACCACCAAATCCGCCTCCAAAACCCTAAACCTCCTCCGCCACCGTTTCCTCCTCCACCGTCCCCTCTCCACCGCCTCCCCAGATCCTAACCCTAACCCCGAAACCCCGACCCCCGACTCCCCGGACCCGACCCCTAACCCTAACCCTAACCCTAACTCACTCCACCGCGACTCGCCGGACCTCGCCTCCACCGTAACCCTGATGATCACCCGCCGTCCATGGACCACCCGCCTCCAGAACTCCATCCGCCACCTCGTCCCCTCCTTCAACCAAACCCTAGTCCTCTCCGTCCTCTCCTCAACCTCCCCCGATCGGGCGCTTCAGTTCTTTCGATGGGTCGAAAAGACCGGCTTTCGCCACTCTCAGCATACGTACTCCCACATAATCTCAATCCTCACCCGCAACTCGATGCTCAACCACGCCCGCTGCCTCCTCCTCGACGACATGCCCAAGCGCCAAATCCCCCCGTCAGAGGCCATGTTCGCCGACCTCATTGCCGGGTACGGCAAGGCGAGGATCCCCCAAGAGGCTGTGAAGATTTTCAGGGCAATGCCCGGGCTGGGCGCCGAACGCACATTCGTGTCGTACGACGCGTTTTTCAAGGCGATTTTGAGGAACGGCCGGGTTTTGATGGCGAAGAGGGCGTTTAATTTCATGGGTAGGGAAGGGGTTGCTCCGGCATTGTCGACTTACAATACTTTGATTTGGGGCTTTTGCTTGTCGGGGAAGATGGAGACTGCGATTAGGTTCTTCGAGGATATGAAGGCGAAGGGGTTTAAGCCGGATGTAGTTACGTATAATACGGTGATCAATGGGTGGGTGAGAGGGAAGAAGATGGATGATGCGGAGAAGGTGTTTGATGAAATGAAGGATGTTGGTATTGAGCCGAATTTGATTACTTATAACTTGATGATCAAAGGGCTCATGGCGAGTGGAAAGATCGATGATGGGTTGAGATTGTTTGGTGAGTTGAGGAAGAAGGAGATGAGAACGACGGAGAGGACTTATGCTGCATTGATGCCATGGCTATGCGACGACGCAGAGAGAACTGAGGATGCGAAGAAAGTGCTTGATGAAATGGCTGAGAGAAGAATCACGCCTAAGAACAAGAACAAGTCGGTGTTTTTGAGGTTGATTGCGAGCATGTTTGAGTCTGGGGATCTGGATGGGGCAATTGATGTTCATAAGGCCATGGGAAAGTTTAGGGTTAGGCTCGATTCGTGCTATTATGGACTGCTAATCGAGGGATTGTGTCGAGGGGAGAAGTTCGATAAGGCGGTGGAGATGTTAGATGAGCTGCTTGAAAGAGAAGTGTTAGCACCGCTTGATAGTGCTCCTCTTGAGCCCTCGGCGTATAATCCCATAATTGGGTATTTATGTGAGAATGGGTCTACATCAAAAGCTGAGAAATTTTTCAGGCAGTTGATGAAGAGAGGAGTCGATGATAAGATTGCATTCAATCACTTGATTCGTGGGCATTCGAAAGAAGAGAAACCCGAGTCAGCATTCGAGATTTTAAGCATCATGACTCGTCGAGGAGTTGAGACCGATGCCGATGCTTATATTTTGCTTATCGAGAGTTTCTTGAAGAAGAAAGAACCAGCTGATGCTAGAACAGTTTTGGATGGAATGATTGAACAAGGGCACTCGCCAAGTGCAGAAATTTTCAGGTCTGTGATGGTTGGCTTGTTCGAAGATGGAAGAGTCCAAACTGCAAGCAGAGTGATGAAATCTATGATCGAGAAGGGTATTAAGGAGAATATTGACATGGTTCAGAAGATTCTAGAAGCACTTCTGATGAGGGGTCATGTCGAAGAAGCTCTAGGGCGAATCAATCTGATGTTGATGAATGAAATATCTCCTGATTTCGATAGTTTGGTGGTCTCTCTATGCGATGGTAGTAAACCGGTGCCAGCGGTTAAGCTGGTTGATTTTGGGCTTGAAAGAGATTGTGAGATTGCATTCTCAAGTTATGATCGGTTGCTCGATGCTTTGTATAACGATGGAAGGATATTGGCGGCTTACTCGATATTATGTAAGATTAAGGCGAAGGGGGGAGTCGTGGATAAAAAAGGATGTGAAGCTGTGATCAAGAGTTTGAATGAGCAAGGGAACACGAAGCAGGCTGACATTTTATCGAGGATGTTAGCTGGAAAAATGCCGGTGGATGGTAAGAAGGGGAAGAAAGTTGCTGTTGGTGCATATTGAAGAGTTTTGACTTAGGGTATAGGATCAGCTTGATTTTCTTTGAGACAGTTGTTCTTCTTTGTTGCTGTTGTTGCTGCTGCTGGATAAAGAGATGGAAATGCTCGATTGGTTTGGTTGAGGTACATTATTTATGCATCCTTGCGATTGAACTCCTCTAAATATCACCAATGGATTGTCTATTTGGTTTCTGAGTTCTGCTTCATCAATTTGAATTTACAGTTTAATATTCATAATCTTTTGACCACTGTTTGTTCACGGGAGAGAGGGGGCAAAAAAAAAAAAAAGGCTTTTTATGATTGGTATGTAGTATAATTATGTGGATTTGAGCCAGCTACTTGCATACCAATTGTACGTTGTCTCGATGCTGAAGGTGATTAGAAAATTGGTACTCAAAAATGTAAAACAAAGAACTGCCGAATAGTAATTCGAAGCTAATGTATGTACATTTCTTTTTGAAGGTAACTGAGCCACTAAATGAAACTAAACGAAACAGAATTATGTAATAGACTAAAATATCGATCGAAATAGTCATTTTACTATTAATATTTGAGTATGTATACCTTCGAGTAAACGAGGACAGTTGTGTTCCTTTACGGTCCTAGCTGGTGTATACGGAAGTAATACTCATGAAAATCATTAGCTATGATGTATTGGTGATCTAGATCGTAACAAAAATCTAGGTTGTGATAGAGCGACGTTTTAATTGCTATGATCTTGGTATGTTGGCGGCACATCCACCAAGATTGGAGGCATGCTCTTTCTACGGGAATAAAACCCATGAGAGGTGGTCTACTCTTCCTCAAGTGCTCTCTACTATAAAGAACAGCTTGTTTTCGCTAAAACATTTTATACAACAGCAGCCCTCCAGGTAATGTCACAGCTTAAGATTTCCAGCTCTCCTAGCCTTTCAGTTTTATGTACAAGGTGTAATTAAACATAGAGATAAATTAAAACCTAAACAGCAGAAAAACTCGTAACAATTTCGTCCCTCCTCCTCGGTTCGAGCTTAAACCTGCAACTCCTAGTTATTCCTTAAAATTCCTCAAAGAGATCGACAATTTGGCTGAACAAATGATTCAAAGCGAGGCTCTGTCAAGTCCACAGTCTCATCATCTGATGATCGCCAACTGCGAGTGCCCGAAGTTAAACAGATCAATTTCTCCATATATTCAGCTGATAGAACTGTGTGCGCATTTTTCTTCTCTGGGTCATCACACAGGTTGCGATCGACTGCCAATGGCAGTGAACATCTTGCTTGCGTTTTTTCTGAATTGGCTTGAACTGTTTGGGGAATTTCAACTGAAGAAGCTCGTCTGTCTGTTTGTGAGCCACTTTTGATGCTGCGAAAAGAGGAACTCTGCAGGAAACAATGAGAAGAATCACGATGCAGTTGGGCTGGGCAAGATATGCTTTTCTTAATATATGAACTTTCTTATATTTCATCTATGATTCTATATATAGATACTACAACAAGATTATTATTTATTGATAAAATCTACCCTTATGAATACTCAATTTTACAATCTGTTATTTGCCTACAATACAAAACCAGAATAGCTATCTTCGCAACAAATGTTCAAAAATAAATATCTTTACATCTACATCATTTAACGAATTGAGCAATTCGTTAACATGTAGATATGACGTCGTTGTATGATATTACATAGTCTTATCTTCAGAAGTACCCGGCATCTCAAATTGCTCTAAGTACCAATTTAATAATAAAAAAGAATTTCTTGTTGATCCAAATGAAATCCGAATGCTAATTAGGACTCACATAGAAGATAGGGCCACAATAAAGGATGCTTATCAAAAACTGCAAACTCAAGTTTTAAAGACATTTCGTTGATGTCCATCCTAATTAAGTCCTGCTTCATCTCTATTTCATGAATTGAGAATGACAAGGGCAGTAGCAGTCATTTCAACATAAAAAAATCGCGATATCATCATTATTGTGTGAACTACAGAACTGGTAATTAGAAACGTTGTTTTAACTAATCGAGAATTTAAAAGAAACGGGAAAATATACTTACCATAATAAGGCCTGAAGGAAAATTTCTCCTTTTAACCTTATCAGGTGCAATGGTTGAGAGGATTTGAACAACTTCACTCATGGATGGCCGTGATTCTGGGTCCCACTGCAGGCATTCTCGGGCTAAATGAGCCATTATCTGCATCTCTTCTTCTGGGAAATTTCCTTTTAAAACAGGATCAGGCAATTCGGTGACTACTAACCTACTATCTCGCAATCGAGCAGTTGCCTACAGTTTCATACACGTATAAAAAATTTAAGTACATAATAAATTCCTTCATATACACATGCTTCAGTTGTAAATGACAACTGAAACAGTGAAAAGCTTACCCATATTACAAGGCTCTCATCAACTTTATTAGGTGATTTATGAATAGGTTGACGACCGCTGATCAGCTCCAGAATTACCACGCCAAAACTGAAGACATCGGACTTGAGTGATGCTTTGCCAACAATGGCATATTCTGGTGCAAAATATCCAAATGTTCCTAGCATTCTGGCTGGAGAATTGGAGCAACTATTAAGATCATCGTTCAACAAACGCTTGGCCATACCAAGGTCAGTAATCTGCATAGTAAGATAAATATAGATATAAATACCATATTCTCACTGCATGAAACAAGATCTATCTGAACCAATAAACAAAAGAAATCAATGCGTGCTCAGTATGCACACATGAGCAGTTCCTCTTCTCTCATACGCAAATGAGATTATCATCTTAAATTTCACTTTCAACTACTCAAATTTCGTTAGTTATCTATGCTATTCTAATAGTTTGGGTTTAATGATTGGATTGTTTGAATATCACTTCTACTATATAGCTAACATGGAATCATATCAATGATGTGATGATCAAGAATAACATCTAAGTGTTGCAATATTTTAACATGCTATATTTGTTAAGAGGGGAGAAGAATATTCATGGATTCGTGTCTATTTGAAGACGGAAAAAATGGGTTTGAGATGACAGCTCATTTTTCTAAATGAGCTACCAAGCCATAGACAAATGATGAGAGCCCAGCTAGTCACATCCAAAAGTGGGTTTAATGCTTATATCTCTCGGTAGCTCATTTTGCTAAATGAGGTGGCAAGCCATATCCAATATCCCCTTTTAAGAATATATTATTTAGGCATTTGCTGAAAGAAGGGGACTTTTGTAGGATTAGTTGTATTACATTCAATGTCACTTCAATATGCAAGATTCTTACCTTAGCTCTGTATTTTTCATCTAAAAGAATGTTTGTGGACTTGATATCTCGATGCAAAATCCTTGGAGCAGCTGCTTCATGTAGATATTCCAAGCCCCTTGCAGATCCTAGTGCAATTCTAACTCGTGTAGTCCAGTCCAAGGGTTCTTTACCATGCAATGCATCTAAACAATCTCTTAAATTGCCATTTGACATGTACTCAAATACTAGGAGCCTCTCGAAATTCTTTCCATGGAATTCACAGCAGTACCCGAGTAAAGGAACCACATGGCAGTGGTTTAATCTTGAAATTAATTCAATCTGTTCCAGAAAAGGTTGAAGAACTGAGATGGATAAGAAGATGCAAATGCTGTTATATGACAAAATGAGGATTTTAAACCAGATGATTTGATCAGTAAAAAGAAACAGTCTAAAAACAATTAATATGGGTCATGGAACACCCAGCAAGAGCTAATTTTATTTCGAGCAATGATTATTTATTGAAATGGCAATATTACTTGCCACCTCATTCATATACATAATATTACCTGCCACCTCATTTATTGAAAATGGTTTGAATCCAGTTCCATTTAGGACATCTAAACACACGAAGAATTAACAAATTGGTTTATTTGTGTATACCCCTTTATGCTTATTTGCTAAATGAACCCCAAAATTTCAGCATTTCCAAAACTAACCCCAAATCATCAACTTTGGAAAATGATACCCCTCAAAGTCAACAATCATCAACTTTGATAGCCTAACTTGTAATTGCGTGAAAACATCAATAAAATAGTCAAAATTTCACTCACCATTCCAACAAAGTTGATGATTTGTTGATTTGGGGGAACTTTTTTCCCTAAGTTGATGATTTGGGATAGTTTTGCATAATACTGAGATTTGGCTATAGTTTGGCATAATATTGAGATTTGGGGGGTGGTTTTGCAAATTCCCATGATTGAAGGGGTATATGTAGCCAAAAAAAAACCTAAAAATTTGCTTAAACAATTAACTGCAAGAATAATCACAGTAATCATATCGATGACTGCATAAGTGCGTTAAAGATTACCTCTGTCAGAAAGTCATATTCAGCTTCGGGCCCAGCAGACAGTTCAATTTTCTTAATGGCAACCACTCTACCATCTAAAAGGTGACCTCGGTAAACATTGCTGCTTCCTCCAATGCCTATCAAATTAGCATTTGAAAATTTATCTGTTGCTTTCTCCAATTCAACAAATGGAAATTGGACAATTGCTCCAGGTAAGGTTCCCCTTTCACTTCTACAAAGGAAAGAAAACCTTCTGAAACATGCTGCATAAAGACGAGATATAGTTCAGCAGTGTTGGGGAGTAATTGGGCCCAATCTAGAGTTGATGGGCTCTAAGCAGAAATCAATTTTAACCCAAAAACTATAGCTACTAGGTATTGGTCCCAACTCCTATTTTAAACGCACCTTCAACTCCTTTTTAAACTCACCTTTGGGTTTCACATTGGACTTTACTTTTTTTTTTCTTTTTAATTGTTTGGACCATAAAATTAGCTCGGATACCATTTGTTGGGAAGTAATCGGGCCCAACTCCTATTTTAAACTCACCTTCGGGTTGAGCATAAACTTAGCTCGGGTACCATTTGTTGGGGAGTAATCAGGTCCAATCTAGAGTTGATGAGCTTTAAACAAAAGCTAGGAACCAATTTTAACCCAAAAGCTATAGTTACTAGGTATTGCCACAAACTCTTATTTAAACTCATCACTTTTGCTTATCCTATCTGATGTGGGACTATACTTACATATTAATAATCTCAGCAAGCAGGAGGCATATTGCATCAAGATTAAAAAAAATCACCCTAAAGAAAACCCTATAAAGTTCATTATAGTTTTCTCTAATAAAAAAGTTTTTTGTTAGTTTTGTGCAAAAACCTCAAAGTTCATGGTAGTTTTGTGATATTTAGCTAAAATTAAATTCATACTATTATATAAACTTGGCAAGAAATTCAAAGTTACCTGTGATGGGATTAAAGTGAGAATTGATCTTTGCTTGGTACTCTGGGAATGAAGCAGACCGCTGGCTAATTAAATTTGTTCGACTATTCCAACTTGACTCTTTGTCTGAGGATAATGTTGGTGGTTTCGCAGAAAACTTATCTTTGCGGTAGACATAAAATGCAATGGAACAGAGAAAACCGATAGTCATGACACATAGTAGAAGAATGACAATAACACCTTTGATGGCTAAGCGTTTCTTAGCAGTGGATCTTCCTGGAGAGCCTGCATAGATTAAGAAGAAGAAAAATCCTTATACAAGTACTAAAGAAATTATATTTATAGATATAGTTTAAAAGACATATATTTCAGCCTATGTACCTGGGTACTTCTAATCTGAATCCGTACCTGTACCCGACATGTACCCATACCCGTACCCAAACTTCATGGACACTCCTTACATATATGCATACAATTTTTCAGGCATGTACTCAATTATACAATACATGTTTTAATTTAAACCACTTGTCATACATTTTTTTTTGAACATATATCCTACACTTCACATCCACTTCTTCAAACTCTTTGGACATAGGTCAAGTTCCAAATTATGATTTTGAAGGGTCATTTGGATATCTAGTTAAACAAACTAGTGGTTTTCCATTTAAAAGAAACATAAAAATGTTATAGGAATTTTAATTATCATACTTGTTCTCATATAAATTATTAATTCCAATATATAATATATGTGTAGATCATACTCACTTTAAAGGTGGGAGTTGTGGAAAAAATTTTCCTAAACAATATTATCCCTATTATTTTTTGATATTACATTATTCTTAACTAAACTAAACATATTAATGATCATTATAAATTAATTATATTATATGCCACTTGTCAAATTTGTATAACTAAGGACATCTTATAGAACTATAAGTAATCTATAAGAGCAAATATTTGAAGGGTAACTTAGATATTAGTCCATTGATTTTAAATATTCAATAATTCTATATTAGTCCCTGAAAATTTTGAAGTTGCCCGTAATATTGAATTATTAAAGATTTGAGATATAAATATGTAAATAAGCCATAGCTAAAAGAAGGGTTAATTTTTGAAAACCCCTCAAGAATGGGGGTTGTCTCAGAACGCACTCAACTCATTTAATTTGAGAAAAAACCCCTAACTATAGGTGTGTTGTAGATAATTCCTCTCAACTTTGGTATGATAACAATTTTAGACCCCCCCCCAAACTTTTGGTATGTCTCATAAAAACTCCCGTGACCTTTTACACTTCTCTCAACAAACTCCCTTAACGTTGTTACTACAATATGTGACTTGGATGAAAAAAAAACTCGTTTTAGTTAAAAAGAAACCCTCAACTGATAATAAAAGGACCACGATCAATTTATGATGCTTTTTCCCTTTATATTTCTTCTTTTTCTTTTATCTAGCAAAAATCAAGGTAATTCTTTTACGGCTGAGGGATATTTGTCACATAATAGATGAGACTCAGCGGTGTCAGTTTTGAGGGGTGAGAAAAGTGCAGGGGGGTTAAATCAAATTTTTAAAGGTGAGATGGATTATCTGTATCCCAAGCTTGGGGGAGATTTCTCAACTTAAAATAGTTGAAGTGGGTTTTTTGATAACCCCCCCTAATAGTTGAGAGGGAGTTTTATAAAATTAACCCTTAAACAAAGCACGATTTCATGGCACATATGACATCGATTTTATAAGAGCGGATTTTATACCATGCCACCATTCAATGGACTGATTTGGGTAATTTGTCCTTAGATTTATCCTTATATTAACTTTAAAATTTTATTGCTAAAGATTCTCTAGGAGAAATTTACTTTTTATTTGGGATGGTATGGAATCCTTCTGATTCTCCTTGCTTTTCACAACCCGGAACTAATTATTTGACAAAATAAATTATGCTATTCATTTTATGTTACTCATCTTCTTATAAGTTTATGAAGCACACAACTTGGATATGAGTACTGTTGCAGTTATTGGATTCTTCTAACTCCTTAATTTAAATTTTTTGATGTTGTTTGACATTGAATAGATCTAAACTATTTTGTTAAAATACAATCCATATGGGTGCATAATATGTATAAATCATTCTCAGATTATATTTCATAATTTTCTGACACTAGAGAGTAATCCTTTTGTGAATTTAAACAAACCAATTAGTGTAGTTAGGAAGATTGGGAAGGATTACAATATTATATTTTGGAATTGATTACATAATTTGTGTTTTCTTTCTTGAAGTTGCACATTTTGACTTAGTGTATTCTAGAAAAAAGCTTTTGAATTACTATAATACTTGGTCGCTGGCTGTAAACAACAGTGGAAGTGAAATTTTATAACTACATAAACTCTAATAGGACTTGCTAAAACCTATCATTTTTCTTTGATGAATTCAAGAATTATTTTTTCATTAATAATTAGAGTTTTTTCCATATTGGTCTCTTACAACATTAATATCTTGAAAGTAGTCCTTCAAATCATTGAAATTTCTCTTAAATCATTAATATTTTAAGACTCTAAACTTCATTGTCCTTCTGGAAGGCAAGATGTTGAGACCAAAAAGGTTTTACTCATAGAAATATCCAAAAAAATTTAAATATATTATGGTAATCATAAACTTTGTCACAACCTGTTAAAGTAGATAAATAAACCTAAAATACACAATTAAGATATTTGACCACATGCAATGCACATGCATTCCACCTAGTAAATATTTATATAGCCGCGTTCCCGTACCCTACATTTTACAAATTTGCAGAGTCCCGCACCCCGTACCCGTACCCATACATGATGCAACATAGTTTAGCTAACTAGTTTGTTGGGTTTTCTCATGTATTGATCAATGAATAAGTAACTCTTCATCATTGCATACAAGAATCAGTAATTTTAATCAGGTACTTGCTAATAAAACAATCTGCTAGCCCTCAAGAAACAAACAAGAAACATACCAGAAGTGCAATTGCAGGAGGTAAAACAACTAGCATCGTGAATGGCTCCAGAGGCTTGAACAGTTCCATTTGATATACACGAGCAATTCCATCCTCCGCTATCTGCCATGAGGACCACACATTTTTAATAACGTCATTAAGAGATCATTACTCATAAACCATATCCTTAAACTTAATGTATAAATTATGGGAATTATGTATATTAACAAAACAAGTTCTTGGAGAGTCTGAACAACTCCGTCCTCCACTAACCGAGTCCGCTTGTTTAACTGGTTGAATTTGATATTTCAGAGTATGCACTAGTCTTGGGACTAGAGATTCCAAACCGAGTGCTAATCTGGTAAGGCATGCCTTGAGTTTAAACAGACATGATCCAGAAGCTCGCCTTAAGAACTCATATATCAATATATCTTTGTTATATTGGATGGCAATCAAAATTTTTTTCTATTACACATTCAAATTGGGTATCCTATAGATGTATAATGATTCCTAGAAACCTTAAGTTGTAAATCACATGCATGCAAAGAGACATGGTCTAATAAAATGATGTCTTATATTGGTACTTAAATCTACAAGTACTTAGGACACAGAGTTGATAGAGGTTATCACGAGTCACACTAACATATGAGATATGATTATGGGACTCGGTCATTGGGATGAAGATCTCCACATGTAAATAATGAGCAAATATATAAATAAGTGTAGTTTAAATTCTCTATGACTTGTCACCTAAGAGATAAGCGAGTTCAGACTTTTATAGTTAACAAATCCCGGGATAAGTTTATGTTAGCAAATATCTGTATAAACACGTATTTACCGCATGACAGGAGTTCTACAAAAAAAATGTTAGATCAAATTGGGTCAGATTCATACCAGGAATACAATCACAAGACGAAGAACAATTAGATGTGGGTGTATAATTCAATGCTCCTAGGGGAGCAGCAACACATGTACACCTCCATACTGATATGTCTGCTACTTGTGCTGGTTCCTCTGCAAAAATTACATGGACGAATTAGACGTTAAGGTGTGCAAAAACGAGCGAAGGGTACTTATATTTTTGAGAATTTATTCCATTTACAGACAAGCTACTAAAGCACAACTAACCGCAGAAAACACACTGTAAAAAGAAAAATCCACAGAGACAAGCCAGGGGAATTTTCAGGAGCAGCTTCATTAGCTTCAGTTATAAACCCAGGCTGACAAAATATCCAACCTTCTTGCTCCCATTAGAATTACCTGAAGTGAAGTGAGAAATTGTTTAAATCATATCAGATAGAGCTCCCAATAGCCAAACAAATTAATTTGTATATTGCTTTAATAAAACCCCATCATATAAATACCATGACTCAACAAAATCAATCAGAATTTTGGTTGTTTAGCTGTTCAGAGAGGTCAACGACATCAATAGATCATGGTATAAAATATATTATCATATTGTTACTATAATAGTAACGCTATATATAGAATCATTTAATAATTGCAAAGGAACAAAGAACAGAATGCAAGAGCACATTTCCATCATCGACATCAATTACATCATAATGTGAAAAACAAATTGTCCAAAATGGGACGATTCGGCTGTTCAGAAAAAAAAGGCTTTCACTAGGACTATCTTAACACAACCTGGTAATTGCAAAAGAATAAAGATAATATAATGCAATACAAAGGCTTATTATTAACTTAAACCAGATCATGCATTCATGCCGGAGACAGAGATTTAAAAAACATAACGAATTAATTTTCTGCGAAGTACACCATGTTTAGAGCAAAATTGATATGCATATTGTTTACTTACGATATTCAAGATCCTACTTCAATAAATCTCCTAAACAATCTCAACTCCAAATGGATCGAAAATTATCCCCAAAAGCATCTAATTCTAGAGCGACCGATGCTTTTCTTCCACTCTCACTCCTCTAAACCCTGAACGCTAAATCTCACCTACAGAGCATGCCATTATATCACTAAAAAAACATGAGACATTTCCATCTTTGAATAATTTGAAGTAACAACCCAGTCATAGCATTCCACATGACAATGAACAGCCCGAAAAAGATATAAAGAAGAGAATAGCAAATTAAAAATGGTAATAAAGACAATAATCAACGCTTAGAAAATCTCCCGTCGCCCACCCCAGATGAAAGCAACTTTCTGACAACCCCGAGTGAGACTCACCACCAGAGATCCAAAATATAAATTATAAAATAAAAAAATGACAAATTTAATCTTTACTTTTCCCATTGAATAATCCTCACTTATATACACAGCTCTATCTCCAAATATTCAAATTGGCAGTTGATTATCAACGGTCAGAAAACAAGGAGAAGTTGATACATACACTCTTTTTTTGCACGTTGAATTCAATTATTGTCTGCCAACAAAAGGGGTGTAGCTGTTGAAGCGGGAGGATGTATATAGAGACAAGAGAGAAGACTTAGCTTTAAAGACATGAAACAATAATAATTATTTATTAATTATTTCACCAATTCAAAAAAAAAAAAAAAAGAAAGATCGCAGACCCACCGCTCCCGTTGTCGGCGAGGGTCGTCCGTCCTTTTTTAAGACAGATTATAAAAGATCATCAACATCAAGTGGGAATTTGACATGCTAGTCCCCATCAATTTCATTTATTGCGCATCAATCCCTGAGAAATGCCAACGTTGTGGGTGGAAAAGTTGTTGATTTATCAATAGAAAATGCTGCAACAAATCTGCATGTACTTTTATAAATTTTTTTAAAAAAAATTAAACAATTCCCTATTCATTAAGTCAGTTGATTTCAGTTTCAAATAAAGAAAGATAGACAAAATTAAAATTGACTTACTGATAAATTTCATGAAACAAGCAATTCAAATCCAGGGGCTTTCACGAATAATCAAACACCTCGGATTCGAACAACCTACGTTTGCTAGACTTACAACTGAAAAGAAAAAGAAATAAAATCACAAATGATTCAATTCCGATCACGTGACGGGGGAACCGATGGATACACATACTCCTATTATCCTTTGAGTTGAAATAAACAAATAAACTCATATATA
>JBAKGM010000326.1:21458398-21469751 GCA_037177215.1 Asparagus racemosus | reverse complement strand
GACGTGGGAGAGTTTTTGATAGATTACATGTTTTCAAGTGGATCTGCTTCGATGGCGGAGGAGGCGGAGGATGAGGGCATCGGCGAGGGGGTCGGCGTCGGAGCTGGGAGCCGATAGAGGGGGAGGCGGAGGAGGAGGCGGAGGAGGGATTCAACTGATCAATTTCGGCGTCGGAGCTGGGATCCGAGAGAGGGGGGGAGGCGGAGGAGGAGGAGGCGGAGGAGGGATTCAGCTGAATAAATGCTCGGCGTCGGAGCTGTGATCCGAGAGAGGGGGAGAGGCGGAGGAGGAGGTCCTCATTTGTAGTCGGGGCTGGGCCTATGAGTGAGCGAGTGAGAGGGGGATGGAAGAGGAAGTTTGGGAGGAAGATCTGAGATCTGAGTGGGAGAAAGCAGGGAACTTCTCAGATCTGAGTGGGATTATGTTTGGGAAGGAGGTCACGGGATTTTTTTAGGGTCAATTATTCAGCTGACGTGGACCCTTGCGTGATGAACCGCTAGACACTTCGCTAGCCAAATAGCATTTTTGCATAAATAAACAAGCAAATCATTCTCAAGAACACAAGTACGTCTAACGGGAAAATTTCTCATGGGAAAAACTCTCTAGGCAATCTAAAAAAAAATATTCACTATGCCGAAAAGATTACAACCTTAGTGTACTGTGCCTTCTAAACAATTTCGTACGTACACAACGACCCAAACCTTCAAAAAAAAAAAAAAAAAAGCTAACTGAGTATAACTTCAAAAGAGTACAAAGTTACCAGTGAAAAACTGATAAAACTAATATGAAGAGTCACCGCAATAATCTTTTTTCTCCTCCTCTTCTGACGTCTCTTCTTTTTTATGGTATAACTATTGTCTTTTATTTAGATCTGAAGGATTGCTCATATTATACTATCTCCAACAGATCCTTGTAAACAAACAGTACCAAATAGTACCCTGAAAACAATCCAATTACACTTCCCATGGCCGACCTATCGATCAATCACCAAGAGTTGATCGGCGCGTGATCTTGGGTCTGAAATCTCTCATTCACGTCTTTTCATGTTGTTTTGTCATTTGAACCATCCATTATTAATGCTTTACGAGCATACACCTGGCCTCATTGTCCATGTGATCGTAAACTTTCTTCACATAAGAAGGGAATCAACACCCACTATTTACATCATACATCTTCTCAATTACACTAATTTCAATTTTTTATCAAAAGATAAATCATTAGCATTCCATAAAATCATAGAGCGGAATGAAAAACTTCACACCAAGTCGATCCATAGTAGGGAGATGTCATCAATAAGATTCAAAAAGAATAATTTTTCTCTCTTTCGGGCCTTACTGGTTGCACAGATTTGGGGTCGTACTTGGTGGCCAGTGAACTCGATAATACTATATATTATTTATTATTTATCTACTATATACTAAATCTGCTGGGGTTAGTAATGTAGCTTGACACTATTCATTCTATAGTACACCCCAATAGCTTATTGTTAAAAGAGACGACAAGTAATTTTTATTTACAAACACAATGTTCAACCCAATTTGCTTATAAGTCCACCACTTCAAAAATCAATCTTAAGTGCATAATGCTCCACAGATTTGAAATTTTTCTCAGCGCCACAACATCAGTTCAAAGTAGTTAAAGTAATAATAAATAAATAAAATTTTTATCTATAAAACCAATTTAATTTTAAGCCCAACCACTTGAAAAATTAATCATAAACCTGAAATACTCTATCAACTCCAATAATATAATATAATAATATAATGAAGGACCATATAAAGAGTTTTTTAGGATATAAACCCAAAATTTCCTAATTTATTTTTAAATTCACTCTCTTCATAATAACTTTTTGACCTATAATACTATAATGAATTACTTTTAAACTTAATTTATATTTCATAAATTTGTTATATCATAAGTTGCAACTATAGATTGATTATTTAGCTATAAATCTTATCCTTATTTATTTTCAAACCTATCCATTACAAAGATTTTTTTTATTATAAATCTAAAGTGTTAGATCTATTTATTTTTAAACTACACACCTTGAAAATGACTCTTAGAGTCAAAAAAAACTACACCAACCTATATTTTAAACTCCAAAAAAACTACACCAACCAACCCATTATTTTAGGTTTTTTCACATTGTTGCAATATAGCAAATGGTAGACGAGTTTTTTCCTATAAGTTCAAGGTTTTGTGCGCATATATTTTTAAATTCACCCACTTTGCAAAGATGTTTTTTCCTAAATCAAAAGTATTCTGGCAGTTTTCTATACATATAAGTTGTTATATTTCATTTTAACATGTAAAATTTTGTTCTAAATGGTTAAGTAGAGTAGGGATTATATCAGAACACCCTATCTAATAGGGTAATCTATACCACTCATGGGTGGTTACAATAGTTATTTTGTGATTATGGTTATTCTATTAATGGTGTAAACCACCCCACTTTTATATGAGTGGTTTTTATAGAAATCCTACTATTTTGATACACCATGTATTTCATAAATCAAATACTTAACAGTGTTGCATTTTTTCCATGTTAATGAGACGGCGTCGAAAATATTTTTTCTGTATAAACTCAAAATTTCAGCCCATTGCCTTTTAAACTTACTTTCTTCCAAAAAAGGAGTTCTTGTGTATACGTCCAAAATCTTGCCTTCTTTTATTATTTAAGTCACTCACCTCCAAGATCATTCTTGAGATTCAAAATACTCAATCAAACAAATCTTAAACTCACTTTACATTTTCACGAGCTCATCATATGCGAATTTCTATATTTTGTTATAATCTTGTACATTTTTGTTCTAAATCCAAAGTCATGCTATTTATTTTTAAACTCACTCATTTCCAAAGCTACTCTTAAACACCAAATACTCAACATTATTTTTAAATCTATTTTGTATTTCAACTGTTTGGTATACATTGTGAGTCATTATATTTTTGTTTTAAGTGGTCAGCTACGGTGTAATTTTTAACTAAATATTTAATCCGTAAAAAATTTTTGGTTTTTCGCCTCTAAGCCAAAGTTCCCCTCCATTTTTTGAGCCTACTCATATTTATTGTTATTTTTTCTTAATGGTTCAGTGTACTATGTAACCAGATGTCTTAACCAATATATTTTAGCTTTTTATGTTAATGTCGCGGCATAGTGAACTGTAGATGTGTTTTTTTTGCTTTATTTATTTTTAAACTCACTCACTTTTTAAGTTTTTATCTCTAAACCGAAAGTTTTACCTTCATTTACTTTTAGACCCACACACTTTCTAGATCACCTTGGATCTAACATACTTAGAAGAATTAATTTTAAACTATTGTATATTAGTAGTTTTGTATCATTGGGAAATGATATATTTTGCTTTAACTTGCTATTTTATTCAAAGTATTAGGTGTAAAATATATTTTTAGGTGTACAATATATTTTATTCAAAGTATTAGGTGTACAATATTTTTAGGCCAATTACTTAAACTATATTTTTGATTGTTTTCATGTAGATGCGGCGGCAATGCGCGAGTCAATTTTGCTCGTCATATACTAAAACAATTGTCACTAATATGTAATTATTTATAAGCCAGTCTTTAATGAATTTAAACAAGAAATAATATTTGTTTTATCTTCATTGCATTTTTTTTTGAGTGATAATACGAAATTGGCACGTATATTATGCACTCCCAGGTCCTGTTAGTGAATAAATGATATCTTTCTCTCATTCTATGGTTCACAACAACAGCAACATAATACCTTTATCCAAAATTTTTAATGTCGGCTTTCACTTTAGACCAAAATATTACTCTCGAAGTAAGAGCAACTTTGAAAAACAGTAAGCCAACGTGTTATAACTACCGTCCATTGCACTCTGAATGATCATAATCCTATATGTATAAATAGAAACAAATATAATACATGACAAATATATGCGCAAGTTTAATATAGGATAATGAATGATTATAATTCATTTGACCCATCACAAAAAACTCAAGAAAGAAATTACACATCCCCAACTTCGCAAAAGGAGTATGAAATATTAATATCAAACTGACAGATAAAACAAAAGAGTCCGTCTTTTCAAGCTTTGTCGAGCTTTGTCGAGCGTTGGCGATTTGAGCGGACAAATTTCTGATCGCAAAAATAAAGAGGAAAGGGATAAGTTGAGGATCACGTGTTTTAGGGGTGGGATTTTGTTCAGATTCACAATTGATGATGGAGGGCTGAAATTGTGCCGACGACACGTATCCTTAGATCCAATCTAAAGAGGCTCCTTAGCATCACATTTCTCTTTATATCAATATATATTTTCGTTTTTAGGCTTGACTTTTGTGAAAAAGTGAAAAATGTAGATCATAGGAGAATCATGTTGTAGATGTAAGGGTGTGACCTTTGTGCAAAAAGAGAAGGAAGTGTACGTTCTTCTAAAGAAAAGAAAACATTTCCTTTGAGAGAGAACTAGAATTCCTGCCTGGGGTCCCATCATTTTTCAATTTTCATCACATCAAATTCTATCATTACGTTACCTCTCGTATACAATACTGCTTGAATCTTTTTGTTATAACAGTGTGATCTAAGTTTAATCATAGCCGTGCGATGCAAGTTTAATCACAGCAGTGCGATCCAATAGCATTATAAAGTGAATGAAATGTAAATTATTCTAAAATACTTTTTTTCCCCACAATCAGCATAAATGTAATCTGTATTGATCAATAAACTTCAATAACTTCCATTTAATAAACACTCTTCCAACTACTCAAATAAACATTCAACAAAATACTAAATTACCAAAATACTTAATAGAAATCATCATAAAGTTCACAATCAAACATATTGACAATAAACAGATAGTAACCGTGAAAATTTCACCAGATAACTGAAAAACAGGGGGAAAATAAATCTAAAGAACCATATATTCCACCATAACCATTTATCTTCATCAGACTTGGTTTGATCCACTATTTGGGATCTTGTTCTGCTGCTCCATGAACTTGGCCAGTTCTCTATGGCTCGCCCTTTCCTCGGGGATTCCAACTCCATCTGCATATTATTTATGAAGAGATTCCCATTTTTAGTCCTGCTTCTTCTTGTCCGGACAAAACGGGCATCTCAAGTTCCCTCACTACCATCCACCAAGTACTCCAATTTCATTATAGAACTGAAATTTTGTTCTAATTTAAACTCCTTTTTAATCTTTAGGGGCTGTGGTGGTGAATCATTATCAGCATAATTTGATGTCCTTTTCATGATAAATTCCTTCATAGTCATTTGAAAAGGTAGCAATAATAAGTGAAAATTTTTAACCTAAATTGAATCACAAAGAACAAACAAATCTTACAACAGTAGAAACCTTAGAAGATAAAATGCATCCTAATTTTTTTTCAATAACTTCGGTTTTGCAAATGTTATCTCTTTTGGTGAAGTTATTTGTAAAGTGTAGTGACAACATTCGGTATGAGTTGTTTTAATATTTGATATCGATCAGTTTCCATCATTTAATAACTGCTTAATTAATGGGCGAGATGTGATCTTTGAAATCCCCTTAAACCATGCCAATATAATTGTGGAGATTAATTGAAGCATGATTCGAGGGATTTGAATAGAATTATAACAAAATACCAGTTTCCGACATTGTCTACTATAATAATATATATCTCATGTTTATCAATTTCATGAAAAGCTAGCCTTTTAATTCTCTGTGTGCATAGTTTATTATTGATTTATAGTTGATAGGAATATATCTTTGACGTTAAAATGTTTTGACATTTTTCAAATGTGTTTGTCAATAATTTGTTGCTTTTAGTGGTTAGCTTCCAAACAGGAATTCATGAAATATATAGTAATTAACATAAATTTTCTCATTTTTTATAATTATATTTGTCAACTTGTATAGTTGGTAACTTATTAAAATATGAGTGAGAATTGGAAATAAAAGACCCCAAATTAAGTTTGGCTGAAAAGAGATTTTAAAATTTTCTCAAATAAACGGTACAAACATGGTTTATAGATATTTTTAATTATATAAAGTATTCTTTAGCTCATTCATGACTTTGCTAATTCACAAATATTTATCTTTATATGTACAAAAGTGCATTTATTTAAAATATCAATCAAACAATAAGAGTGTATTCATTTAAAGATGATCAAAGAATCCACGCTTTTATGAAATCCATAGAAAATTGAGTATACTCATTAAAAAAAGGTCAAAGACCTACACTCATGGATTTGTATTTGTGCATATCTCAAAGGCTAGCCATCCTGTACTGAATACATTTAATATTTAGAGATGGTGTGAATTGTCCGCCAAATAATATTGTTCTTTCTCCTAAATCCTATATGGTTGAGGTAATATGACGATAGTTTGGTCCTCAGTATTCAAGGTTTAGATAGTTCAAGTCTTATTAGTTGCTCAATATTCACTTTGATATATCTGATTTGTCTAATGCCTAATGAACTAGTATAAGTCTTTTCATTATTTGTTTTACATACTTTACATTGATATTTAATCTTCTATGTGTGCTTTTCAACATATTTTCTCTTATATTCATGTGTTTTGTCATTAAACTTTGATCTCTTGTGCTATTTTTCTATAAGTTTTTGTGTGAACTAGTGTGCTTTTCTCTCCCGTACACTTTGGATGATTTTTTATCTAAATTTCTCTTATTTGCAGTATATCTATTGGTATGTTTTCTGCTTTTGCTAATAACAAAAGGGAGAGAATTTGGTGTGAAATTTAAAATTTTGATGATCTTTGAATGATTGTACTTTTTGTCTAAGTACTGTCATGTTTTTTATTTTTTTGAAGTTTTTTGTTGAAATACTCGATGCATTGTTTTAGGGGGAGTTTCTTCAATACTCAATTCATTATTTTAGGGGGTTTTTTTTTCAATACATGTACTTGATTACACTTTTCATGAATGCATGAGTGTAGGAGGAGCTTTGCATATTATTTATTTTTGCATGAGAGTATTTTTGTACTTATTGTTGCTATTTATATATCTCAACATGCATATATTTCAGTATTTAAAATTTCAAGTTTGTTATTAGCCAAAAGGAGAGATTGTTAGGATGTAGTCCATACAATAACTCTTATTTGAGTAACAATAAACTCTCTTTTGGTACGAATAATTGTTTGAAATGATATAGTACAGGTTAATACATGTATAAGAAGTGTACGAGATGAAACAACGCTAAAATCAGCTCAAAAGCTAATTTCAACCTCCTCATCATCAATGGTCAACAGTGACTCGTCGATGGTGGGATGAGCTCTTTGATGGTCTACAATGACTCATCGATGGCTACTGTTCGCGGGAAAGTTGTGGTGACTGTCATTGCAATGAATTCGTTACAAATTTCAATCGCTTACAATGAAATTCAAATAAAAATCTCGCCTTTTTATTAGGCTTACAATGAAAATCGAATAAAGATTACAACGTTATCTCTGTTTAATAAACAAAAGCGAGATCCGTTTATCGAATCCTCGCTTGTGTAGGATCTTAGCCTGTGCCGGGGACTCTGTTCTGTTTGTAGACCTCCGCGTGATCAGATCTAGGTACTAGATCTACAGATCTGCGGTGATTATTTCACGAAGAAAATAATCACTGATGGGAATCAACTCACGAAGGAGATGATCGCTAGAGTGGGTGAAATCGACAAAGCGAAGTCATGCACTGACCCTGGGATTAAGATGAAGCTTAATCTAGAGGGTAAGATCGTAGATCTGACCTGGATCTACCTTGATTCTCCTCCTTGCCGTGTAGATCTAAGGTGGGAAGCGTCGTTTGCTCACACAAGAACTGGATCTGGCTTCTCTTCTTTATGAATGCTCGGATCTGTGCACAAGAGCTCTCACAAGTCCTAGCCTCAAACAAAATTGCCAACCTCGATGAATGGGACCCCTTCTCTCTATTTATAGGCAAAGAGGGGGGTGCTTGTGGCTGAAGATAGCTTGGTGTCTCGGCCAAGCTGAGACACCAAGTGGTGTCTCGGCCTGCTGAGACACCAAATGGTGTCTCGGCCTTGGCCGAGTCACTGTTTTGGTTCCTGTGCACTTCTGATCTCAATTTGTCGCATCAAGTCTGAGTCCGGTTGATTGTTTTGTTGATTTTGGAGCTTGGTCGATTCAATTCCGTCGTCGTTTTAGAGTTCGGTTGATCTTGGTTCTCCGTTGCATCGTTGGATAGGTCGTCGATTGTCAATCCCACCATCACGAGTCACGTTCAAGTACTTACAACCATTTTTCAACGCCTTCAAATACCCCCTCCAAAGTGTTTCAGTCTCGATCTTTTATAGAAGAGTCTGAAGTACTTTGTATATGATAAGTCCACACCTTCAATCGGTGTAAAAGGACCTGAGAATGGCTTCGGTCTTTGATCTCTCTAATACTCTCAGATTCTCCAGTGCTTCGTAGGATAGCTGAGCGCATCATGGTGCTGCATTTTTTTGTCTGACCGTTGTCGAGATCTTGAGCTGAAACTGATAGATGAATTTTTTCTTCTGAGGTTAACTTTAGAATTTGACTCCTCCATTCCTTTCAGATTCTCCAGTGCTTTGTAGGATCGCTGAAGGCATCACGGTACTACATTTATTGCCTGACCGTTGTTAGAATCTTGTACTGAAGCTGATTGAGTTCATTTGTTTCTGACTCGTGTCAATGAGTTGTCATTCAACTGACCATCAAACTTTTTCCGAGACTCCTCCATTGATCGGGGAATTCTTCATTGTGACTCTCTGATTGGCATCAACATATGTGCAGAATCTAGCCTTCGATCGGCGAGTGTGACACATTGACCGGCATCTAACTTTCTTTAGAATCTAACCGTTGATCGGCGAATCCTTTGGTGGCGACGCGTTGACCGGCGTCAACACAGTTTATACTCGTACGTTTACTAGAGTTTTGGGAATTAGTTTATCCTCATATACCTGTTAGGAGGTTAGCGAGTTATCCTTAAGAATATTTTACAAAAATAATCTCCACGAACTTCTCGACAAAATAGGAAATAGTTTATACTCGTATACCTTTTTAGAGTATGCGGCGAGTTATGCTTAAAATATTTTCCAGGAACTCTTCTGCCGAAATAGGAAACAGTTTATACTCGTGTACCTTCTTGGAGTAGGGTGAGTTATCCTTAAGAATATTTTATGAAAATAACCTCCAGGAACTTCTCGGCTAAAATAGAAAACAGTTTATACTCGTATACATTGTTGGAGTTTTTTCCTAGGCTTGAAATAATTTGGACCGGATGAAAAGTGACTTTCATGAGGTGATATCCCCATTGAATAGTTGTCCGGGGTCCCTCCGATGTATGGGAGAGAGGAGGAGTCATTTAACGAGCTGAGTTGGCGCCGTTTTGTTGCCACCCTGGTCTATTTGTAGACACGCCCATGGGAGATTTGATACGTGGTAATGCTCTGAGATGACTGTCTTCCCAGTGATGTGTTGCATGAGTCCACTATTCTTGAAGATGTCGAGACTTGTCCATCTCCTCTGAAGGTATGGCTTCTCCCTCAAGTTAACCGCAGGGCTTCACTTTGATGGACTGTTGTCTTGCTGGCAGGGGCTTTCGTCGAGGCTCATTTTTTCGGTTCCATATTCTAATGTTCGTTCTGAGCATGCCGTGAGACCATCTTGAAGTCGTGGGTACGTCAACGGCGGTTACTCCTCCGATAGCCCCTCAGAGCCATGAAGCTGCACCTGCTGATTGAGTGGAGTCCCGCCTGGAGGCATGGCGCAATGCTAGCGGGGTTGGGTGGACCATGTTGAGATGGTACTTACTGAGAAGTCAACATCTTTAATTGATATCCACTCTCGTCTTGCTTCAAGTGTGGCCAAGATGGCGCAGCTCAGGTGAGAACTTTAGGTGGAGGGAGAAAACTTCCGTGTCGCAGAGCTGCGAAGATTCTGAACGCCAATGAGGACTCTCTTAGGGCCGAGCTGCAGGAGGAGTTCTAGCAGATTTCCCCTTTTTTTATCATTTATTATGATTCTTTTATTTCATTCGAAATAATTAACTATAACACTTATAGGATTTTTGGCAAACCCACAGCCATCAAGGGATTAGATGAGCCTTTACCGATTACCATTTGAATCGGGCTAGCATGCTGATTATTTAAACCTGTTCCACATGTAACGTTGTGCTAAAAGAATGATACTCTTTCAGACTTCATGCTACGATGCCGAATACGTAGACTTAGTACTCTTTTACGGGCAAGAGACTACCCGGCACGCATGTTACGCATAGACTTATCCCTTCTTAGGCTTCGGGATAAAATACCCTAGAATCGAACTCTGGTGTCTTCTTCAATCGGAGAAAGACTAAACTAGCAACACGTGTTAGGCATCGACTTTAGAGTTATTGGCCAACCCCCATCCCTCAACGGATTTGGCGCGCCTTTACCGACTACCGTTTGAATCGGGCTAGCGTGCGGATTGTCTAACCCGTCCCGCACGTAACGTTATACTAAAACAATGAAACTCTCTTAGACTTTATGCTACGATATTGAATACGTAGACTTTATCTTTTTCACGGGAAGACTAACCTGGCGACACGTGTGAAGTGTCGACCTATCCCTGCTTAGGATTCGGGATGAAATTCCCCAAGATGATTTTTGGATTAAGGGGTTTTTTGTTAAAAAGATTAATATTAGTGAGAGAGAAAGAATTTTATATTCTATCTCTCGTAGCAAGCGAATGAAACCGCGAGTAGGAGTTCTGCCTTAGGAGTCGAGAGGGTTCAGGTGACCTTCAGGCGGATAACCTGATCTGGAAATCCTGACACATACCTTTAGGCGGCACTACCTAGGATAAAGAATGGAACTAAGAGTGGGATCTCCACTCTGAGAACCGAAAGGGATTCAGGTAACCTTCAGGTGGACAACCTGATCCGAAAATCCTAGCACATACCTTCAGGTGGCGCTACCTAAGAATAGGATGGAGCTAAGAGTGGGATCTCCACTCTGAGAACCGGAAAGGATTCAGGTGACCTTCAGGCGGACAACCTGATCCGACAATCCTGGCGCATATCTTCAAGCGGCTCTATCTTGGATGAAGAATGGAACTAAGAGTGGGATCTCCACTCTGAGAACCGGAAAGGATTTAGGTGACCTTCAGGCGGACAACCTGATCCGACAATCCTGGTGCATACCTTCAGTTGGCGCTACTTAGGAATAGGATAGAACTAAGAGTGGGATCTCCACTCCGAGAACCGAAAGGACTCATGTGACCTTCAGGCGTACAACCTGGCCTGAAGATCCTGGTGCATACCTTCAAGCGGCGCTACCTAGAATGAAGAATAGAACTAAGAGTGGGATCTCCACTCTGAGAACCGGAAAGGATTCAGGTGACCTTCAGGCGGACAACCTGAT
>JBAKGM010000326.1:21435516-21448796 GCA_037177215.1 Asparagus racemosus | reverse complement strand
TCTCCCTGCTTAGTTGGCATGCAATGATGACTAAAAAAGGGGTGGGATACAAATTGGGGCACTGTTGAGGGCTGAAAAACATGGGGCAAAGTTAGAGGGGCTCGGTCACATGAAATTTCTACTTTTGGGGCCTTGATACGTTTTTCCCAAAAATCTATACTAATTCCTAATATATTAATCATTATCCCCCCCCAAACAAAAAAAAAGTGTCTTTCACATCTCGAGACCCCCAATACCCTTTCTGATCCTTCTGATCTGATGGATATAGTCGATAGAATCAGAAAACTTCGAATCGTAGTTTCGTATGGATATTTTTTTCTTATTTTGGAGAAAAACTTACGGGTTTTCTTGGTTGACTTTTAATAGTATATTTGCTAACTTATATCTTTGCAATATGCTCTTTGACTATCCTTTAAATATATATAGGAGAACTTAATTTTTAGTTTTTCCTGATTTTTATTCTCTTTTGTTTTCCAGGAGCTCAACTTTGAAAAAGACAGTAGGTACGTTACTTTGCAAAAGACAATAGGTACGTTACTTTGACAAAGACAGTAGGTATGATGTCTTTTTTCTCCTCTGTTTGAGCATCTGTCTCTATTCTCACATGGTTCTGAACTTTGACTTAAATTTTGAATAAATTAAAAATTGGAACTTCTTAAGACATTTTGATTTCGTTTGATGTTAATGTTTTTATTTATTGATTTTCTTTTAATTTGTTCCAAAAGTTTTAGGGGAAAATAAAAATTTTAGGAAGTATATAAGACATGTATAGATTAATTCTGTACACCTTTAAACCTGCATATGGTAAATAGGGTATAGGTTGGATTTTTATTTTCCCCCAAAGTTTTAGATATGCAAAATTGAAAATGATGTTTCTAATAGAATGCATATTGTCAGGTTTGTAAATATCATCTATTCAAAATCCTATTTTTTGTATTCATTTGTTAGAAGCTACCTTATTCATACCAAGGATATGCACTCTTCAGCAAACAATTTGCTTTAGCATTTCAGTCTAATGAAACTATTGTTTTGATATTGGCAAAAGTAATTTAGTTGTATTTTCATAAGTTTCTACCATAATATCGTCTAATGTCATCCTAATGTTTTAAAATTATTTTAGTGAAAGCTATTGGACATGACACGGCAATATAATTTTGTAGATAATATCTCACATCACCAAAAACCTAAATAGATATGTATTGATAATAACTTTCTTGATCCATATTATAGATTGAATATGAAATAGCATTTATCCTAAATACCATGTGAACTACTACGATTTACGTACCTATATATTAATTAGACACTTTAAAATCTTTTCTGAGTTTTCCTAATTGTTCATCAGGAATCATTCTCAACTATAAGTCTTATTTCATATTAAGGTTGATTTTTTAAATTCTTTTTGTTAAACATGCTTTTTATGACCTTACTCAATGTCTTGAAATATCTCAAAGCTCTTTCTCACTTCTTTGACAAGCACTCATCTTTCTAATGGCAAGATACAGAGATAGAACAACGTTGTTGAGAGGTTGTCTCATGGCTCCTAACAGCTTGTGGGCATGACCAATCAGAATCTCAACAATGGGAAGAGCAAGCACGGATTGTTAATTCGGACACTTTAGATCCTCTACTTGGATCTTTTTGATAGATTACTAATATAGTTTCCTTTCTCTGATACACGTGCGTGGGGGCCGTGCTACAGTAACCAAAACGAAAAAAAAGGAAGGAGAAAACAATTTGTTTTAGTCTCACATCGGCTAGGTTAACAAATTGTTCTAAATTAATTCCCTTTAAATAGGGAGTTATAGCTAAGATTTAGAGTTGAGAGAAAAGAGAGAGAAAGGAGAAGGTTCCTAACGGAAGAACGTGATGGTTTCAATGATGAGGCATTGCCCTTTTTGCACTTTTAAGTTAATTGAGCTTGAACATTTTTGCTCAGTGCATTTGTTGAAGTGAGAGTAGAAGCCAATGAGTTTTTGTATACCTTCTAATGATCTGATATCTGATTTGAAATTTTAATTTTACTCTTAAAGATTCGTGCTTATCCAACTGCTTACATGTGATGTCCAAGAATGCATCTTTTCATTCTGAAGTTTCATAATCTTTTTTTTTTTTTGACTTTATATATTTTGTTAATACTAAAAAATTTATGTTTATTCATGGTTTATATGTCCTATAGACGCCTCTTATAAAATTTACATCTTGGGTTTATATGTGAAGGCACTTATGAGCGCAACCTTATAAAGAAGGAGCCTCAACTTAAAATTGATTGCACATGAGGAGAGACTATTTGTTTTCTTACACTAGATCTTCTGTGCTTTTTCCGTGAATTCTCGCTCTGATTTATCTTTATTTCTACTTTTGTGTGCTCTGATGACTAAAATTGTTACTACTTAGGACATTATTAAGAAAAGACAGGAAATTATAGATTGGTTATATCTGAAATATGTGACAATTAATTTATACCCTTTAAAGTTTGTTCATGGCTACTAACGTTTGTTTTGATGTGTTTTGATGGATTTACTTAGTATCTCCGTTATAGGTTTATCGCTCATCCATTGATTGCTTTTGAATTTAATAGATGTAGTTGAAACTTTCAAGCGTCTATATTTCGTCTCTTTCACTAGCTTGCCTCTTCTATACCTTTCAACGTATATTTGTTACCCGAGACGTGTAAACATATGAGGATAGGAGCAACACATGGACTTAAGCTTTGAATAATTCTAGAAATAATTAACCAAGATTTTTATGTATCACATATGAGGAAAGGAGCATTACATAGCAATTTGATGCTTAATTTTAGTTTTTTACTGTAAAATTTTCATTGCAACTATAATAAGAAAAGTTGGATGTTAGCTTATGCAAAATTTTAGGTTCTTGTTTTATTCTATGCTGACTGTTTTATTTTAATTGAGATTTTATTTTATTTTTATTATACTTTGGTTTACATTATGTTTTGTTATTTTGTTGCTTCAAACAACATGATGAATACGATGTGTTTCTAATGAGCTAAATGCATTAATGCAGGAGAAGAGTTCATTCAACTTTCATATTTCAATGTATATTATTAACGATTTGGTGCATTTTTTATTGTGAGATGAGCAGTAATAAGGATCTGCCTATGTACTACGAAATCTCTCTCTTAACATTGAAGTTAATCTTGACGAGTGTGTAGAGCTCTGTTTTTTGTATTCTTGAATCATGTTGGGTGTGAAGATTTTATTTCCTTTGTCAATGCCATTGTGCTCAATGTAAACAGGGTTTTACAGATAAATATGCATGAAAGAGGATTTGATGGAGATTTATTCATTCTCTTTTCTCTTGGCTTTCGTAGAAGTGTCTGTCCTAATCGCCTTTGCAATGCTATTATATTACTCATAGTTTTTTTTTACACATGTTTTCTTTTCAGTTTTAATTTCTGTAAAAGTAGTAATGATTGTAAGCACAATTCTCTACATGTTGTTTTAAAAGTTGGAGATATTATTCTCAGAAGGGTGTCCTTCAGAAATTTGAAAGTTGAGCCACTTGAGAGAATTATTAACGATGAAACTACTTATATTTGTATCCCACACTGTTCTATAATAACTTCGAAAATGTGCATGCTGATAATAATTTATGGTTAATTCAATGTTAATTTGTTTTCTTAAAAGTTATGAACAACTTTTCTGGCAACTTTTCTCTCAAACATAAAATTTTTAAAAACTATGGCATTTCTCTACACAAATCCGCGCATCGCACGCGTCTGAAACTAGTCATATGTGAAGATGAAAAACCATATATTATTCAATCAACTTCCTACAAGTCAATAATAACAATGAGGACAAAAGAGGACAAAGATTAATATCCACAACTTGCGAACATCGACAGAGACTGGTGGAATCAAACTAAATGCGTTTCTGTCAAAAAAGGGAAATAAAAATCCCAGTCTTTTCCCTTCGTCTCTCTCTCTTCTCCCACCGAATCTGACCGTTGACCGAGCTCGAGGCCTTCTCCTTGCTCAATCTTCGATCTCCTTCTCTCTCTAAAAAAAATCCAAAAAAATCTGAGAAATGAATTGGATCAATCGCAAGATCCATCTCTACAATGTGACGATGGGCCTCTACATGCTCGATTGGTGGGAGCGGTTCCTCTTCAGTATCCTTTCCTAGGGTTTTCTGCTCCATTTTAGGGTTTTTGTTTTCTTCTTTTAGTTTTGATTTTCCTTAATGAGAAATTAGATACGTTGATGCTCGTGTTGCTCTGGTTCATCTTCTACAATGGATCTCGCTCCGCGTCAGAGTTCTACACCAAGTGAGCCCTCCTTACTCTTCCCAATTCCATTGAAATTTAGGTTTTTCCCCCCTCCATGTTTATTGATGATTTCTTCAAGGGTAAACTCTGAATCTGTGTTGAACTCCTCTAAAGTATGGTAAAGTGCAACAATTTGATTGAAAATGCTGTAGTACTAGTTCAGAGCTGTAATAGAGGGGGTCAAATACGAGAATCTGGGTTTAAAAATAAAAAGACCCCTTCCTTAATCCTTTCTTGGTAAAAAGTTAGCTTTTTGACTGTTTTTGGATGCTTATCATGGGTTTAGACATTGAACCGCAAAATGTAACGTGAATATGATGATGAGGGGTTGTGGTTTAGATCGTTGTACATCAATTTAGAAGATGTGTAGCCATCTGTCAAAGTTTTATCAAGTTGGTTGCGAGCTGGTCATTCAGTGCAATAAACTTCTGTCTTGAGGGGTACACCAGCTGGAATTTCTTCATTGATTTTTCATTATTATGGTAAAGCTATATGTAGAGATTCATTTTGAACCATATAGAAGATGCGAGCGACTCACATCTGATGCTGCATTGGTAGTAGCGGTCGAATGCATAACCATCACGTTATATTAGGATAAGCTTTTGTTGTATTCAAGCCTTCATCTTTATTTTTATCTTTATTACAATTCAGGCTCGTTAGGAATTTATTTTTATCTTTGTCTTTTATGATTAGCGGTTTAAGGTGTTACTGGATTGGTGTTGCATGTAGGTTATTAATATGTTTATTTTGTACGTGAAAAAGGGAGGTTTGATCAGCGAATGACTAGTTACTGAGAATTTGGGAGTGAGTTTACAGATTGTGGTTGTGTTCCCTGTTTTTCTGTCCTTTGATTTCTCTTCTTTTTGTGCCCCTCCTTCCCCAATGCATGTGCAGGTGCATAGAAAAGAAAGGGAAGGAGGTGGGTCCTTTTTTTGGGGGTGGGGGGGGGGGGTGGGGAGGGGTGGAGATCAAATATCAAATTCTACTAGATTGATATTCTATATGGGTCCAATGGGATATAACCAGCAGAATCATCGGCCTTTCCTCTCTTCTTTCTCTGCCGATAGTTTAGAGGCAGAGGGGATGAAGCAGTATGGGATACTTAGGCATCGTTCATTTCATTGTTTCCTGAGGCATGACTTATCATGGTTCCGAAATGCTCAAGTTGCTCATATGTGAGCGTTTTGGTAAGGTTATGGGGACTGGTGAGATTTAAATGCAGTATATCTGAATAGTACAGTTGCTTGAAATGTGCCAAGTTAGGGCCCTAAAAACACACTTCTTCCTAATTAACTATCAAAGCAAAAGTTATGCTGGCAACAGCAACAACTGCAAGTTAAAATTCAAAATAAAAATCATCTCACTTGAGGAAAAAATATTAAATAAACAAAGAGATAAAGGTGATAGTAAAAACTGCAGACAACACACAATTGAACTATGTTAGGCTGGGAACAAGTTTTTTGTTCCACCCACTAATGGAGAATTTAAATTCTAGAGAAGTATTGAATAGCTTTTGCATGGCTTCATAATTTCAAACACGTAAATAAATTCATCTTTCTACCAGATAAATTTTTAGAATTAAGCCCAAAAGTCATCCAAGGTCAACCTCAGTTAGAGATTGAATGCATTGTTTTGCTCATACATACAAAAACACAAAAATAATACATACATACAAATGTCAAATTTAATTGCTTTTTTTTGGGGGGAAAGTTAAGTCTTTAAAGTCCTTATATTTTAAATTTTCAAAAATGCACCTTGTATCTAGGATGCAACAAGATAATAGGTACACTAGCTACTGCTATGCAATCTTTTTCTGTATCCTTGATAAAACAGTTTTCTGATGGCAATTCTTTTTCTTCTAGCCATGTGAAGCCGAAGCTCTTGGATGGTGGAAATTTTGGCATTGGAAGGAACACATCGTCCTAATTGATGATGTTATTAACATCGTCCTAATTGATGATGTTATTATGGAGGGTAATAACAGAACTACATGTTGTTCACAATTTGGAACATGTCATAGTGCTTCAATTTCTATTTAAGACTTAAGTATTTATATAGTATATCTCCACCGTGAACTATTACACTGTTGTACCATATAATTCTCTTGGAATACTTTGCTAACAATGTTCTCCATGTTTATCTTTGTATAACTGAAATTCTTGATTCTGATCACCGTGGTTTCTAGTATTTCAATTTGTTAATTGCAAGTAGAACTGTATGTCAAATTAAAGGTTTATCATGTGAATACACACTGGTCATTGTTTTTTTTTTCTTTTTCCTGGTGCAACACACTGGCTTATTCAGCTTGTTTAAGCTAACGTAGTTTATATTTTTGGTGTCATTGATTACTGATTCTTGGCACCACTAACTTAGTTTTTAACTTTAAGCTAACTTATGGCATGGGATATGCTACATTTCTTGGAGTTTCCCTTTGTGTAGTTATCCACACTATAACTCATAGGACTACATTTTTTACCATGATCAGATCAGTGCTTTCAATGCTACAGTGTAGTTATACTATGAATCGTTTCTGTCACTGGTACCCTGTTTTTATTTACTATTTTAATGGCGGCTATGGAGCATGCTCGTTATCCTAGATATGATTTAGTTATTTTTCAGGATGTATGTGCTCTCACCTCCACTAGTCTTGTTATTAATGATATCCTGTTACCCTGTTTTTCATACTGTTTTAGTGGAGCATTCTTGTTAGCCTGTGTATTGGATTTTTGTATATCTGTATGCATTGACTAAGGATTATGGTGAAGGCAACAGAAACATGGCCTCTAGGTTGGTTCTTATACTTCTCATACCAAAATTAGCACATGAAAAGTAAATTGGCTATGTGATCATTTATGTTTCTGTTACATATTAAGGTCATGAATAATAGGAAGAAATTTTAGTTACATTAACACAGTTGCTATTACATATCAGGTGTGAAGAAATGTTAAAACATGCGAAGAATGTACGCACAGTCAGGGTCAGGGTGCAATATTTGCAAATTTCTGCAAACATGAGTAGATTTAGCAGAAAGAGCTAATGGATTTGACTGTTCAGATACTTGCAACACTCTTTAGTCGTAAGTCTTCAGTCGTTCATGATTAATGGGTGATATAAGTAACTGTGGTTTGAAAGTTCCATAGAGTAAATAGTTATTAAGAAAATTTTGTATGCTTGTTAGAATGACTGGAATTTCAACCTTTCAATAAGATGTTTAGGAGTGGAAGCATTCAAGAGTAACCTTAGTGGTAGAAGGGGGGCCAGTGGTGGACATTTGATAGTGTTTATGCATACTGAAAGAGATAACATAAGTAATTAATAGTGAGCTAAATGCAGCGGATGTGCTCTTTGGGACTAAGGAAGGTGATATATGAAGCATATGTATGTTTGTATTATGTATTATGGAAACAGAAGGAAACGGTTCACATCTTCAGACTTCCTATCTATTTGAATGAATACAGCATGGGGTATTTGCGGTAGACTCAAAGTGGATTCCTATAAAATAAATATGAAAAGAAGTATACTAGAGGACTTATACCGGGATACATATTCACTTTCCATGAGTTTGTGATGCAAATAAAGTATATGATATGGAGTATGAGAAGCTTGAACATTACGTCAATAAATGGGAATACGTCAAGTTCTATCAAAATAATCTATATTTCTTTGCTTGCATAGAAACTCCAAACTGCTCTCTTTAAGGAGCACTTCCATGACTAAAACATGGTTGGGGGATAAATATCCAACCTTTTTCTCATAAGATTCTCCCGTTGTTTCTCACCTCCACATGTCCGTCTATGATATATAGGATACATTTGTAATGATGCGATGTATGAGAAATTTCCACACCCTTGTATAATATTTTGATTTCTTGTTTGGTAGTTTGACAAAGTTCTTGATCTCTGTTTCTTTTAGTTTCTTAACTTCCTTTTATCATTCTTATAGCCACAAATGCTCTTCGTGTCTTCCTCATCAACATAACTGCAGCTTTTAATTGTTAGTGAAACCACAGCAGTAAATGCTGCTTGAAGTAAACCAACCAAGGGATTTTAAGTTCATTTCCTATAACAAATGCTACATGCACTATTTGTGGTGTGTGCCATTTGCTGCAGTTTCATTGATCAAACCAAACAACCCAAACCTCTAATCTGTGGTCCAAATAACTCTTTTCTGAGATTGTGATTATTGAATGTTTATACCATGTATCCTACAACCATTAATAGAGATGCAAGTAAGCATGATATTAAACACTTTCATTATATTTCATCCTAAAACCCTTTACAGGGAGGCTAGAAGCATGATATGGAACACTTATTCTAAATTGCTGATAGTAAACACTTCTAATTATATTGCATCCGACAACCATTTATAGAGGCAACTCATTTTTTATTGACATGCAACCTAAAATTCCTTTAAACTAAAGCCTTACTGATGATGCAAAAGGGATTCATACGGAAATACTCCCAAATTTTGCGCTAAAAGGGCTTTGTCTTGTTGTTAGCCATCTTCTGATACAACAATATGATCATACTTCATTGCATGAAAACTTGTCATTTTTATATGATCTGCATCATGACATGCCATTTCTGTTTTCCCCGAAATAGTCAATGAAGCATGACATTGTAAGAGTTACATCATCAGAATAGTGTTTCATAGATACACTCAGACCAGAAGTAGGCAAGTCACAAGCTGAAGACCCCCAAACTTTGGAATAAAAATCTGTTATGCTTTGTGGCGTGTTGTGAACTTCAATATACCGTAATTGGTCACAATTCATTGCATGAGAGAAGCTTTTTTTCTCTGGGATCTAAGTATGATTGTGACATGATATCCTGATCCCAATATGAAGCAAATTTGAAAAGGGACTATCTAAATCAATCTTTTCACTGTCATATGTACCATTCATGTGAGACGGCAATAATAGAATGTGGGATTTATAACATATTGTTTGTGATCCATGTGGATGTGGCATGTAATATATGCGATTTGTGTGTTTTTCTGATGCATCATCAGAAAATAAGGAAATCATTTATTTCCAGCATGAGCAGCGCGTTATTTCCAACGCGTTGCGTGATTTGGGTTGAAATATCTACTCTATTTCCCTGGCTGTTTCTGTATCTTCGGAATGCTTGATCACATGTATGTCATTTTTTGTATATTCGTGACTGGACGGAGATTTTAAGCTGTTGTTGTCATCTCTCTGTTTCCAGGTTGCCGTAAGTTTCATACTGATGTTCAGCAATCAAACAGTTACCTGTATCCTGATTGTTTGGTCTATGTCCACTACATATTGTCGTTATTCTTTTGCGGTTTTGATATGTCCTCTTTCTGGAAATTTTGAAGGAGACAATTGTGGCGTATTCAGTATCATATTTCTACTTTTTGTCATGATACTTATGTTGATTTATTGCCTAGTATCAGAATTTGTTCCTCATGATGACTCCAGGGGAGTACGCATATTCCTTATAATATCTGTAAGGAATCTGTGTATTTGTTTCACATGCTTTTATATGATTTCTACTTTTGACCATAATAGTGTTTAAAATGCTGTGAAGGTTGATGTTGCTTCTGTTTGTTTCACACACTTAAATCACCTTTGAAGTTTCATGGTTGAAACTTGCTCATGCTGTTGGACATCAAGTTCTGTTTCTATTTTCATTTGGGAATTCTTGATGCACAACCTTCAGACAATAAGAGGGCTTCACAATTCTACACATTCAGACAAGAAAGGGCTTCACAATTATACACATGTATTTGTGTACTGTAGATTTGGAAATGTGTTTAACTTGCATTCATCTTTATATACCAACCATTTGTACTCTGGATCTGTATTCGCATTTTATTCAAGTTTAAGCAGGTGCTCTGTACCAGTTTCTACTCATGCTGCGGCCAAAAGGTAAGCGTTAGTGACTGTTTTTTTTGTGCATCATTCATATCCTAAATTTGCATTGCTTTCTCATTCTTATTATCGGCAATGAATCTTAGGGTCAGTTTGGCAACTCTCCCCGTAAACATGTTTTAGCTTAAACGGGTTCAATTCTGGAGCCAGGGGAGGTGGGCCAATTTTGAACTGGTTTAAGGTAAAAAATTAGTCTAACAAAACCAGTTTAAATTCAGCCCCGGTTAGTTGCGAAACTAGGGCCAAGACTTGAACCAATTTTCTTTCACTAAACGAAACAAAACCAGTATAAGGTGGAGTTGCCAAACATGCCCTTAGTCCTTGATGAGATGTAACTGGCCACAATGAGAGAGTAACAAGGGATGGTGTCATGAAATTACATGCGACGAGTGAGAGAGTAGACTAGAAGCAAGGAATACCTTTTGTTAGTCTTGTGGTTCTTTGAACTGGTCAATTTTTTGATGAGTACCAAGGATTGTCAATTCTTCCTCGGATCTTGGAATTGAATGGTGGATTCTTAAGTGCAAAAATAACTCAATCCCTTTGACCTACCTTTATCTTTCATCTACTTCTAGATAGATCTTCATGTACCATCTCAGAATGTAATTATCAAGCTTGCTTAGTTGTGAATTAAGTCAGGTATTATCCTTGTCATTATTATATAAGCCTTTTGCCTTTTCTTGCATCTTTAAAACATATTTCAAAGTAGTGAAAACTCCATAAAAGTATTGACTGATATGTTCTTGTTATTCTTTATGAATCTGTGTATAATCAAGTTTTATGCCCAACTTCATAGCAAGGCAAACAAAAACCAAACATGTTAACAAGCATATATATCTTGGCTTTATAAACTTGATGAATGCATATTGCTATTTGAAGCTCCTTCAATTAGGTCAACTATTGTTTCTCTTCACTTTATTGTATATCATTTCAACTGTTTACAAGCCTTGCCCTACTCTAAGTTGGAGTTATCATAGTCAATTTAAATATCTTTAATGATCAAAATTAGGCATTGCTCATTTTCTTGTTTTGTAAAGAGTGATGCTTCTCTCATCAAATCACTCTGAAAGGAATTGATCAATTTATTTGCCAACATCCTTTTTCAAGCCCCAGCTGCCCAATTTGGGTGGTTGCCAAACATTATACTCGTGTGAGAGGAGCTGGTGTTTAATAAAGAAATAGAGTGGGCGTGTTGCCGACGCTCTTCAAAGAGAGGCCAATCGTTGTATCTTGGCATTTCCTTTGAAGTTCTTGGTGGCTTGTTTTAACTATAACTAAAGAGAAGAATGTGATCGTGCATTTGATTAGAGGGCGTTTTGCCTCTAAATCTAAAGCATATCCCCATTTGGATCATTTACTTCAAAACCCACATTTCTTTATATTCTTACACACCAACAGTACAAAGTTTACTTATTTGTAAACCCAAAAATATAGACTTGCAAAGTTTATAGCTACATCAAATAGGGAACGCTGTTACACGTCCTAAATTAAATATGCACGGGTCTTAGTTTTTTAAGATATTTTTTTACTGTTAAAGTTATATATAACTTAGAAATTGTACATAAATAGCTATACGATTTTCCTCTCATGGCAATAAAATTAGCACCAACAAAATCAAAACACTCCGAAAACAACAAAAGACTATCTTGACCCCAATTTCATGTTGCATCTCTCACATGCTTCTGCATTGACCTAAAAAATATTAATCATGTTAGCAATATAAAAGAAAAATATGCAGCTCTAAGGTATAGCATGAATAGAAAAAAGAAGCTTAGAGAACTTGGAAGAGCTTTGATTGTTGAGGGATACATAATTTTATTTAAAATTTAATAAGATATGATTTTTACTAATTGGTTGTGGAGGAGACTAACAGTCAAGTCTTTACAAATTATAATTTCATGAATAAATACCAAAAACCAATATTGAATAATACACTAAAATTTTACATTCAATCATCTCGATCCTTAACCTGTCATTTCTTCTCTGTAAGCTTACAATCTCTCTCGAAACTTTTTCCTCTATCTGAAGTTTTTAATAAAACAAAGTTTCTCTTCTCTACAATTAGATGCCAAATTACTAATTAAAATAAAAAAAACTAAGCTTACATTCTGAACAAAACATTATCTAGAGCTTAGTGCATTCTCCAAAGAGTTTTCTAATTGGATGGTTAATATGACATTTCTGAAGTTGCTTAATTATCTAAAAATTACAATTTCATAAAAAGGGAAGTTAAAAATTATCAAACTGGTTATAATCAATTCGTAAAAATAAATTACTTCCTGACCAAAGGCATTATCTAGAGCTTAGTGCATTTTCCAAAGAACTTGGTGTATGGTTAATATGACACTTCTGAAACTGCTTAATTAGGTAAAAATTACAATTTCAGAAAAAAAGGTAGTTAAAAATTATCAAACTGGGTATAACCAATTCGTTAAAAGAAATGACATACATGAACATACTTGGGATATTTGTGTAAATTTATAGGATTTGTTTGAATTATATCCTAACCCAATTAGCCTACAAAAATTTAGTTTGAAATGCATAAACTTGAATTAAAATATTAGCTAATTGCTAAAAGAGATCATAGAAAAAGAAAAAAAAACTATATACAAAATTATTTTGTGATGTAAAGAAGGTAAAACATGATTATGGCTGAGCATGTCGGCTCAGGGGTGAGTACGCTGGCTCGAGAGTTGACTGTGGTGGCTCGGGATGATGACGGTGCCTTGAGGGTTGAGTATGGTGGCTCGGGATGTGTATAGTGCCTGTGGTGAGTATGATAACTTGATATTTATCTATATGATGAACAATGAACTTGATTGTCTCCTCTCAAGTTTTTAATACATATATAGCTATGATAAGGTCTCTTGGGTAGATGCGAAGCACGAGAATACAAAGGCACCTAGGTTGGATTTTTTTTCTCTTGGTTTCAGTGATGCTTGAGGGAGAGAAAACATTAATTGAAAATGAGGAGATGATCACCGGGCTATGGAGAGAGAGGAAGTCTTAGCTGATGATTTTTTAGGATTCCCTGGGTTTTTGTTATTAGATTGATGATGATGATGATGATGTGTGTGTACACACACACACACAC
>JBAKGM010000326.1:21378345-21403195 GCA_037177215.1 Asparagus racemosus | reverse complement strand
TATATATATAGGCATGCATACTACTACATACTGCAAAATTACTGCTAGAATGTTGGACTCTCCCCTAAAGCGAGCTGCTATGGAGAACCCAAATCTGTATTAACTCCACATTGACTCCCCAATTAGAGAATGTGGGACTAAATGAATTCTAATACACGACTATGCTTCTGCAACCTCGATGCTTATGCAAGCCGGTTTGAACTAGAATAGCTGGCCAGAATTGCAATGCCGACATCACCGATTTGGCTTTGTAGTAGACTAGTGGTGGGCAAACATTACTTGTATTGGTTGTATAACTTGTGTTGGGGATTATGGAGCACACAAATAACTACACACAATAAGGAGCGCAAACAACAAAAGAACACAAAAAGTTTTTTACGTGGTTCGGCCAAACTTGCCTACATCCACGGTCTCTCATCCGCTATCTTCACAAACCAATACAACCAATACAATCGATAAAAGTGATACAAGTTTTGCACGGACAAACTTCAAAACCTTCACACATCTACATCTCTCAAGTAAACCGAGAACACCGATCACTTAAGAGCTCTAAGAGGCCATCACACACTGCTTTACTCAAAGAATCTGAGAACACAAATCACTCCAGAGTTCTAAGAGGATCGTCCCGCTTAGCAAGAGGATAGCTTTCTCGACACTAATAGATTCCTTTTTATAGCCTTTCTTCTTTACTATTTCCAATGGCCAATTAATACTCTTGGCAATTTTCAAGAGCAACCTTCAAGCTTCCAATGCATGCACCGTTCAAGTATCCAATGCATGCACCCCTCAAACTTCCATGGTCAACATGGATCATCTACCTCATTTTGAGATTTGCGGAGAAACCCAATAATTCCTTCCTTGAACCAGATCTCCAACACCTCAATGTGACCGTCTGCCGCCAACACTGACTTCGCACGTCCGCCGGTCATCACCTCACAATCAGTCAATGCTCCTCTGTTAGTACCGATTTTACCTCTTTCGCACGTGAATCACTGTTGCGACTTGCCCTCTATCACCGATCTCCTTCGCCTGCCTTTAGGGCTACCGTGGCTGGCACACTATTGTTCGTTCGCATTACATGCCCTCATCGCAATGCGACTCACAGCTATGCCCGCCCTACATCTCATGTGCATTGTCTCACACCATTGCACGTCTTGGATTTTCTATCTGCATCGGGGTCACTACACGCATACATTTGCACCCATGAGATGCCAACACTCCCAAAACTACAATGGCTTCATCCATGATATCGCCGGCCTTCATTTTTGGGCAATAGATTTGCAAGCGACCATTCCATCATGGTTGACAAGCTCCTCTTTATAGTATGCTCCATCCTACTCACTTCAACAACCACAGCTCTGATGCCATTGTTGGGGATTATGAAGCACACAAATAAGTGCACAGAATAAGGAGCGCAAGCAACAAAACAATACTAAGAGTTTTTTACGTGGTTCGGCCAAACTTGCCTACATCCATGGTCGGTCATCTACTATCTTCACAAACCAATATAACCAATACAACTGATACAAGTGATACAAGTTTTGCACAAACAAACTTCAAAACCTTCACACATCTCACATCTCTCAAGAAAACCGAGAACACCAATCACTCAAGAGCTCCAAGAGGCCATCACACACCGCTTCACTCAAAGAATCTGAGAACACGAATCACTTCATAGTTCTAAGAGAATCCTCCCGCTCAGCAAGATGGTAACTTTCTCAACACTAATATATCCCTTTTTATAGTCTTTCTCCTTTACTATTTCTATTGACCAATTAATGCTCTTGGCAATTTCCAAGAGCAACCTTTAAGCTTCCAATGCATGCACCCTTCAACCTTCCATGGTCAACATGCATTTATCTACCTCATTTTGAGATTTGGGGAGAAACCCAACAGTTTTGCAGTAGACTAGCCATGGGAAACATTGCAATTTGGTGTACAAACAATGTCGCTCGCTTGCAACTGGGAAACACGGGGATGACTCTGATACCATTGGACAGAGATCTTGAAGAATTCACCCCTAAAAGCGAGATGTTAGAGAGAGGAAACCCAAATCTGTAATATGTTCACATTGAATCTCATTTAGTATATGAGGTATTAAATAGATACTAACATAGACTATAAAGAGCGACATGAAAGTACAAAGCAACATGCTCTCTAAAACATTATTCATTTGTAGAATAAATGAAACATTGAAACCACACTGAAACTTGTTATCCACAAGGATAGCTTCTTTAATTAGAATGTAATCAAGCATCATGAAATAACCTTATATTGAATACCAATTTAGTGTCCAGTCGTGAACTGATCAGCCTAAGATGTGGAGGCCGACAAACTTTGGGCTTCCTTCTATCGATTGCACGTATTCAGATTTCCTGCAAACCTATGTCACGACTCACGACCAAGGATGAGTCGTATTGTATTAATATCACCTGCATTGGTATCCTTTTGCACAATGCATTCTCCCAAAAAAGCTGAAATATCATTACAGCGTTCCTGATTGCAAAATCATATAGTACTTGTAATTTCTAAGACATTTCTTTGTTAGGTAATGTGAACTAAACGTTTGCTTTTTTCAGACTGGAAGAACTCTCAGTACAAGAAGATGGCACGCTTTGTTCTCTGAGGATGGCCATTTGGATATAGCCACAGTAATTAGTCGGATACAACGAGGGGTATGAAGCTTGCAACTGAATGATTAGAAGCTTACTGTTGTCAGTAGAACTGCTTTAAATAGTTTGATGACTCAAGAATCATTATTGTGTTAACCTATGATCTATATGCTGTGAGGATAACAATGTCTTTTTTTTGGGGTTATCTGTTCACACAATGTATCATAAAAGTAAAATGTTAGGAAAAATAAAGGGTGTTATTTGATTATGAGACTTTAAATTCATGGACAGTTCAGTACTGAAAATAAGGTTTCCATGTACAGGTATGAAGTTCTACCTGAAGTTAAATCTGCTTTATGACTTTATAGAGGCAGCACAAATTCTCACATGTAAATGTGTTTCACGATCAACCTGATTAACTTCATGCTTCCCATTAGTGATAAAAATGAAATGGATGCTATATTGAAATTTAGCATTGGAATGCAACTAGCTCTTTGTGTTGTAAATAAGTTGTTCAACCTTGTACTCAACAATTTCTTATCAAACTTCACCTTCCAATCCATAGCTAAAGACATTTTATGCTTTGTTTCTTTCTTTTTGTCCCTTCTAAGCTCACTTCTACTTTTGCTATATGTTTCAACTCCTTACTATGTTACGTCCATGCTAGCTATCATGACCTCATTTTTCCTAGTTATCAAATTGAAGTCCAACTGCCTTTTTCTTATGAGGCCCTCTTGGTGTTAATTTTAAACATTGCAACCATATCAGTTGGAGTCTGGTGTAAGTCACATGCATACTAACTTACCTTCTGTTTTTTTTCCCTCTCCTTTTCCTTCCACTTGTTGTTATGTGCATGCTTCAGGTTTCACTCCCTCCCATGCTCTTTTATGCACCTTGACCTCTTTTCTGGCTGTCTGATTCCATATACTGTCACAAGTTTCCCTCCCTCCACTCACGTTGCTGCATTTCAATCAGATATAATCTTTTTTCCTTGGGTTCAAGTTGCATAGCATGTTTTCAGTGTTCAATTCATCATCATAAGAAGCAAGTAGGGAAGTTAAAAGCCTTTTTGACATGTCTTCCATTTTGTAAACCAAACTCTTAGAAGTTTGGAGGATGGTAACAGCCAAACTGGATGCTGTTGAATTATTGCGTGCCGGCATTGCATTTGATTCAAATGTGTATCTACTTGCGATGTCAACCTCAGTTAATCAAAACTCCCATTTGCATTCAAGCTACTCATTTTTAATCATCTCTCCTTCTCAGAACAAGAAAGGTCACTGTATTTTTAGTTGAACAGAAACCTCCACCTGTGAATTAAGGGTATCATCATCATTCAAACAGCAAAGAAGTAGAAAACTTGAAGGAGCTTGATAGCAGTTTCTGTGAGTGTATGGCATATCCATATGATTATCTCAAGACAGAATTCATGCTGATCTCACTTTTTTTTTTGGGGTAAGAAAGTGATTTCTTTATCAAATGAAGAAGTATTTACGCACTCAACTGTATGAACAAAACAGAGAGAATATGCTCTCTCGTTACATATATATCACAGTATTCTTTTCTGTACACGTTCATCTCGAAAATAAAAAAAATATCAACAACACAACTATCTATCAGCTACACAAACTCTCTTCAAGAACTGAAGAAAACTGCAAACTTTCCTACACCAGGTTCTATTACTGGGAGTATCTTCCATCTTATCTATGCAACTCAACTTAATCTTCAAACAGAAAATTATTTGTTGAGCTAACTTTTCCACATCAGGTTGAACTTTACTGAAGATCAAAACACTTCTCGCAATCAAAATAGTATACACACTAGCTGCAACTGCCGCCCTTTAAACTTTTGCACAGTATCATTTTCCTTCCCATCTTCTAAGTGCCCAAGTCATTAAAACTCTGCAACTGAAAAGGAACCACAGTACCACACCATCATGTATAAAATCAGTTACAGCTCTCCATGTTCTCTTGCTAATATGACACTCAAAAAAATAAATATTCAAGAGTTTCCTTAACAGAACCGCATAGGGGACAAGTAGGATCAATATCCATACCTATTCTTCTTAGATGAGTTCTTGTGTGCAGCCTCTCATGAAAAACAAAGCAAAGAACAAAAGAATGCCTTAGTATGTTCATATTACTCCACACAAGTTTTCGCCCACTTACCTTAGTATTGGAATGTACCTACGTCATGTATGTAGCTTTAGAACTATAAGGTGTTAATCTCACTTTTACTAATTGTATAGTACCCATTATGACTCGATTGATGTCTTTCTGCTGGGGAATTTTTATTCACGATTTCTTCTTTTTCTCCATTTCGAAAATATGACAGGGTGTTCATCCGACAGTTAAGGGAGAGGTCTGGGAATTTCTCCTCGGGTGCTATGATCCTGATAGTACTTTCGATGCACGTACTCAGTTGAGACAACAAAGGAGGTAGTAGTTTACCTGTCTGACTATCTGCCCAACGACTAAATTATTTTCTCATTTGTATACACTTTAATCTCTTTGTACCTTTTCCTTGTCTAACATGTTACATGCTCAAGTTCCTGCCGATTTATGTCTTTTCTTTCAATTAAATTTATTTATTTTGATAATTGATTAGAAGTAGTCAGCTCTAAGTATGATTAGGTAGTATTGCCATTTAGGCTATTGCAATGTCACCTTGTAATCTGCGAGATCTATATGGCAGATCAGAGTATAATGCATTAAAGTCAAAATGCATGGAGATGGAGCAAACAGTTGGCAGTGGAAGACTAGTTACAACACCGGTGATAACAGAAGATGGTCAGCCTGCTGAGGACCTGAGTGGTGTTTCTCCGAAATGTAACATGCAACCTAATCAGCACAAAAAAGACAATGTAATTATGGACAAAGAAGTCATCCAGTGGAAGCTTACCTTGCATCAGATAGGTAAAAACTGACAAAGATAACTTTCTTGAACCAGTTTGTTTTACTGTAAGTTAAGATTTTCATATGCATTCTGGGAGACATTGTACTCTCGTGTTCATTAGAAAGTTAATTTATTGAAAGTAGCGAGAAATTCTTTCCTTAAGTTATTGTAGTTAAAAATGGCAGATTTACAATAGTGTCCATTTCTTTGAACTACTATACACAAGTTAATATTAGCATTACAGATAATATCTGAAAATTTGTAAAAGAAAGCTTTAATATGCTTGTCTTTACTAAGAACTTACTGCTATTTTTTCTCTAACTTTTTATTAATAGGTTTGGATGTAGTTCGTACCGACCGGGCTCTTGTTTACTATGAGAGCCAAGAAAATCAAGCAAGGCTTTGGGATATACTAGCCGTGTATTCATGGGTAGATAAGGATATAGGTTACTGCCAAGGTGAGTTAGCTGTTCGTAAAAAAACTTCAATACACGCCATTACAATCTAAAGAGGATTGTCCTTGTGTTTCTCTATGTCCACACTGACTAAGCAGTTTTTCAACAGGAATGAGTGATCTTTGTTCACCAATATCAATTCTTGTTGAAAATGAAGCAGATGCTTTTTGGTGCTTTGAACGGTTAATGCGAAGAATAGTATGTTTATTTCTTTTTCCCCAATCTTAGCCCCTCTATAGTTTGTATATGCCTGTTCTTGTTTCTTCTTTCATTTCTTTTAATCATCAAACTTTTCTAATGCTTTTAACATGAGCCTTGCTTCTTGCTGACATCCAATACCCAAGGTTAGCATCAGGAGAAATATCACAACCTTTTCTTATCCGATATTGCAGGATTGTATAACTTATCTGATTCATTTAGTCCAATTAGTTAAACAGATAATTCTGGAATTTGTCAACATTGTTGTTTATAATTTAAAACAGTAAACTGCCTTTTGATACTCTTATTAACAAAGCCTCTTAATTTAAGAAGCAAGTAAATGTTTTATATCAGCAGAATCTGAAACATTCATGTTAATGGTCAGCTGTCAGACTTTCATGTTATATGTTCACCTACATTATTTAGTGAAATACTTGTGTAACTACTTCTGACTAATGAACAGAGGAGATTATTTCCTTGCTGATGTCTTGTACTTCCTGTCTTCTAAAGTTGTTCTGTAGTTATGTGGTTCTTCACTGTCCCTATTATGTGGATTGAGACTGTCAAGGCCTTGAATAGATAAAAGTGAGAAATATCAACATTGGAATTGAAAACAGAACAAAGGTTCATAGCATTTTCAGCAGAAAGCAAAAAAAGCAAGGTCTATTCTTCAATCTTATCTATCCATGTATATAAAAGAATAGTTGTGACTTACGTATGCTATTTAAGGGCACAAACTAATTCTTTATGTATTTCTCCACATCTATATCACTTTTTAATACAATCTTATTCAATGTTCGTGTTTGAAAATTATACCTTTTAAGAACAAAGGATTAACAAGTCACCTAGGGTAATAAAATAAATTGTAGTATATCTTACTAAATCCTAAACATTGCTTTCCTGACATTTCACCAGAAAGCTGTTTGAGGTGCAAAAATATAGGAATGGAATTTTGTTGTTCAAAGTTTGTGTTGAAATTAATTTTGAGGGAAACTAGAGACACTTGTTTAGACCTCTGTTGATCTCTTATATTTATACTAAAAGCAAATAAACACATGTTACATATGATTAGGAATATGCTAAACATATTCTTAGCATATTTTTTTATTCTCTCAATTACATTCCTAATATCTCTCGACTACATATTAATAATATATTATTCATAATATAACTATAACATCATAGATCTCCATAATATATTCATTAACACTCTCCCTCAAGTTGGAGCATGTATGATATACATGTCTAGCTTGTTACAAACAAGATGTACTCACTCCAAGTCCTGACACGACTTAAAAAGCTGAAATCTTCTGTGCGACCTTTCTCATCGTAGTTGTCTTCATCTTCTAGTCTTCTACTTGAATCTCTTCCATCACGAACAACCTTAACTAAAATCACCAAATATGATACCTCGATCTTCTTCACAGATCGACCAAACGAAACGATCATCTCCAAGGAACTACCAAACAAACGATCCTCACCAGAGACCCACTAAACAAACGATTCTCTCTAGGGATCCACCAAACAAATGATCCTCTTCAATGATCCATCAAACAATTGATCATCTCTGGGATCTAGCAATTCTTTAGGGATTTACCAAACAAATGGTCCTCTCAAGGATCTAACAAATAAATGATCCTTCTCGTGAATCCACCAAACAAATGGTTCTCTTCACGGATCATCCAAACAAACGATCCTTTTCAGGGATCAACCAAACAAACGATCCTCTTCACGGATCAACCAAACAAACGATTCTTTTTATAGATCAACCAAACAAACGATCCTCTTCACGGATCGACCAAACAAACTTTATTGGTGGTCAAGATTTCTAAAATACAAGCGGTGGTGGCAGTGATGTCCACAAGTTGAGTAGGCGGTGAACAAAGGGAAATCGAGGCTGCATAGGCGGTAACAAGAACATATACATTGAGAATGACTATTGCTACCAATAATGGCAATCCTGATCATCAACAAGGCCATCGAAAGTAGGAATGACAAGAATCCGCGACACCGTTCATGTGAACAGTCACCGCCACACTGTTCAAGGGATCAGTCACCTCGCACTGTTTACGGTGCACGGTCACAGGAAAGAAGGGATATTGTAAAGCAGAGGAAGGAGTTTGATGGTGAGAGATTGGGGGGCTAGGGTTTGTGAGGATCTATGATTTTATGGAGGCTAGGATTTGCTCGGCTCTGATACCATGTTGAAATTAATTCTAAGGGAAACTAGAGACCCTTGTTTAGAGCTCTGTTGATCTCTTATATTTATACTAAAAACAAATAAACACATGTTACATATTATTAGGAATATGCTAAACATATTCTTTTCTTAGCATATTTCTTTATTCTCTCAATCACATCCCTAATATCTCACAACAACATATTCCTAATATATTATTCCTAATATAACTATAACATCATTGATCTCCATAATATATTCATTAACAGTTTGGGTGTGCAAAAATCTTTATCTCTAACACAGAAGTATACATCAATGAACTAGTCAGTCTCCTCATATCCTAAAGCATGTATGTAGTGTATCTGAGCAGCGGCAGGTGTCGTAGTCAGTTAAATTGATTAGGTTTCATTTGACTTCCAGTGCATAAGAAATTTAGAAAACCTTAGGCAATTCTTTTAGTTACTTGAAAATACTGTAAGTTTCAATTTTTCTTTGTGTCGCCGCTCTCGTTGCAGTACATTTTCTTTGTACGATATTATGATACTTTTTAGTAAAAAGTTCAAGGTGTCCGCTATCCTTTACTTTTTAGTAAAAAGTTCAAGGTTTCCGCCATCCTTTGTGAGTTCATGCTAACCTGTCATAATACCTGAAAGTAAAGTACCTTGCTTTCTTCTAAATATAATGATTATTCTGAGAATCTGATTTGTAAATATTTAGATATGCTCGTCAGCTCTTTGTATTGTTTAAGCAGACTTAGCATTACAGTTTAATCTTTTTCTCCCCCTAAAGCGAGGAAATTTCAAATGCACGAGTGATTCAATTGGAGTTCGAGCTCAACTGACAATTCTTTCGACTATCATAAAATCTTTGGATCCGAAGCTCCATGAGCACATACGTAAGTCTCCTTAGGATTTCTGTTGGCTTTCTTTCATGTTTCTTTTTGCCGTGTTCACTGTTTTAACTTTTAAGTGTTCCCAACATGTCAGTCTACTATCATTATTTAGCATCCGTTTCCATGACATTAGGTAGATTCAGCCATATTATTTTTCATTCTTCACTGTATATTGGGTTTGGTAGTCTCACATTTTGCCTGCCATCGGTATGTATAAACATGCCTTATGAATGGATCCTTTTAATATTTGTTTTTGGTTGTATGATGTTAATATGCATCCTTTTAACACGATTAGTATTTTACAATTTTATTAGATAAATGATAGTGGGGATATCCATTATGCTAAATTTGTAATTGTTTAAGATGAGCATGCTTTTCATCCCCAATCATGTTCGGGTTCTGCTCAATATCCCGACATGTCGCCTGACATCTGCTATTAAACATATGATTCCTCTAGTTGCCATCTACCTGACATTTATTAATTAGAACCTTGGAAATGTTGCTTTAAACTCGGAGGATCCTTCATTCATAGAAATTGGTTTTATTAGGTGGGCAAGTACTCTACCTAAATTCCAGAACATTTTTGCACGAGCTATTATTATAGAGAAATTTATCATTTCCTCTTCTTAATAGTTACCATATTTGTCAATTTGCGGAATAAATGTTAAACACTACTTAGAAACTGATACCAATTTCTAACTTTGGGTTAATATGCACATGTGACCGAAATTAAGAAAAAAATCACTAATCAGTGAAGAAATTCCAGAATGGGGTATTTCTGTTTGCCTGAGAAAATAGCAGTTCATACGTCATTGCTATACTTGTTTTGATTCTTTGACGAAGAAGAATGTCTGAGGCAACCATCAGTTTAATTGATTGTGGATGCTTTAATGCATTTATGATGTTTACATTATTCCTTTCCACTTGCATCTAGTAATTATATTTGTGTGAGGTGTGTGTATCAGGTATGCTTTCATCTTTATGATTTGAGTGGTACATCTTACTATTATTGCCAGTCTTACAAGTGAAAAGAAGAGCATGCATATTACTTCAAATGTTTTTCCTCCCTACTCTTGTATTTCCTTGTCAAAGCCGTTCCTTAGACCTTTTTATACATAAGTAAATCAAAGTTGACATTTTCATAGATTGCAATTTTAAAAATACAAAAGATTTACGATCATAATTGTTCATAATTCTGATAGAGATCTAATTGACAGAGAACTTAGATGGTGGAGAGTATTTGTTCGCATTCAGAATGTTGATGGTTCTTTTCCGCAGGGAGTTCTCATTTGTAGACACATTGTACCTTTGGGAGGTTAGTTTAAATTTCCGTGTTCTTTACCTAAAAAGAAAAGGGTAAATTGCACAAAACCCCCTTATCTATACCTTCAGTTGAACTTAACCACCCTTGAATTTCTATTTTAGAAAGATAAATTGCAGGTAATATCCCTCTCCCTCATGAACTGAGGGGGGCTGAGTGCTAATAAATGAGTTGAGGGAGTTAAGTGTAACTCAAGGTACTGTTGAGGGCAAGATGTGCAATTTACCCAAGAAAGCAAAAGTCTGTTCTTGCAACAGCCTCTTGTTAGTCAAAATAGCAGCTGATGCATCTCCCAAAGCTATTGACAAGCTTTCACCGAAAAACATTCATCATTATTTATCACTTTTGTTCAGCTTTTCTCCCTCTGTTTGTTCTTATCATCTTTAGTCATCGTTTGATCCCAAAGCTAACTGAAATAAGAAGATTGCTTGATCCACAAAACTTGCAGCTAATGTGGGCCATGGAATACAGCCCCATGCTCTTCTCCTTGTACGAGTCAGGTACAAAATCTTCAAGTAGAGTAGATGCTGCAGCAAATGAAGCCTTGCTAAGAAAGTATGGTAAATTCGTGAGAAAGAATGTGAGGATTGGTCAGAACAATGCTCAACAAGCCCCTTTATCAATCTTTGTGGTAGCAAGTGTTCTTGAGGCACAAAACAAGAAATTGTTGCAGGAGGCTAAAGGCCTGGATGATGTTGTCCAGGTGTTCATTATTCTGCGGTTCATATTTCCTTCTTAGTTTGTGTTTCTGTTTTGAAGTTTCCCATTTTTTAAATTATATTTTACTAGATCTTGAATGATATAACTGGAAACTTGGATGCGAAGAAGGCGTGTGATGATGCGCTTAAGCTTCATAGCAAATACCTAACCAAGGTGATATCTATACATCATCTTTTTAGATAGGGTTAATTGCGGATAGACCCCCTGTAATATTGTTGTTTTGAACTAACTACAGCTCTAGTATTATTGCAGATAAACCCCCTGAATGAATTTTTTTTACTCTTTCCCTCAGAGAAAAAGAAAATTATTTTTGACAGTTGACCCTCTGCAGGTAAAAGAGTCAGGAAAATCTTTCAGGGGTCTATCTGCAACGACAGTAACTAGATGGTTAGTAAGTTCAAACTGGTGCTAAGGGGTTCTATCCACAACATTTAGATATAGCAGCAGAGAGTGTGTGCGCGTTTTTTTTTTTGGTGAACTTGTAATCCATGATAACTTATATCACGTCGATTTGCAGGTAAAGGTAGATTAGTCTCTTGGGGAAGACTTTTGGCATCAAAGCAGCGACTACTGGGTCGAGCAATGGAAAGGAACCTATTTTACACCCAAGATAGTTCCATCTTTTTGTATTGGTTTATCAAAATTGATTGAGTGATTATATTCTTGAGGCTCTTCAATCTACATTCTTTTATACATGCACAAAAGAAAATGTAATATAGTAGCTCCTTCGTGTTGTATTATTGTGTGTAAAAGAGGGAAAAGGAAATAAAGAGAAAAAGAAAACACAGAGGTGTTGAATTATTGTGTGAAAAAGGGGAAAGGAAATAAAGAGAAACAGAAAACAGAGAGGGGGCAGTCTGCGGATGTAAAACTCGCTTGTACAAACTCAGTCCTTTTATGACAAAAATTTAATGTTCTACTTTACTTGAATAATTGTGCGATGTTCCATATTACAATGCACAAGACATCCACTCTCTCTCGTGTTCTTCTATTATCTTCACCATCATAAAAAAATAGTGAAGTAAACATCTAATTAGGGCATTACTTCAATATAATTTTGATGCCAGCTCGAAAATAAATTCATCATGCAACTTTACTGATATTTAGTTTTTGTTTTGTTTCTGCATGTTTCTATAATGTGTGGACTGTGCCAGTGAACGTTGAACTGCATCTATTTTGCAATGGAGAAGATGGACTATGTTATTTAAATGAAACATCTTTCATTCACTCACAAATGTGAGCTCGTTCAATTGGTTTGGATTGGAATCAAATGCTACCTCAGCTAAAGTTTTATATCTTGCCTCTTATAATTGAGTCCTGTCATTTCCAATAAGAACATTCCCAGAATATTCATATCTTATAATTGATCGGTATGTGATGGGAGAGAGACACTCAAACATACTAGTAGGTAATAAAAAAGAAATGGAGATTCTTGCTATCATGACAAGCTAGTTACTGGTTTAATACACACATGAAATAGAGAAATGTGCATCAGTGTATGCCTGAAAAGAGATACATGAAGTTTTTGGTCTATTTTTCTCTTCATTTTTGGTTAAAGTGGGAGATGAGAATCTTAAGGGGGAGAGAGAAGTTAGGTGGTAGAAGAAGCTTGGCTCCTCTAATTAGCTTTCGCTCTATAAATAGTGGTTGAAATCGAGCTTCTGACATTTGAACCTCACAAAACTATTGAGGGAAACAGAGGTAGAGTTAAAAAGAAGAAAACATAAGAGATTGGAACTAGTCAAAATAGTTTCCTTTCTCTGAAATTTTTATTGTCTCCTTCAAAGTTTGTAGTAGGGTGAGATTACCTTACAACTTCTGATGATTATAGTTTCTTATAAAAATAAAGGTGGAATAGATTTGATATGTAACAATATGCTGATATTTCTTGAGTCAAAATCTTTCCAAAAATTTTGCAAAATTTGACCATGCTTGCATTGGGAATGGTAACTGTTCTCTTTGGCACCTACATTATTTGAAACATAATGTTAAAAATTTATTGGTTTTTTTATTCACATAAAAATGGAATTATTGTTTGTTTCATCGACAGGTGAAGGGATTCGAGGGCAGAGATGGAGGGGAGCGTGCTGACACCCTCAACGGAGGGAATGAAGCATGTGAGAACCAAGGAAGGCGAAATGCTCACCAAGCCTTTCCTTGATGTCTGCAAGCTCATCCTCCCTGTCCTAGGTATTATTTTCAGCTACATGTATCATCATTTTATTTTTCCAACAGTTTAAACTTGTCTTACAAATCTTGTAATAGATTTCATTGTGTGCCACTGTTCTAAAAAGTGACAAAAATCTGTCAATAGTAAATGGTAAAACTGGTCTTTGTTGCTTCAATCTACATTGAGAAGTATATAGATGTATTTGCTATCTCTACCATGTCTGTCAGAAAACCGTCTTAATTACTACTGCGATATTATCCTATCTTTTTCTTTTATTGGTTATAATCATATAATTTGTAAATATAAACAAATATGAAATTATAGAACAGGTACAAAGTTCTATTTCTAACACTTCAGTTGTTTTTAAAAATCTTTTCATTTCAGTTGTATGCCAAAGTTCTCAAAATTATAGGAGTTTGTCACAGTTAAATGCCAACAATTAAAGGACAAAATTGATCTTTCCTGCTCTAAACTTGTCTTTCCTATCTCTATCATATCTGCCTGAAACCATTTTATTTATTACCGAGAGATTTTATTCCCTCATTCTTATCCACCAAAATTAACAGAGACAAACCTGAATTTCATAAAATGGAAAAAAAAACTGTAATTAAATTCTTGTACATATTACTCGATTTACACATCTTTTCAGTTGAAAATTTCAGGATTCTAACATTATTTCCAACTTATGACTACATGTTCATGTTCTGAATGTAATTTATTTGTACGTCGCTAGATAAGTTTGGACCGGCTATGGTAATTGTGAAGGCAGATATTGGGGGTAACATATCGGTAAGAAATCCTTATATTTCCCTCTCATTAATTCTCAGTGTACAAAATTACAATCCTTTTACCTCTACCTTTGAATTCTTTTTGTGCAGAGACTTGAAAACAAGTACAATTCAGATATTCAAAAGTTCAAATTCATGTACACCATAGTGCTAGTTGAAGTCGAAAATAGAACAGCTAAATCCTATTCAAGCTGCACAAATGCACTTCTTTGGTTAACCAGGTAAGTTATATATTATTTTTTGTGGGTATTTCAGAATTGTCATTATAATGAATGACTGAGAAATTATTTTTTCAGGGCCATGGACTTCTTAGTGCAACTGTTAACAAATTTGGTCGAGAATCCTGATTGCAGTATGCCTCGTGCTTGTAATGAATCTTATAACAAGACCTTGAAGAAATGGCATGGATGGATAGCTAGTTCTAGCTTTACGGTAATTTTACTTTTCAAAGTTTCCATGTGTAATTGAGCTATCGTCAGAGTCACAGAGATTATGGGTAAATTCCAGAAAAGCCCTGAACTTTATAAATCATAGAAAACCTCCCTGAATTGTCTTACTTAAATATCTTGACTGACGGCATTGCTTTAAGCATTTATGTGTTCAAAATGTGAAAACTTTTAGACAATTTTACCCTATATACTAAATATAATTTCTATATTATCTTTTTGGGAAAGAATAGTAAAAATTAAATAAAGAATAGTCTAGACTTTTACTCTAACCATTAACATTATTTATGAGAATTTTGATGCTGGGGAGTTTAGTGTAATTTTGAAAGTGCAGAAGGGTTTTCTCTGATTTATAAATTTTGAAAGTATCTCGACTAGTTTCTGAAACTCTTAAACATGGCCAATCGAAGATGACTATGTCTTTGGTGTTTCTATAATTCTATTTATATAGAATAAAGAAGAAAGTTTTGATTCCAAACTTTAGGATTGGCTGCATAAATTATTTTCTTCTATTCAGTCAAACTAATACTATTCTATATTATCTACTTTGAAGAGCAAATTTCAGGTACCTACACTGCTATACAATACATACTGAATGATCTATACGACAAATTCACTAATCAATATGAAACTTTATTCCATGCCTGTAAATTTAAATATAGTTCTCCACTTAATTACTGAAATAGAAATATTTTTCACAATTTCAGCTGGCCCTGAATTTTCTCCCCGATAAGCAAAAGTTCTTGGATGTAATCAGTGCAGGATCAAGTGACGTAAAAGAAGAAATCACTAACTTTTGTTCTGCTTTCTCTCTCCTTCTCAAAGCAAACCATAAATTCCTGGTAACATTTCATGAGTTTTATATGGTTTACATATCGCCAAGGTAGATTGATTGAATTTTTTTCCCCCTGATCAATACAGGCTGGTGTTGGACTTGACAGTATGAAATCTTCATGATGTGAAAGAGCTAATGCTTTATTCCTTCTTGGCTGCACATATTTTTTACATTAAAGATTGTAGAATACATTGATCCGATCAAAGAGATTATTTTATTAGACAGATATTGTAAAACTTTGAAAGATTTTTTCACTGTACAAAATCTACTGTGTGTGGATGGAATGCAAAACGAATACTACTATTATACAAAGACACGATAATTTCATACATGTTGAGAGCTTCGGTTGGTTTTACATTAAGTTTAGCAGTACTATTTCTTTGTGCAAATGTGTATGTGCACTTTGATGTACAATTTTTTTTATTTTTTCTCGGATAAGTTTTTCTTCGGATGTCAATAGGATGCTTCACCTTTTTTTAGAAACTAGTATAGCGTACGTGTGTTGCATGTAGACACACTTGTTGATCCTTTTATTTGCAACTTTTTTTGTAGTTTTCTTAAGAGAACAGTGAGCAAATGCATAGTCATTAAGATGTTATGGATAGTAAGTGAAGAATTAATGATATTGAATGTGTTTAAGGATAATGAGGGTTAATAAGTAGAAATTAAATAGGTAATTGATGGGAGGTTATGAATGTTCAACTCACATTAAGAAGTAGGGTGTGTCATTTTAATGTATATTTTTCTTCTGACCTACATAATTAAATCCTCATATAATTTGTTAGTCATCTTCAACGTGAAAGCTTGCAAATTTTAAGAATCATGGGTTATATAGGTACCTTTTTCAAAGCCCATGGGTTGAGGTCATCTGAATCATGCCAAATCTACCGTCGAATGAAATGCTTATAGTTTGCAGTGGTAGCGTAAACCCATTTAGCATGAACCGTTCTTTTGTTTTCTTATATGTGAATTGCATGTCATAAATGCATTCCTTTAAATTAAGAATATGTTGTTTTCTATTAAAGGTTGACAAAATGCTTAGTTTTGTAGAATAGTTTATATCAGTTCAAACATTTTCACATGGTATAAACCCATCTTTTTGTATGCGTAGTATCGAATGAGTTCTAATTGCTGAACTGAAATATGTGACATGAATATGAGGATCATCCTTGCATGTTATAATTTTATAATGATTTTTAGATGCTATCTATTCAAAACAAATGCTCTTTTGCCATCAAATAAACGCACGAAAGCATAAAGTACCTGCTCAAATGAGTGCAATGCATATATACAAAATAAACATGTATAAACTACAAATCTTTAATATTCATTTGCTATTCGTAGTAGGAAGCAATTGTTCTTCCTATCATAATAAATCCTCACCGGTATTGTAGCAGTCTCCTATGGAAAATAGCAATTGTTCTTATTCTCTAAATTTTGATTGATCATAGGAATTTTGTTTGGAGAAATTTGATAAGATTTTGTTGTTATTTATAGTGACTTGGTGGGAGAGGAATAGTTGTAATGTTTTTCACCATTAATGTCAGGAGTTTGTGAAAGAAGATTATGAGTGGGTTGTTAAATAGAAAATTGATGGCAATCAATAGGGAGGTTATGAAAAATTGAGTATGTATATGTCATGTATGTATGGATGGATGCGCAGGAGAGCAACTTTGGGAAGAAATGCATGAAAATTTGAGTATGTGTATGTGTCTCATGTACGTATGGATGAATGTGTTGGAGACCATTCTGGGGAGAAATATTTTAACATGGCAGTCTACTTTTATAATAGAATTAGATGTGAAGCCTAAAATTTAAACTTGTTCAATACAAATACATTTCGATACAAATACTACTCATGTGATTATTATCTCATGGCTCCAGAAAGGATCCGTACACATACACTTACACACCGATCTGATCATATCTTCATATTTCATATTAAAAACAGTACGTGCTATAGATACATTGATTCTTATTGATATTTAATGCAACGCTGAAGTAAAAACCTCAGAATCCACCAATGGGTGTTCTCTGAATCCACAAAAAACGATCTCCGAATCCACGAAGAACTTTGAATCCACGAAGAAATTTAATAAGAGAAATTTTATTGATAAAAAGTTATATGCCTCTAGGGCTTACAAGACTATTTAAATAGAAAATAAAAAAGACTCCTACTATGACCCGAACTTTGCCAAAAATAGAAATAAGTTTTAAAAATAGAAATAAGAAAACTCTTCTTAAAAGACTCCCTATGATTAGGGAAGTAAATCGGTCAAATTTAGAATTAAACCGGATTTGCTTCCTAATCAAAATAGAATCCTAAAACATTACCTAAAATAGTAAAAAACTGACAAAAACTCTGATATCTCTAAATCCGAAGGGAATTTGGCGAAATGGACAGTGGCAAACCGAACAACAGTGGGTTTGGTTGATTCTGCCTCGAAAAAATACGCGATTTACATATATAATTCATTCAATTCTGACGTACGGTTTGAGAGATATGACATGTTCTTCGTTGCAAGTTATTTTCCTCGACCAGGCCCGCGTTTGGGCTTGTGATGGTCTTGTTTCTCCATAAATATGTTCGCAGTGTGTTCTACATCAGTAACTACGTTGCGTCGATAGAGGTCCGGGTGCTAACGCGGACATGGGTGCAGATATGGGACACAATAAATTTGTAAAAGGTAGGGTACATCAACAGGACTATATATATACACAAGGAAATTAGTAATATATATGAGATTGATATTGTTTTATCATTCACATCTTATGAGAACTAAGATCCACATTTATGTCTATTTTATTGAGTAGATTATAAACTGAAAAATGTCCCGTTTTCGAACTAGATACCCAAACGATCCTTTAGAATTATACTTATGAGTTGGATATGGACCGAAACAAACCTCACCAAAGTCCAACAAGCTGCAAATTTTGAGGTTGAGTGTCAGATATAAATTTGAGGTTAAGTGCAAGATTTACATCCAAGAAGTGTATTACGTGTGTTTTAAACTAAAACATGTATTATCAAATTGAGCATGCATCCGAATATATGTATGCATACATTCCAGAAGTGTCCAAGCAGTGTCGGACATGGACATGGATACGGGTCGTGTTGGACAGTCCGGGTAACTTTGATCAGCAAATCTTGATTTTCCAATTCTATGCATAACAATTCATATTGAAAAAGATTTTCCCAGGATCACGACTTTCATGAACAGACACAATACAACATAACACATCAACACATGAAAAATTATAGAATGTAACGCTATGGAATAACATGAACATTGCATGAGTCTCATACTCATATGTGTCTGATATACATGGCTTCATAATAGACATTACGTGCAAGTGGACTTTTTGTTATGGAAACTGCATTATATCTCGCCATGTTCTTTATTTCCATCCACCCCATCTCTAATCATAAACACCGTGAACTATAATGGATGATAATTGTTAATATCCATATTCACTAAGATGCCACACATGGCTTCAAAACATTTTGTAATGGAAACTGCATTACATCTCACCATGTTCTTTATTTCCATCCATCTATCTCTGATCATAAACACCATGAATCATAATGGATGCTTATTGTTAATATCCATATTCACTTAAGGGAATGAAGATTTTAATCAGATTTGGATGCCTTACATATCTGTTTTACACCCCTAAGTGATATGCCCAACTGCTTTAATAATTATCAAGTACATTTGATTTTATGCAACCGCTAGAATGTCAAGATTTTCTTATTGTCCTCTGATTTACACCTTTAACAAAGCTGAGGGCAGAAATATTGACACACTCTGACTTGACATCCTAATGCTTTGTTTTGCTTAAGCACCAGTTGTTTAAAATATATGCCATCAATTTTAGAAAAACTATTTGTTACACTAAACTGTTAGATTAATTTTTAGGAAAATGATATAGTGTTCCTGATTGACTATTGCCCTTCTGGGCTGGAAAATCTTTAATGTTGATTGAAAAAGAGAGTGTTACTCCTCACAAGTTGGACGATTCAACTACAAAGAATGTAATGATTAGCATACAACTCAAGTAGATGTAACATTTTATAAATAAGGATGCTATACTGCTAGAGGAAGTACTCTCTATACACTGTGGTTTAATAAGAATAATTTTCTATATCTTGGTGTTATTAAAGATGTATAGATATATCTGTGGAAGTCCTAATATTGTTCCTTCATATATTGAATAGAAAGTAAAATATAACCAGTAAAGCATTTATCTGTGCACAATAGTTATTAGAAAGTACAGATTAAATAAATGAAAAGGAAGTTAGTTATAGAAACCTCACCCTCTATTGAAAATAATATCAGTAAGAACATCACTCTGGGCACGGGGATCATTAAGAGGTTCAAAGCATTCATTCAACACATCTAGCGCAATATGAAGTTTGCTATGGTACTCGGCAATGGTTTCATCATCAAAATTATCAGCACCATTCTCTTTGTTTGATCTCAAAATAGTCCACGATAAACCTTCTACAGATGTAGGGTTGGATTTTCCAAGCAACTTATGGAAATGATTAAATATCTGCAAATTGGTTAGTAGAATATCTTGAAGCAGCAATAACTTGACTGAAAGGAATACTTTTTGAGATCATTTAAAAGAGGGAAAAATCATAATGCATGTAAAACTCTCCATAAAACAGTAAATAAATAGCTAAAAGTTACAGGTGGAGATGCAATTAAAGAAGGCGCAGAAACAAAAATTCATTCAAGGGTGTACACCATTGTTAAGAAACTTAACTAGTGAAGACTGAAAGACGCTGTAAAAATCCAATTAAAATTTCTTAAGAAGAATAATCTCAAATCTCAAATATTAATAATAATAAAAATACTATACTTTGATGTATCTTTTTTCTCGCTCGTTTATTGAATTGATTAAGTTTTTAGTCCAAAAATGCACTAAACCAAAAGAGAAGATGAATTTTCCTTTTTTATCATATTTTACTTTTTGTATACTTTAATCCACAAAGGAAAATGAAAGGAATGTTTATTTTACACTATTGACAATTTGTAGAAGTATTCATCCTCAATCTACAACTGTCTAGGCATGAAAATATTCAAAAGTTTTTCTCCAAAACTTCCATTCCTAACTAAAGTTGATCTGGATCATTTTGAAATATACTTCTACCGGAATATACATATTCATTTAGTAATATATAAAGATTGAAAAAAGGAATCTTTAATTTAGTATATTTATTCCTTTAAGAGTTTAGATTTATATTTAAAAAAAGAAATATGTGTGATAAGATTTAGAATCTTGATATCAGCGTTAGCCAATTTGGAAGTTTCAATGGTTTCGGATTGAAAGTATTGGATATGGGTATTGAAAATTTAGCCAGTTTTGGTGACTCACATGGTGTCTACATAGATTTCTTTTTATTTCTTTACTAATACAGCAGTATGCTTTTACTTCAGACCCTAGTTATCCTACTATTTTAGCCATATTCAATTACCAAGTATTCAATCTGTATTAGTAGCCATTAGCTGATACTCGGATATCTAACAGTTTCATATTGATCATATTGATATGGTTACAATTCCACAAAATGTGGTCCACACGTTATCTGTATTGAACAATACTTGAAATCTTTGAGACTGACATAAATAACCCTTTGAGACTGACATAAATAACCACCTCCATAGAGTGGGAACTTATTGGAACATGACTGATGCAGCTCAAAAGCAAATCATTTTCTAAGCTCACATTTAAAGATCATAATCAATTCTCCTTTGATGGCTTAAAAGGTGTGGCTTGCATCTGTAAGGTGAGATACCACAGTGTTCGCTCTTTCTAAATTAACTGGTTATGAAAATATATTAAAGAGATGTGAAAACATTGAAACAGTTTCCAATGAAAGAGCATACACGACACCATATTAGGTAGATTTAGGTGTTTCTCAGGCCATCATGTCGCACAGCCCCTACTTATAGATTACTATTACTATCATAAAATACATGATAAGATTCCAATAATATAACCAAAGGAATTTATCCCCGATGTGCGAGGCTGGGCTTTGTGGCTGGGAATTTATCCCCAATGTGCGAGGTAAACAATCATGTGGAATTTCTCATTTAAGAAAGATGTCATTTTCTATATTAGGTGAAGTACAAAGAAATGCACAAAATATCAGATGTAGCCAGCGTTCATGAGCAAAAAATGAAGGTAATTACTAGAAGCAACACTTGGTGAAATACACATGAAGCAGTAGAAACTTGTTATCCCCACAATGATGTATTATATAACTCTTATGCGGCTTATGCCAAAATGTAGAAATATACCTTAGTACAACTTTTACTGCAAGCCCAACTGCCAATTGGACAGCTGTTAAGCTGGGATGATTCTCTTTTATTTAAGCAACCCACATGATCTGTTAGGAAATAAATAAAACAAATATGACACCAGATAGGTTTATCATTAGGACATGTAAGCGTTTATCTGCTTGCATGTTAAGGAGTAAATAAATGACTTACATCCTAGCTCACACTGATCACAGTACAATATTGATTTATCTGTGAACAGATTAGTACCACAGTTGAATTCACTAAGGCCACATATGCAACATCGACAGGACGCACAATACCAATTTCCTTCAGGCACGCCCTACGTTAAACCAAAATTCAAGAGAAAGTTAATTATAGTATTATACAATAAATTTCATCTTCTCAAACTTTCATCTCATTTTCTGAATAAATTGAAATATGATAGAAACCACAGCAAGATTATTCATAATCATGTTCTGGACAATCGAGAACAAACTGTTGGGAAGTACAAAAAGGAAATAATCATCAGAAAAAATAGAAAAAAAAATCTAAGATTTAGAAGATGGAAAGTCAGACGAACCATACAAGATTAACAAAATGTAGAACAACATTTTTGTGCAAAATTTCATATTGTTCCCAATAGGCTAGAAATATTCCTAGTACAAAGTCCAAGTGATACATGAGGAAATGAGCTTAAAAATGTACCTCTAAACCAATGCAATCTGTATGGAAAGCTGATGGGCAGTGATCACAGAGCAGTAGCTCACCACCATCAAAGCAGACAGAGCATTCAGAGTCATCTTCACACTGGGAGCAATTCCTCTTTAATCGTACTCGTGGGTCATATTCAGGCTTATTAGCAAGTACTTCTTGCAATTGATATTCTAGCAAGGACTTTCCACCTCGAAAGATTATGCTGGCAGCAGGTTGGGAAGTGCTGCAACCAGCATGTGCCTCAAAGTTGACAAGACTGAACACCTTATGGCAACAGCTGCACTTAAACCCATCATGAGTTACCCTCCCATGTTTTATAGGACGGCCATCTGTTTTACGAATGTAAATTATCTTTTGCCGTGGTAATATCACACCTTTGTCAATAAGCCAAGACAAAACTGTTTTACTAATCCGTTCAGAAGTGGGAGGTTCTACAAGTTTTGGTCTTTTCCTGGTGTACACGGAACATGATGAAAATCTGCTGTTTGATCTTCTCTGCTGCTTAGTATAAGCTCCCATCTTCATTTTTCTTTTTCGTTTGTTACTAGAAAATTCACCTGATGGTTGCGGGACCAATTTATTGCATACCTTTGAAGATTTAGTGTCGGTGCTTCTGGTAGACTTCTCAGAAGATTCATTTTGAGAATTTTCCAAGAATCCCTTACATGCTCTATAAAGAGAAATATAGTTTTTCCCATTGGGCGAGGTATAAACTAACTCCTTCTTCATTTTCTTGTCTTTCATCCACAAGTTCCAACCCGTTTTCTTAAGATGCTTCTTTGCATTTTCTATCGATGCTTTATCTTTCTTTTGTTTTCCTTTTTCTATGATATCGACATATTTTTTTATTGCTTCTTGTGGATTCCCTTTTGTTAGGTCCACCTTACATGAGACATTGTCCGAAAGCATAGTTTGTTTCCCTGAAGGAGAACAGCTACCACTAGACGATAATCGTCCATTAATGCCTGCAGGAGTAGAGACCAACAAAGAACGAAAACAAGATAAACCTTCTGAATCTGTCAGTTTTATGGTATCTATGGAGTCTTCAGTGCACTTATTTTGGAAAGAGTCATCTCCATCAGGTGCAAGTAGCCCAATGTCCATATTAGAAAATTCTACATGATTTTTGATAGTATTTTTGTGCTTGGAGCAGCCTCCCTCGAGGCTGTCATTTCTCTGCTTTCCGTCCATCAAATCACAGCAGACCTTATTAAGGGAATAGTAGCAGTTATTTCCATCAGGTGACAGATAACGGTACCTTTGAATTGTGTCTCGTTTAAATTCAATGCTCCAACCCTGATGCACAAGATGCTTTCTTAATTTCTCAGTGTTATGATTGTTTTTTGTGTTCCTGTCACCCTTGATGTAACTTGCACATATTGATTCTAAGTCTGTACAATATACAGGTTGAAATACTGCAGGTTTCCATGATTCTTCATTTTGGGATGATGAGCAGCCTTCCACTTCATAGTTCGAATCTGAATCATCTGTCTGGAAACCAGTAAGAACATTGTTGCCAGATCATTAGAAGTAAAAAAAAGAAAAGAGCATTAACTAAATTAGGAATGCTTGTTGGTAAAAGTTTTATGACCGAAACTGATCATTTGAGCCTTCAACATTTACTGGAAAAAGGTCAATATAGAGCAAGTAGTTTTGTATGACTTTGACTATAGAGTGAAGTATAAATCTGAAAGGCTCAATAATGGTACTTATGGGTCATTAAGAAATGATGATAACGGTGGGCGTTGATTGAAGGGTAAGAGAATATTTCATGCGTTATTACTAGTGTGCACAGTTGGCTGTCTGATATTTATGAAATGGTGTCAAAAGATCCATACTTCCATGACTTGGACCCCAAATTGACTCAAGGAGAACTGGAAGAAGGGAAGTACCTTAAAGATATAGGAGTATACTGCTAAAAGAGAAAATTCCTTATTGCTCCCACATCCCATTACCTCAAGCGGAAACTTCTTAAAGAACATTAAAATATCCCCAATGTCCGTCATCCTCGAGCAATTGAAAAGAAGTTTCTATTAGGTAGGAGTGCAAGATATATATCCAGGGTGATCATGAAGCTTGTAATATCAATCAAAAAGCTAAAGGGAAGAATGTGGCTACTCCTGGACTAATCCAGTCTTACCATATCTGAACAGACTTAGGAAGATGTTGCGATGGATTTCACAGAACAATGTGTTCTAAGTGGTAACGGATTGGTTGACCAAGTATGTACACTCCTTTCCGATATCTCATCCCTAATCAGCTCAACTTCTTAACGAAGCCACAAACGAAGAGTAGTACAGCATAATTCGATGCTTTTATTGTCATAATTCCC
>JBAKGM010000326.1:21363097-21378245 GCA_037177215.1 Asparagus racemosus | reverse complement strand
ATTACATTTTGACAATTACGTATATCTTCTTCTTTGCTTCATATTGCCTTGAACTCATCTTATGTCTTGAGTATCTCATTGAATATTATTGTTGATTTAGCTCTGATACGGCAAAACAAATGTTAGCACATAATACATACAATCAAGTAATATTTATTATCATCAAAATAATCATATCTTGGGGTCAAGATTCCTAACACATATATAATATGTCAGAATCCGCCTTCTGAATTGAAAGATATGATCGTTTCTTTGCAGAAATTAATAATATATGTGTATGCGCATTTAGCTTGTGATTATCTCGATCCTCCATAAAATTGTCCGTTAAGCGTCCTACATCAATATTCAAAAACTCACAAACTTGCCAGATCCTCAAAATAAATTGATATAAGGATTCAAATATGATAATGGACATATACGGCTGGATATGAAAAGAACAAGTCTACATTTATCGTTACTTTTTTAAGAAAATAAGCAAAAATTATAGTTATTAAAATATTGTCAGTTATCCTGTAAATTTCTCAAAAAAATACGTCTAACCAATCCTGTAAATTTCATAAATGTGAGACTTCTAACTATTTTACAGATGGATATAACAATGTGATACTCTCAGAATCTACATATTATCTAAAAAACGAAAGGGTATTATGGCTCAATGATGGCAAACTCCGAGCTATACTCTCATAAAGGGCACGGAAGAAAAAGCAGAAGAAAAACAACGAATTATTCATAATGAATTTTTGTTATCAGCAAAGAACCAGAGAAAAGCGTTTTGAATTAGAATGACCAATCCATATGTCTACAATAAATATTTAAAATAGGTTACTTTGAAAAAAAAAGTGTCTAGTGTTGTGCTGAAGTAAGAAAATAGTTTCAGCTCTCTCCCATGTCTCAGGTAAATTTGACGTTTATAGAGATGTAAAAGTAAATGACTATTAGGATACAAAAGACGTTTGTATTATAACAACCTAGTAGCGAGAGAAAGAGAAGAAAAACATATTGTCACACTTTCCTACAAATTATATGAGCTAGAATTCTGCAATTTTACCTTGATGAGCGTTGATTAATTCATTAAAGATAAACGTTGATTTCTTCCTTTCAAATTAATCAGAAGAACGTTGTCTTTATTGCACAATAACGCTTTTTTTTGTGATTATGATTGATATTAGATATTCATCAGGTGTATGACATATAATAAATAGTTTTTCAAGTTATACACACACACACACACACACATATAAAAAGACTAATACAACTATTTGAATCCGTGGGACCATGGGTCAAGCCGCATTTAAATTTCCGAATGTTTTCCATTGATTACAATCTATAGAAATATCAGAGATTGTTGTAAAAGGTTAGCTAAAGGATTAGGTGATTAGGTGAGAACCTTATGCTTTATAAACTCTGAGAATTGTTGCATACAAACAATTCTTGATTTACTACTATTTTCTCAACCACTTTCTTCCCGCCCTTTGCGCTCTGACCGTGACGCAAGCAACCCAAATAAAGTACTAGTCTATAAAAAACAAAATATTTAGTAAAACTTTGTACTCTAAAAATTGGAAAAAGAAAAAAAAAACATATTTCATTCTATATTTTCACCTTAGGAAAAAAAAAACCCTCCAATTCCCATTCCCCTTATTGTAGTTTAATTTATTCTGGGGTGGATGGGTTTTGTCGATCCAATATCACCTTCTTCTTCTTATTCTTCTTCAAATTCAGGGGAATAAAAGATTAAAATTTTATTAAATTTATTGTTAATCATTTTCCTTTTCTTTTTTGGTAATTCTTCAAGATGGCCTCATACTTGAGTTCATATGGACGGGCTTCATGAAGAAGAATGTTGTGAGTTTGAATATCACATTGTAATATATAAGGTATGATCTGCTCTTTTATAAATTTTCAATTTTCGATTTCATTCTTGTTGATGATTCTTAGATAAAAAAATATATAAGATCTTTTGTGTCAAGCTGCCTTAACAACAAAGCTTCTTTAACACTCATATATTTGCTCGGTCAAATTAAAAATTATCCTATTATTTTCAATATTTATATCTATGATTAATCTTTTCTTCAGACCTAGAACTTTACCATTATTATATTGACTCCCATTTCCTTTTTAGAAATTATAAATTGATTCTTGCATGTTCTTGTTTCTTATTAAGAAGTAACCATTCAATAAAAATTTCAAGACTATTTTCACACGCCCTACTTAAAGTGATAATTAATATTGCTATATCTAAATTCATCGAACGAAAATCGATTGCTTTAATCATAAAATGATTCAACAGCCATTTTCTTTCTTAATTATTTTCTCTAATAATAACCTCTCATGGACCCTGCAGGTTGACCATCTTTAATGGCAAAAATGAAGGGCTTGTTGAAGGGTCTAAGATACATCTCAAATATATTTGGTAAGTTTTACATTCATATCATTAATCCTTAAATTATTTGATTAATCCATTTGATCTGCACTGCTATTATTTCTAGATTTCTCCTATGGTACTAATTTTTTTTAATGAATTTATGCATTACAGAGGCAGAAGAAGAGGAGCAAGAGCAGGAGATGAGGATCGGTTTCCCAACCGACGTCAAACACGTGGCACATATTGGCTGGGACAATCCTTCTGTAAGTTGCTTAATTAATCATAATTATATAACTACTTGCTAGTTCATGACTAGTTGTTTCTTATCTACATTTTATGATTTATATCATATAATCTCCATATATATTGGTAGGGTACAAACTTTATTATAACACCCACATAAACATGGTGTTTTGAGCCATTTATGAGGAGGGGTAGAGGGACAGTTTGAAGATTGATTTTAACTGTTTTTCATGGTTAAAGAAATATCCCACTCCTATAAAATGTTATTATGGTAAGATTTGTGTGGATTAATTGGTGGACAAAACCACTTCGAATTATTCTTTTACGAAGTAATTGAGTTTTTGATTTAGTGATCATGATGTTGACGATCGAAAACAGATGGATGAATTCAAGCCAGATACTTCGGAGGCAGCTAGCGGAGCCGGGGGTAGCGTGAAGAGGAAAGATTCAGCTGACTCTCCTAAATCGCCGAGTCAAGGTTTACACCTCCTATTCTTATTGCTTGTTCATCACGACGTTATGTAATGTTAATCATATTGCAGTATTTAAACTATTTTTGTTTGGAGTGGTATGAAAGCGGTGTAGAATTTGTAGCTCAGTTATCATTACTCTGTTGTTCATTCATGGCATGTAAGTGTAAATTTAGTAGCGCCCATCTCAAGATGACTAATATTCCCTCGTTGTTCAAGAGGATGTAACCACTTACCCTGTGTGGATTGTGTTATTAGCATTTGTCTTCTAATACTAAAATTCAGTCGTTTGTTTTCTCCCATTAAATTGACTAGATAATTTATCATCATGAGATTTCCTTGTCATATGAGAGAATTTCTTTGTATACACCGACATAACACAATCTCAACTAAGTACTATTTCTCATATAACAATGATGTTGTTCAATCTCACCAAAGTAACTAAGACGAGAGAGAACCCCTCATATGTGAGCGTTCCTTACCATGATTATGATATAATATATTCATTAAAACTCTTTTCTTTTGGCAGATGGTAGCGGCAAGACTCGCGCCCCAAAACCCTCCAAGCGCAACTCCTCCGGCGACACCTCCTCCCCCACGCCCGCAGCCACAAGACACGGGCGCCGCCACCACCACCAATCGAACTCCGTCAACAGCTCCCCTGACCGTGCCGACGCCAAGTCCGAGGCCGGCTCGCGCCGTGGCCGCAGGGACCGCTGCTCCGGCGCCGGCGGCAGCAGCAGCGTCGACATGTCGGCGGACGGCGCGGCGGCGCCGGCTAAGCCTCGGCGGAGGAAGCTGAAGGGGTTGACGGGGTCGGGGAAGCCGGCGAGGTCGAAGGCGGTGGATGGGAGGGCGGCTGAGAAGAAGATTGGGGTTGTCAGAGACGACGAGGATGAAGATGAAGGCTGATGGTGCTTGGCAATTGGAGGCCGTTGTGTGTGAGTTTGAACTCATGATGTTACGGGAGCAATTTTGAGCAGCATTATTGCTGACTTGGCTGCTGATTTGTACTTGTTCTGTGCAGTGGAAAACAAACTCTGGTGTAAATTTTGTCATAAAGGAGTTATACAGCTTTGTATACGCGATGAAAATAGAATATGCTCTACAAATGTTACTTATTCAATCATAGCTGTTCATCATTTAATATATGATTATAATTTATGAAAATAGAATATGCTCCAAAAGGGAGAGGAATCATTGATTTTAACATGACTTTAACATACATTCGATCGATAAATGGGTGTGTCCAAGCGTACGACGCTCCCATCGTTGTGGATCTTGAGGACGGTCACATGTATTCAATTTTAACCTCACGTGGAAAGAGGTTGTTTCCAAGACTTAAAAAATCCGTGACTTTCGGGTCACAAAGCATCAACTTTACTATAGCGCCAAGGCTTACCCTCCTTTAAAAATATTATTATACGTTACTCGTACTTCCGTTCAAGTTGCTAAATTTGCAGCTATCCCGTGCAATCTAGTGATGTAAACAATTTTCTGATATCATCATTTGTAACCTTCTTAAAACTGCATCTTTTACATATAATTATATTAGTTAAGACCCTTATCTATATATAACATGTCACGCCCTTACTACCGATCAAAGCAATAATTACATAATCTCTGGTGATAAGGTTTTCCCCAAATTTTTTTTCTGAGACTCATTATAAGAATATGATTGTTGGAACTCATGAAAATTAAAAAAAAAAAGACCTTAAACCCATGTTTTTATTGTATTTTTTTCTTTTATGTGTATTTAAACAAATACAAAAATAGACAAATAGTGTTTGCAGGACGTTAAATATGGTAAGATATATGTTGAATGTAGCAGGGTATATATCTATTTATTTCATATATCTCTAGGGTTGGGCGTGGGCTGAGTTGACCTACAGGCTGACCCGGCCAAGCTCGGCATGGGTCACGACTCAGCCCGACCTGTTGTGGGGTGGCCCTGACCTGGCCCATGACATACCCAAGTCACGGGTCGAGCTGGGTCTACACTCAGAACCGGGATCAGAAAAGTAGACCCGGCCTACGCTGTCCCGTCCACGCCCAACCCAGCCCAGCCCATGATATATTTTTTGGTTAGGTTGCTGTTCCTTTAGCCCTTTGGATCTGCATCTAGCTGTTTAATGAAGATAAAATGTTATATGTCTTTGGCTCATGGGCCTTTTGGCCTATTGAGAAACAAAACAACGATTTTTAAGCTTGTCGCTGTCTACTTGGAAGGATTAAAAAGTTTAATACTAGTTTAAAAATAGTTTAATACAAGTTTAAATTACTAAAAAAATAAATTAGACATAATTTTATAATTATAAATACAAGATTAATATAATTAAAAAGGTAAAAAAATAAGAAAAAAAGTTGGACGAAAAATCCAAGGGCTGGTCCATGACCCACGGGCCGTGGGCCTAGTCAGACCCGACCAGCACCTAGGCGGGTCGTGGGCCGGGTTGGGTCCAGTCCCAGACACAGAATCAGAGAAGTATATCCAGTCCACTCTGACTTGGCCGAGCCCAAGTTAGGCCCGACTTGACCTTGAACCCGGCGGGCCGGGTCACGGGCCTGAACCTACGCAGCCCATGCCCACCCCTATATATCTCGTATATCGGGTAGAGCATAAAATCTAAATATTTTGTCTCTTTATTCTTACTTTCTATATTAAATTCCCTCTCAAGCATTAATATATGTACTCATCACTTGTCAAATACATCAATGAGTCATCACTGTTGCCTCATTTCGTATGCGTCAACCTAGTAAAGTGAGAATGAAATAAAATAAGAAATAAAATTGGAGGAGTATAGGAATATAATGATCATTTCTATTCTCACATTTCAGTGTGATTAGAGAATGACGTGGAAAGGCTCACCGCAGGTGACTCGGATTATTGGGAGGTTCTTATATAGCTCTCATGGTCTTGATTTCGATTTCGAACCGAGTTATTTAAAAATAAAAAAAAAGGAATGAAGCGGAAATGATATTTTTTTTTATTTTTGGTATGAGTAATCAATAAGTAATCAATGCATATTTGGTATTTTGTTTCAATTGTTTGATTCCTACTAAAGTGTGAATGCTCGTTCCCAAATATCTCATTTAGAATGCTTATTCTCACATAAAGTGTGAATGAGTAAAAAGTGAAAATGGACATTCTAGCTTCCAGAAAAAAAAAAGTTGTGTTAGTTTGCATGAATGAGAACCAAAGGAGGCGTGAGCTCTTTTAAGTCTCATTTGTAAATTTGACACCACGTACCAAAGAAAGCTGAAAAATTCATGTTGAGGTGACTCACTGGAAAATAAAAAGGACACCTACAAATATCTTACTGCCAATTTTAAATCCATATAGACAATATGTAAAATCATTATAAAACGTTAAAAAAATAAGTGAAAATAGGATAATTGAATCAATACAATAGATTAATATATCAATACAATCACCAAATTAAGAATTGACAATATGACATTCTAAAAGTGTACTCGAATAAGCAGAGGGTAACATCGAGCTACATGGGGAAGATAGCTTTAAAAGCATTGCACTCCTTAATCAAAGAAAAATAAATAAATTAAGAGAAAAATATAAAGATATGAAATATCTTCATCTTGCAACTCATCCAAGTCAAAATTATTGGACAATTTAAGTCTGGTATTGACACACCTATTATGGTACTCCGCATGGATGTAAGAATAATTTCAAATCCATTGAATGCCGTAATACGAGGATGTAAATCCAACCTAGCTAATAGAATTCTTGGTGTCAAAATTCACCCAGATTACTCTGTTGCTCTTCATGACCCTCACATATGTGATGTGGCGAAGTTGAGTATCAATCTTAAAGGGATTGAGATGAAACCCGGAAGCCGAGTGCTAGGAATACAATGGGAATCTATAATAGCACTTAGTTAAACATCTACCTTGTTTAGTAAAAAAATCTAGAGAAGTAATCAGTCTCTTTGAGGTACAACCTGGAAAAGGTAACACAACCTCAAACAAAAAGTTTAAATGACCTTAAAATTGATCTTGATTTAGAAATCAATTTAAGTCATTTAAAGCAATATAAAAAGATACAAATGCTTGAAGAAACATTTATTTGTTTCTGACAATACGACATATGTCAATCAACCAGTATCAAGAAGTTTCTCTTTCTGAAAAGAGGAAGGCTCTAGTTCATCCTCGAAAGAGTAAGAAGAAGTCTTGTATCCACGGAGAAGTATTCATCTTCCTGTGGAAAAACCAAGATGTCCAGTAATCACCCTTGAAACAGAATGAAAATTCATTCATTAAATCTAGATAAGAAAACAAGGGTCAACTGTTTCACAAGTATAACAGTTGCATACCCAGAATATAGAAGATTTATGCTCCATTCCTTAATAGACATTAGAGCCAATATAAGTATTGTCATAGGCAAATTTGTTCCTTTGTCATATAGAAGGCAATGCAAAAATCCTCAAATTATTATGTCCTTTAATGCTAAGGCAACGACAATGACTGAAAAAGTCAAAAACGTCCTTGTTATCTTTGAAACCATCGATAAAAGGGAAATTCCTATGACACTTTCTATCTATATCATGGAAAGTGATCATATTGAAGACATTATTATTAGGAATAATAACATAAATCATTGGTTTCCTATTACCATCAATAAATATGTTATTAAATTCAAATTTCTTCCAGATCAGAAGAAATTTTCCATTCCCAAAATCTCATTTATCCTTCAAATAGGCAAAGGTTTTTACCCTTACTCCTACAGCACAGCGTGGTGAATTAACCCCACCATAAAAAAAATTAAGCAACTCAATTATAACATCCCAGTTGCCAATGATTTTGAAAAAAACATTCACACAATGTTATCACCATTATGTAGTGATAATCCCTTGTTACATTTTAATAAAAACCCTAGATATTGTACAATCTAATTAAAGGATGATTACAAAGGGGAAAAAATTAGGGTTAATCCTATAGCGGCAAACCTTGAAGACAAAAAAGGGTTTGAAATTCAAATAGTAGAATTATTCAAACTCAATTTAATCCAAAAAACAGAATCAACTCATTCTTCTCCCGCTTTCATGGTAAGAAACCATGCTAAGCAAAAGAGAGGAAAGGTAAGGATGATTATTAACTATAAAAAGGTTAACGAAGCCACCACCAAATTCAATGGCTTCTTCATCCCCAATAGTGAATTGTTGCTACAAAGAATCCGAGATGCTAGATGGTTTAGTAAATTCGATGCAAAATCAAGATTCTGGCAGATCAAAATAAAAAATGAAGAAAGTAAAAAAGCTAACGGCATTCAGCTGTCCTAATGGTGGACATTATGAATGGAGCGTTATGCTATTCTGCCTCAAAAATGCTCCTCAAATATTCCACAAATGTATGAATAGCATTTTTGGGCATTTACTCTTTGTTGTCGTCTACATAGATGACATCTTAGTATTATCAAAAACTAAGGAAGAACACAAGAACACCTGATAGCAGTAGCACAACTATTGCTCAATCATGGTATTATTTTAGCCCCTAAAAAGATACCTTTAATGAAAGAAGATATCGAATTTTTAGGGGAAAGAATTAAGTGTGGTCATGTTGAATTACAAGACCATATTATTACAAAGATCAAAGAGTGCAAATATAATTTTGAAACTCTAAAAGATCTACAAAGCTTTTTTAGGTTTACTAAATTATTGAAGAAAATATATACCCAATCTTTCTGAAAAGATTTCTTCACTTTAGAATAAACTTATTAAAGAACAGAAGAAATATAAAGACATAAATAATAAAGGAGTAATCCATTGGGATACTAACAAAATTAAAATAACACTCAATGATGAACAATTATAAGAAATTGTCAACATCAAAAAAGAAATAAAAGAATAAAAAATTCTTTATCAACCACAATCTAGAGTAATGTATCAATACAATCACCAAATTAAGAATTAACTATATGACATTCTAAAAGTGTATTCGAATAAGCAGAAGGGTGTTTTCGTCATTTAATTCGTAGCAACTTCGCCTGACACCCCTCGCCTTTTAAAAAAGCAAGAGGTCCCTCGATTTCGCGGTTTTCAAATTAATAATAAAGACTCAAATCCTCGAAATTAAAAACCCTGACCTCAGATAATTAAAGAAAAAAGGGGGATTCTTTCAAATCGATAGATAAAACCCTAAAATTCTGCAATAAAAGCTAAGAGAGATGGCGGTGGCTGGTCTTTACCGTCGGATTCTCCCTTCGCCGCCGGCGATCGAGTTCGCCTCATCGGAGGGGAAGGTGATTCTTCTTCGATTCCTTTCGCTTCTCTTTATTTTCCCCCAAATTTATGATATCCATTGCTTGGATTAGGTATTGTCTACTAAAGATCCGTTGTTTACTAAATGTTGTATTACTCTCATCTCCGTGATCAAATTTCTGTTTGTATAGTGGTTATTAGGGATTTTGAAGTAGATTAATTGAATAAACAGCGCGAATAGGGAGCTTTTATTGAAAATTGAAGCAGGTTTTACGTTGTTGTTGAAAGCTGAAACCTTTTCTTCATTTGTGGAAGAGATTATTAGGAATAAGTTTTCAAAACCAACCATTTTTTAACTTTATTTTCAAAATCGACATGTTTATCATTTATTTAGCATTTTCGACCCAGTTTCAGCCAGCTGGTTGAAACTGGGTCGAAAATGCTAAATAAGTAGGAAAAACTTCATGTGATTTAGAATCACGAGAAGTTTAGCACTTAATTATCCAGGGCTAATCCTCCCCCCTACTCCAGGCAATTTTGATCAGTGGTGTTTAATTAAGTGCTAAATTTCATGGGATTCTATCCCATAAATCCCGTGAAGTTTTTGCAACTTATTTAGCATTTTCGACACTGTTTCAGCCAACTGGCTGGAACTAGGTCGAAAATGCTAAATAAAAGATAAATGGGTCGATTTTTGAAAATAAAGTTCCAAAAATGATGGTTTTGAAAATTTGTCCAAATTATTATGATAAGCTAGAATCAGTTACTGAAGTCTGTTTTTCACTTGATTGTAATGGATATTTCCTCATCACAGTTGCAAGAATGATTGGTCGGAGATATAAAGAAAAAAATGAGGTGATTGTACTAAACAGTTGACATGTCAGAGTAGCATAACCAAATTTGCCGTGCAATTAACCGTCAAAATCCCACGATTATTCATGCATAAACTAACCACGTCAAATTCAGTTTTATATATCCTCAACCGTGCCAATTGGCTTTGTTAGAGCAAGTCTGTATCCACCATTCAAGATGCCACAATAAATCCTGACATTTTTAGTTTTTCTTTTCCTTTGGGTGGTGGGCTTATGTGTTGGAAGTTCGGCCTGTGTGGAGTTACAGCACAAGGTTGAGGTCGACGACCTAGCGTGGACTTTGCACCATGCAATGCCCCATCACAAGAGGACCCCATAGTCAATATACTCTTCTCTGTCACCTCAACTAACATATATCAGATGGAGATATAAATAAAAGAAAGCCTGGCCAGGGCTTTATTAACACGCTGCGATCCTTTATCAGGACTGAAGCATCATCCTGTCAATCATCTCAACTACCAGTGGTAAAATGAATCAAAGGGATGCAAGGTGGTGGATCTTATCTGGATCATGAGAATACTCTTTGTATTGCGGACCTAGTTCATCAAGGTAACATCTTGGTATGAACCTCAAGCATCTAGTAGGTTCATGGCAAATACAGATAATTGAACTGGTGTTTAGGTCATGTATTTCCAGCATGAAAGAGCACGCATTGACTTCGAGCAATTTCACTTTTTTATTTCCTTTCCCCTTAAGATTTGTACTGAGAAGTTAAACTTGTCATTTATGATACTTAAGTATGATTATACCACCTGAAAATTGATGTTCTCTTTATAGTCTATGCATCGTGTCTTTTTGGTGTATTACAGTATGAATGTATTTTTCAGTTTTATGCAATGAATGTATTTTTCAGTTTTATGCACTAATTCTCTCTTTGTCTGTTACTATCCTGAAATTTCAGCAACTATTCTCTGAAGCCCTACGAAATGGAACCATGGAAGGATTTTTTAAATTGATTTCCTACTTCCAAACACAATCTGAACCTGCATACTGTGGGCTGGCTAGTCTATCTATGGTCTTAAATGCACTTGCAATTGATCCAGGAAGAAAGTGGAAAGGTAAATACATGTTGCAAGTACTGAAATATTTATAGCTGTAGCCATTTGTTAACGGCATAATCTTGCATCAGAATCACCATGTGCAGCACACTCTTTCTTTCAGTAGTATTTCACCTTAAAGTCCCTGTTCTAGAAACGATTATAAAGATCTTTAATCCTTGTCTTTTACTTATATAGTTCTCATTTGCTATTTGGCCCTTAGTAATAATCTAGTTTTCAGGTCCTTGGAGATGGTTTGACGAGTCCATGCTAGACTGTTGTGAACCTCTGGAGAAAATCAAAGCTGAAGGGATCACATTTGGGAAAGTTGCATGTTTGGCTCATTGTGCTGGGGCTAAAGTTGAAGCATTGCGTACAAGCCAAAGCACTATTGATGATTTTCGTAAACATGTCATCAAATGCACTTCATCTGAAGATTGTCATGTGATCGCTTCATACAATAGAAAAGTTTTTAATCAGGTTTATATCGGTTCTTCTAAGATACTTTATTTCAGTAACATGTTAATTATATACACTAGATTGAAGGAAGTCTTCTAGTGCTCGGCGTGGCCTTCAGTTCATTTTAGATGAAACGCAGGAAGGTACTTGAATTTTGTGAGATCATTTCCTGTAAAAGCATAGCATTGTTGTAAGTAGAAAATTCATGATGTCAAATTAACGATTGATCTATTTGATCTAAAGGAGTAACCTGGTTACAGTGAGTTTATCTTAGTTCTGCATTATTTTGGCAGCACTTTTTATTTGCTGATTGTTAGGTCATTATTGCCAATGCAATGTAATTAAGTCAACTGTCTGCTCAAACCTTTAATATGTGTTCAAGTTCTTTGATATATTTGTCATGTTATCTGCATAAACTTACATCTATTTTCTTCTTTCATTTTGTAGATACGACATCAATCTTATACATTAAACTCGTCTGATCATAAGTTGAAGTTTTTAGCGATAGCTGATTTAATCTCTTATCATACAATGCACATCATCATGCCTATCAGCAGATCTGTTATGAGGAGTCATGACCTAAGAAAATGATCTTATCAACATCGATTCATGCATGCATTGGTTGGTATGTTAATGTTTATGCTCTTATTGGCACATAGAATAAGATGTATAACTTTCATCTGAAAATAAATGCCTCTCAACTCAGCAAATAATGAAGTTGTTCAGCTTATCCACCATCCCTCTTCCATTGATCACTATAGAGATGCACCTTTCTTTTATTAGTTTATCATTGTCAGCTTCCTTTCTACTATCTAAATCATCCATTGTAACATTTACCAACCACGTGTGGAAAATGCACATAAATCTCATTAAATTGTCTCCTTTTGCAGACTGGAACTGGTCATTTTTCACCAATTGGTGGTTATCATGCTGGGCATGACATGGCACTCATTTTGGATGTTGCGCGTTTTAAGTATCCTCCTCATTGGGTACCTCTTTCACTTCTCTGGGAAGCGATGGAGTCAACAGATGTGCTAACTGGACATCCTAGGGGGTATGATTTGCTTATGCTTTCACAGTAAATTAAAATAATTTCAGGCAGGAGTATTTTAACTTCCTGCAGTTTGGGGATATACGAACGATATTATCTTCTGTTATGATGCCTAATCACACTTCAAACACTGATAAAATAAATTAACAGCTTTTCTGAAAGCATATGAGGACACTAAAAGTAGGATTACTCTTATCATCATGATTGTATTTTCTCGAGTGGATTTTTCCCCTCTAGTTTCAGTATGCTGACCTCCACTGACTTCACTGTCTCCAACCATTTTGCAGGTTCATGCTTATTTCAAAGCTTCAAAGAGCACCATCACTGCTTTATACACTGGTATTATTTATTCATTATTACATGTTTGCTGCAGTAAATTATGAATTTCCACTTTTTTGTTCACCTTATGCAAGTTGAGCAATCAATAAATAAAATTAAGTTTAAATTGAATGATTCAAATTTGAATGTGTTTAGAATGCTGTCTCCTCCTTCAACCCCTCGTTGGGTCCATTCGCTGCGCTCTCTTCTCTTCCTCTGGGTGCAGATATGGGTTGGATCTATGTATAACAAAGATCTTTACCTCAGCCCTATTAGAAATTTATAGTAACTAGCTGGGAATAGAATTACTGGCCCCATAACTTGGGGAGGTAAATTGTCAAATGCCATGATTTGCAGGGTAGTTTTCAGAATATGGAACATTTGGGGATAGATATGTGAAAAGACATCGTAAGATATGTAGTCCTACCATACTAAACTTGGTACAACCACTTACGTCTTTTCCAACTCCTATTTCCACGTGTTATAGCTGCATGCCGTCTCATTTTCATGAGCGAATAATTGAATCTCAAATTCTGGGCATTTTTCTGCAGAGTTGCAGACATGATAGCTGGGTGAGTACAGCAAAGTATTTGATTGACGACGTCCCTATTCTCTTGAAAGCAGAAGGCCTAAAAGCAGTTCCAGATGTTCTTTCCCTTATTTTAAAATCTCTGCTCTCCCATGCTGGGGATTTCATCAATTGGGTTGTGGAAGTAAGACTACGAGAAGAAGATGGTTCTGCCTTGAGCCAAGAGGAGAAAGGAAGGCTTTCTGTCAAGGTTTGTAAATCATATCAAATCATCATTTCTTTAATCTCATCTGTATCATCACACGTTTCTTTTCTTTCAGGAGGTTGTAATGCAACAAGTTCGTGGAACTGAACTATTTAAATACGTGACAGATTGGCTATCTTCTATAAGATCATGTTGCACAATCGCAGCTTCTTTACTTGATAAAGATTCATTATCGAAGATTGCAGCCAGTGTATGTTGCCAAGGCGCCATGCTTTTAGCAGGCAAACCTGGGGAGTACAAAGGATTTTGTTGCAGAGCAACATGTGTCGAATGTTTGAAAGGCAACGGAAATGGGTCTGTAACTGTCATTTCAGGAACAGTAGTCTCAGGTGACAGTGAGCAAGAAGTTGACATGTTGGTGCCTGTGACCCCATCAAAATCAAGCTGTTGTGGTTCAGGTCCAAGCAACTGTGCTGTGGTTCACCCAGTAAGTGACGATGTTTTAACAGTTTTGTTATTAGCTTTGCCTGCAGATACCTGGGTTGGTATTAAGGATGAGAACCTGTTGGCTGAAATTCATAATGTAGTTTCAACAGAGAGACTACCTGATGTTCTTCAAGAGGAGGTTAGTGTTCTACCTCTACTACAGTTTTCACTTCTAATATTAAGACTGTAAGTTTACCTGGTATTCTTGATTCATAACGATGCATGTGTGGGCTGAATTCCAAAATTTTCAAATTCTAGTTTTTCCATCATATCATCGCGATTCGCGTGTCTTAGATAAATATTTCTTGCAAACAAATTTTCATGAAAGCATGCCCTAAAAATTTTCTGATTTTCAGATCATATGGTCTAGTCAAAGGTCACAAATAGAGTACACAGCTCACATATTTAATCTGCAGAAGAAAGGAAGATGGTTTGTTTTACAGGAGCATTGAGTTACCATGTGTCTGAAAATGCATTATTTTCTCTGTTTGTTATGGGTTAATTAACCTTTAATACCTTAAAGTTTCTCCAATTTTTAACTTTGATATCCAGAAGTTTGTTTTGCCCAAAAACTACCCCAAAGTTTTAAGATGTAGTTTACCTTGTTGACTTAATCAACAGTGAATTTAAATTGCCCACTGGGGATGTGCATGATGTTAACTAGTGCTTGTTTTTGCTACAAATCAATGGCAAATTCAGTTCCTTGTGTTTGGGAAAGTGAAATGATGGATTTATTCTTTTGATTCCAATATGTTTAGGTTTATATAATTCAAGGAGGAAGGGATTTGTGGCAAATTTCTTTTCAGTACAGTTAGTGGTGGAGCCAAGATTTTCTCGCTCGCGCGCGGGGGTTTTGGCGGGGGGGGGGGGGGGATTTAACCTTTGTCCCTCCCACATC
>JBAKGM010000326.1:21311199-21325344 GCA_037177215.1 Asparagus racemosus | reverse complement strand
GAAAATAATGCATGAGAAAAGTGGAAGCATTGAAACGATGGCACTCAAAACTAAATGATTGGTGAACTGCTGTTAAGCAGTGAATCTCTTGTTTTAAAATTTATAATCTTAGGATTTAACATGGAGGGCCTACTTCAACTTTACATTCATATTCAATCTAAGTGTGTTTTGTGTCAGTTACTTGAGTAGATAGTTTACTCACATTTGCTATCAATTCATTGAGTTACATCAAAATGCATATCATATCCTTATCATTTCATTCTGATGCCTCCCAAATATTTCATAATTATTGCCTACTGTTTTTATAGTCCCCACTGCAAATTATAGGTTAAGAAAATATATTCGAGTGATGATAGAAGCTGGTGACAACTTTCAATAAAGTTTTTAACACGTTGAAATGCCAACAAGCAATGTATATTAGAAAGAATCTCATAATGAGCTCGATCACCATATCTATAAAATAGTAATTTAATTAGGAAGGGATTACAAAGAGCGAGACTTGAATTTATTTAGGTCAAATTAAGAAAGTAAGGGGTTAACTAGTTATTAATGAAAGTGAGATTGTCACATAATATCAAATATGTTCACACCAAACAATATGAATTCATGAATCCGCTTTTTGACTACGAGGTTTGAAATTAAATAGCTTGAAAATGATCATAATTACGACAAACGTTGAGAGTTATGATTTTGTAGGTTTTGACATACATTTATACGTTTGTGTTATGTTAAAACAGTGTAAGCATCACAACATTTTTCGGTGGCATACTGATTTTACTTGATGAATGTATAAAGTGAGATGCGCTCATTTTTCTTTATGAAGACTCACAGATGAAATTGTATCACTTGAGAATAAGCTCATATTCTTAAATCTTAATTGTCATTAATTTTAGATGACTCAAGTCGCATGCAACTAACATTACACTTGATTTGCTCAACTCTTGCTCGGGTGAGATAAAAACTTCAAGAGGTATACATCCAAATGCATTAGGTTTAGGATAGTTATTCCTAATCGATTGGGAGATAAAAACTCTATCTCTAGTCAAAGTAAAATAGATCCCAATCCAAGTTTAATTACAACTAGTATAATAGACGTGCTTTGCATGTGGACATACTTTTTTTAAAATTCTTTTTCTTTGAGTGCAAAATTATGAAGTTATTTTTGTACTAATATAAATTCTTATATTAATAAAGAAAGTTGTGTATAAAGAAAGTTGTGTATAAAAAATTTTGATATGAGCATTCTCTTTTATAAATAGTATAGATAGCTGAATACAAGGATAAGTTCTCAACTGACTACGAAAAAAGGATAAATTCTCAAAATTCCTAATAGAGGGAATAAAAGGGTACGTCCTTGATCAAACTCCGGCTGGATATATTCCTTCTCTTGTCAAAACTTTTAACCAAACAAAGAATATGTATCCTATCTAATACTAAACCAAGCAAGGGATATAGTTTAAAAAGGATGATATGAATTTCTTTTTTTCTTTCAACAGTGTGGTATAAGTTGTTCATGCAGCAATCTTCCTTAGTAAAAAGAGTTCAAGTGTCCCAACTTTTTCTTGGCGGGGAAAGGAAAACAGTACACTGTACATTTGGTGAAAGCTTTTACTTTTTTCCCACCAACTCTTTTATCCCCTTCTTGAATTGATTGATAACAACTGCTTCCGCTCAACACAAAGTCTCCTGTGGAGCCGTCCCTCGTGCCCTCTCGTCCTTGGTGTTGGAGGTGGCCCCACCATCTTAGTCATTGCTCCATGGGTTAGGACGTAGTCCGTACATAGCTCTTATTTGAGTAATAATAAACTCTTATTTGGTGCTAATATTTATTTGGGATGATATAATATGGATAAAAACATATATACGAAGGTTACGAGGCGAAACGACACGAAAAATCAGCATTTACGCTGATTTTAGCCTTAGAACTATTGATAGTCAAGGAGGATCCATAGATGATTAACGTTCATCGATGGTGTACAGTGAACAATAGTAGAATTTCAGCAAGTTGATTTCAAACCATCGATGGTCTATAGTGACCCATTGATGGTGTATAGTAACCAATTGTAGATTTTCAGAAGCACGAAATCAAACCATTAATAATTTACAGGCACCTATCGATGGTGCTCAAGGAACCATCGATAGTCATGAGTAACCATCGATGGTGACAAAGGTTTTTAGCATATTTGAAGAGTTAATCACAACCGTTCGTCGATCCCTTTCATCTCCAATTTCCTAATTTGTTGGAGGCTATGTAAGATTGAAAGAGATAATATTTGAGGAGAATTCTAGGGTTTGAAAGGAGAGAGCTTGTAGAGAGAAAATTGTAGGGTTTGTGTTAAGAAGATTGATTTGTGATTTAAACTCCTAGAGCCTAAACAAACTCTTTCTCGTCACGTTCAATATCTTCGAATCATCTTAGCGAGAAGAGTTTTCCTTAAACTCAACATCTACATTGTTCTTCATTGAGCTTTGCTTTAATCTTTTGAAGGGCGGTTTGTTTAATCAAAAAAGCTGTAAGACCTTTCTGATTCTATGCTTAAACTATTTTTGGTTCTTCGTTTAAAACTTATTTTTATAGCATACTCAAGCCGGTGATAATTGAGGGTTGAAACTAACTAGGGCTAGGTGTTACTCGCTGTGGAGAATTAGGTTAGAGGACTGATTTCGGGTAGATTTTAGAGTACGGTCTTTATAAGCCTATTGAATCGGGTTATGATTCAGGAGAACTCTTCGTATAGTGAGGAAGTCTCTTCGTAAAAAGAAAGAGTGAACGTAGGATTGTTATCCAAACATCTACAAAAATCTGACGTATTCCTTTGTTGGTTATTAATTTGTTTGTTCACTTCTAATTTTCTATATTTTCACTGTATATAGTGTATTTCAGGAAAAAACTGTAGCAAACCTATTCACCCATCTCTAGGTTTCAATCTCAGATCCAACAAGTAGTATCAGAGCCTCTTTACCCATCTTTAAGATGTCTAGTTTGACCACGACAACAGGTTTTCTGAGGCACACGCAATGAACTGACTCCCACTTTTCGATGAGACAAAAAAATCAGATTTTTACCTACCTACATCTTAAGATCTATACGTAGAAGAAGATCCAAGATAGAAGATTACCTGAAGCATGCAGATAAGCAACATAAACTTGCGTACTCATGGAGATGTTGTGCAACAATCACAGTGACGCCTCTACTGGTATCCACACGAACTTGTTAGAACTCCGCTCATCGGTGTGCTAGCACTTCGAAGAGGGTGACCTTTGGAGTTTTCTCTCTCTCCCTCACGATTTCAGAAGCTTGATTGGATTGATGCCAAAGGTCCATCTTATGCTCCTTTTTATAGGGCTGTGAGGTGGTTTCTTAAACCGTAAAGAGATCGGATTTCTAATCAGACGGTTTCTCAAAAAGATTTGTTCAAATCAAATCATATCTGAAGCATGATTAATCATATCAATTGATTGTTAGGAAATAGGTTCATTAAACTTGGTCAGTATTTTTCCCAAACGTGATTGATCAAATCAATACAGATCAATTAACCGAGATTTGTCAAATCATTCATTATCTGATTACACGATTGCCTCACATTTAATCGTATCTCTATATGACTTAATTTATGTGGGATTTCTCAATAATGTTCCAACATGTTCTTGTGTGCGACCCATCAGGTTTACATGATGTTGGCAGTGGGTCAAAATACTTTTCAGCCCACAAGTCATAAGTAGACCCTAGCAAGATATTATGACTACCCAAATCACGTAAATATCATCTCAAGCGAAACCTAGTCCACAATCGATATATGTTGCTCTCTTCATGACTAGATATCTTGATTAAATTTAAGGCAGGAAACGTGTCACCCTTGTACAGTTCAAACTTTAATTTCTCACACCTGAAATTAGACTGACTTCTCAATAGTTGACTATCAACTAATTAGACATAGCCATGCATTTTCTCAGTCTATCTTCTTCGAGGGGCCCAGAGATATCATACTTCTCATTTCTGCGAGAGAGACAAATTCCATCGTGACCATTTGCATCCCTTTGCATGATTCATAGCATACCCGACTAATACCTTTATTGTTATCTGGTAAAGAAAAACATTTGGTAACATCAAAGCATACAATGCTCGTGTAGGAAATTATGATAGTCTCAGGTTAAAAGACCGAACATAATCATTGTATGAAACATATTGATGACACAAATAATCCATGCAATGTTTCATAATGGGTCAGTCAAATATCATGTTCACCAACATATACCCATGTGATTGACTTTATATCTTATATCCATGATTCGAGAAACATGATCATCAATCAATCCACATGCTGCCTATAAAATATTAGCATCCCAACCAAGGACAAAAGACAATGGCTATTTGGAATAACATCACAATCTAATTACAGAGTTTCACGTTCAAGTCACATACTTAATGATCCATAACATGTGATTTATTTAGGGACCGAATAACACATTATTCATAGAAGTTACATAAATATAAACTAAACATAATCATCTCTATGATTGGTTTCTAGGGCATATCATACTAACATTGCTCATGGTGATTTAGTTGCTCGATATGTTCCTACACAACTTCAGCTTGCAGATATTTTTACTAAGGAGTTATCTGCTCAACAATTTCTTGTTTTGAAGACCAATCTGTCCGTGCGTATTCCACCCCGTCCAGATTGGGGGGGTAATAGTGCAATTGTATTAAACCTATAATAGATCATTGTATAGAGGGTTTATATGTAAAACTGTAATATATCTTTATATATATACAGTTATCAGCTTTATGCAAGGGTTATGTCGAACCCTATTAGCCGATTCTCTCTCTTTCTCTCTCAATACTTTCACATTTCCCCAAGCCGCAAAACCCTAAACCCCTCATCCAATAGAATTCAACCGCCTTTAATCTTGCTTATTTGCTTGCTTATTACTCTTTATAAGTATCTTGCAAGTTGTGACATACAAAATAAGTAGCCTAAACAAGTTCATGCCTATTGGTGGAATTGTGCTGGCTATTGATATTCCTAAACAAACTTGGTTTGGGAGGAAGGAGAGTGGTATATGGGTTGAGACACAGAATCGTCAGGAAGAGTGGGATATAGATAGGATTTAGGTGATTTCAATGAGAAAGAATAGAGGTTGGAATACTTCAAATTTAAAGCAGAACATCGTTAGCTTAGAATTCACTGATTATTTATGCTTCTAATAAACCAAAATGTTTCTAGTGTTTAAAAGGAAACTTACTAGGAACAACATATATGGATCAATTTTCTTAAAGCCTAAAAGAAACTGTATCCGTTATTGAAAAAGTCTTAGTTTTAGTGGGATATTTTTATACAAGTTTGAGGTTGGTAGCAAACTGAAAATATATCCAAATTAAGGAATGTTTTGTGTATTCTATGAACCAACATTCTATAGAATTGATGCTAACTGGTTTTCTATTTTTTTAGTACACTAAATTGCTCATTTCCGTCCTATTCTGTTAACTGCTAACACTGTCCGGTGAGAATGGTACACTTAGTTGTAGATTATAGTTATCTTATTAATTTATCATTTCTACCCATCAAAACTTTTTAGTTCATGCTTCTCTGTCCAAATTACCTCGCTCCAATTATCTCAAATAGATGGTTTTGTTTTGTGAGTTTAGCTCTAACGAAGGGCTTTTCGTAGGTAAATCTTGATTGTGTCTGAATTTGTGGGGTTAATGGGCATTATCTTTAGCTTCCGTATTACAGAGAGTACTCTGTGCCTCAGTATGTCTGCTCAGCCCTTATAGCACTTGTGGCCGCTGAAGTTCTTGAAGGTAATCAATCACTTTTATTTGGAAGAAAGAATTTCATAATAACTTAATTTTCGTGGTAGTGTCTAATTCTTCTATTCATACATTTTCTAGGCTTTCCTCAGTCTAAATGTGAAATTAAATAACAGACTGCTTTCTGAAAGGGGAAAAAACAAGATGAAGAAAAAGAAGAAAAAATCTTACGTTTTTTGTAAAAGACTGTCGAAGAAAAAGCTTTTTATATATTATTTTCTTTCAGAAGTTTTGTATTAGTGTTTAAATTGCTCTAGTAAATTGTATCGAAATGAAATAATACTTCTAAACTGTTTGCTTATGAAATATTTCCCTTCTTATCCATCTTACCTTGCACAAGCTAGCTTTTATGTCAGATTGTCAAAACAACATTTTATGAAATGGGTGCATATCAATCTACAAGCTCAGAGCTCTGGCTTTGAGTTTTTGAGTTATACTTGCATTATGTTGAGCTGTGATCATTATCCCCATTAAACTCCAAATGTACGATTAAACTCTAGAGCTTTTGACTTGTTCTTTAACACGATAGAATGTCATTATTCTTGAAGCTTGCCATCTCTCTGGCATGTTTCAGGTAGTTAGCATGCTTAGTTACTTATTGAGTAAAATTGATTGTATGCAAATAAGCGTCCAATACTTTGGATGTGATGTTGTATGCCTCAAAATTATCGTTTTCTTTTAACTGTCCAAAGGATTGGACCAACTCTACCCTTCATTTTGTATTAGATTTATTTACAACTTGAAACTTTGAATTTTTACATACGGTAAGTTTCAGAAAAACCCCATTAAGTTTGGGCAATTCTTAGATAGCCCCCTTAACTTTCAAAATGTCACAAAACCTCCTTTAAGTTTTGGGGTTCTCAGAAAACCCCCTTAAACATTTTTCAATCCCTAATGGCGTTAACCAAAATTTTCACACGGGTGTACGAAGTCAAGCAGGGGGATATTTTTGCCTGTTTGAAAATTGTCGTTCACAATTTTCGGGGTTCATTTTGAAAAAGGATGAAAGTTTTGTGGTATTTTAAGAGGTAAAGGGGGTTATCTCAGAAAATCTCTCCCAACCCAAAGGAGATTTTTAGAAATTTACCCTTTTACATATTTGGAGAAAATTGTCATTTCTTATCCTTAAATTATCTGATATTTTTCTGCAACTTCAGGTGTCAACCTCTCTCTCCTATCTTGAGTCATGTCATCACATCTTGCTCGTGGAACATTCAACGGAGGGCTTCTTTCCACCAAAGCTAGAACCCTAGCTCAAGTGGTTGCTGACAGCACAATAACATTGGCTGGTTATTTGGGGGAAGAGTAGCTCCTCAATGTCACCCTTCTTCTTGCTCTTTTGATCTGTATAGCTTCTATTTTTGCAACCTTCTTCACATATAACAGTCTTTATTGACAGATAGATGATCTTTATCCTATTTTTTTAGGATTGTACAGTAGATAGCATAGCTTATCAACATACATCTATTTAAAGTTATTGTTTTCGATTATTATCTCTGTTCTTATGTGATGTGATTAGGCACGAAAATATTTTTGCAAGATGAAAGAGAATGGTATTTCATCTTGTGGCAACCTGCATTTCTGAATGTTCGGTTCTTGATTTGTGGAAAATGAGGATTTTAGTGGATGTTTTAATTTTTCTCAAACTAGACCACCCAGGGAGTATATTGTGTCGGCTACTTCTATAGCTGTATATTAGTGATGTTAAGTGAGTTCTAGTAGGTCTCATAGATTACATAAACTGATACCAATGCCTAACATGATGTCATATAAATATAGAAGAAGATTGAGAAAATAAACTCGAGTCTTCTTTTACATTTAAACAATGAAAATCATGAAATTACCTTAGCTTGATTTGGATTTTAACTAAGATTATATGTCGTCTATATTGAATAGGGTATAATAAGGTCTAGTAGGTGCTGATACAATGGAGATATTCTGATAGTTTTATGTTATTCATATACGTACTTTATGAGGACGAGTGTTTGGTACATATTTATCGCCAGAAAAGAAAAATTATAAGAAAAAGATTCGATTGGATTGTACAGTTTGTATTTGTTTAAGGTAACATTGCCATGAAACAAACTTCAATCAGTTATCTTTGCTTCTTCAGTAACATTACTTTTTTTTAAGCAAAGATTATTTTGTCAACTAATCTTGAAATGTAAACTTTGCCCATTATTCTTTTGCTATACAATATCACCTGAGCTAGTCTAAAAGCAAAAGATTGTTTAGTGAACCATACAAATTACAGCTTATGTGGAAGTACAAAACCATACTGGTTTACTTTACAGTAAACACAAGTATTTTGCCTGTGCTCACACAGGTGAGTCTTATATACAGAATAAGTAATATGGAGTGGGTAGTGGGAACCAAACCCACATAATTAGCTTGGAAGGCTAGGGATCCTTTTCTTAACATAACTGATTTGTTTGGTTTGCACGGGTTTCTTCTTTAGTCATATGTGTGTGCCTTTAAATTTTATTGAACAGTATTTTTTTGAACTGCTGCTTGTTCTTTTCTATTTTTATATATACTTTATGTTTTATCAATATATACATACAAATGACTTATACCAATAACTTATAGCATATAGATTATTAAAAATTAAATAATTTCAGTTGGAGATTTTTTTCATGTAGTTTGAAACTTAAAAGAAATCCAAAACAAGGGGTAGATGATTTTTATTTTAAAATTTGACATTCAGATTTAGATAATTCAACTACTAGCATCTCCTTTACGATATTCCTCTTTAGTTATAATATTCTAAGATAAAAAGATAAAAAGAAAAAACTGGCTTGCCGAATGTGTGTAGAAAGTTTTTATTTCAAAAGTTTAAATTCAAAATTAGACAGTTTAACAATAAAACTCTCCTTTGTAATATCCCTCTTTTTTTTATAATATTTTGAAATAAGAAAGGATATAAAAAAAGTCGACACTCCTTGTGTGATCAAAACACCAGAAATAACTCTTCAATGTGGGAACTGCTGAGATTTTGTCAATCAGCAAGGTCATCTAATTACGTTGATGTTTTATTATGAAAACACTTTTGAGATTTGTTATGAATTAAAGAGTATATTGAGTTAAACCTTGCAACATGAAACAATCAAATGAAATGTCACAATTAGATGATATATAAGGCCTTCACATATTGATTTAATCTAAAACGTTCTCACACTTAAACTTCAATCTTGTAGTGCTTGCATTAGAATTTCAAATTAATTAGAAAATTATATGTTAATTTAAAATATGTATAATCTTAAGAACCCAAATGTTAATTCCTAGAACTAACTTAAGAACCCATTAGAATATCAACCTAGTTATTAGAAAAAGTTAGATAAAGCATGGAAAATTTGAGAAAATATTTTGGTAATTTATGTAAATAATTTGTTTATTTAATACGGATCACACAGAATATTTTTGGAATATGAAAGTTTTCAATGTTATAGATCTTTTACATGTTATATGTTTTTTTATGGTGTCTTGTGTTCTATTAATATTTTAAAGTGAGACGCGGATGAACCAATAACATTTGTTTATAAAAATTAGTAAAGTCAGGATATCAAATCAATAAATAACAAAAACATTGACCAATTCATCAACAGTAATTTAGGAGGAAGACTAATACATCAACTTTAAATATAATTTCACATGTGCAAGATTGCATACATGATTTTAGGGTTAATTTTAGAAAACCGCCCCAGTTATGGTGGATATCTTAAAAAATTCCCCTCCAATTATTTTAATTTGAGAAAAACTCCCCTCAAGTGTGGGCATAGTATAGATAACCCCACTCTACTTTGAAAATTAGAGAAAACCCCTCTCAACTACGTGGTGCCTCATAAAACCCCCCCTAATCTTCACACTTTTCTCATCAAACCCTCCTAAAGTCATTTTAATATGTAAAATAACTGAAACACCCTTTTGAAAATCAATCCATTAAGTTACAAAGAAACCCTAACTGGTAAAAGAAAATATCTTGATCAATTTGTAATGATTTTTCCATTTTTTTCCTCTTTTCTCTTATCCTAAAAAAGTCAGAGTAATTTTTTTTAATGATTGAGGGGTATTTTAATCTTTTCTCAGTCTTCTATTTGTCACATGGCATGCTAGACTTACTAATATTTGCTTTCAAGGCATTAAGTGAAAAGAGTTCATGGGGGTTTCCAATGACGGAACCAGGGGCAAAGGGTGGCCTTGGTTCCTCAGGCTTTTTACGAACATATTTATACACAATATAGGATCATTTACATTTAGTCCCTCAAATCTATCATTTTTGAAAGCAGTTCCCAAATCTTTCATATTTAAAGTAGCCTCCCCATCATTCATATTTTAAAAATCTTTGAAAAGTTTTGAAATCCCCTTGTTACATTTAACACCCAAATTGTTAACAACAGGTGGGTGATTAATAAAGGATGGATAATTATTGAATTACAAAATCAACCAAAATCAAGTTCAAAATTAATGAATTTAGCTCTATTTTCACATAATCTTCTCCAATTCTTGCTCTAACAAACTTTATACTGGAATTTGTATGGGTATAACTGCATTGCACCCAAAAAGATTAAATATGATGAAGTATTCCCTCAATTTTGACAAGCTTCTATTAGAGGATTAATATGGAAAACTCTGAAGATTTACACTTATCATACTTTCATGTAATTTCCTGTGCATTACAAGTAAAACAAGGAGATGGTATTTCAACTTTCATGTATTTTTGTATTTAACATTAGAACTGTGAAATGCGTTTAAATTTTCACGCGGTTTTACTGTTTGTGATGCAATTATGTTACTCTTTTCAGTTTCTTGATGCAAAACTTGGAGTTCAATGGTGTGAGGTCAACTGAGGTTAAATATTTCATGACGCCTTCTTAGGAAGTGAATTGTTGGGTTGTCGAGGTTGGGGAGGTATGACGTAGGGAGTCTGTGAAGTTTGAGAGATGTGTTATGTTGTTGTTGTTGTAAGGAGAGCCTCCTCTTTCTAAGATTAAGGGTGTGTTTGGCAAATCCAAAATAGGATTGAGTTTGAATTAGTTCTTGCTTAATTAGGCTAGACTTGGTCCATGTAGGGTTTGGTTCAAAAAAGTATTAGTTTAAGTGCTAAATTTTGAACTAGAAAAAACTAGTTCAAACTTGGCTCAAGTTTTGTGAAACTAAAAACAACTTTTTGGACCACACCTATATCCACTAAAACTAGTTCTTTGGAGTTGTCAAACACACCCTAAGACTTTGGAGGTTTGAAAGAGGGTGGCACGCATGGTGACCAACGGACAGCAAGTGGTGCCGTCTCCGACTCCAACGATGATGTAGTTGTAGCATGAGATTGGTGGGGCTTCGGTTGCATTTTGCACGAAATTGTAGTTTGGAGAAGATTTTGAATAGTGTAGAAGAATTTTAGTTAATATATATTATAATTATAAAGATAATAGTTTTCTACATGTGACTAGTAAGTTTGGCCAACATTGTTTATTATCTAGTTGACGGTTGTGGCCTATCTCGAGTGAATTGGAAATAGATGCAACACAGGATAGTATTACAGTCCATTGAACAATAGATGACTGTGATTAAAAATAATAATCTTACTATTGGATAGGATCCAAATTTTTTACTTTATCTGTGAATAAAGAATATGTCCTTCTAAACACTCCAAACTCAAGAAAAATAGTGGAAACCGATACTTTCTCACAAACGCTAATGGCTATGATTTGTCTTGAGTGCACAACGAGAATGAGTGAAATGCATAAGGTTATGGTAAGAAATAATATTTAGAATGAAACACAACCTCCCTGCTAAATAACAAATAGTTGTGAATGATTCATCTTGGCGGAGTTGAGACAATTCAAATCCAACTCAGCATAGGTTCATGTAAGCATTTAAGTTAACCTTGTGACTTGTATAACTGCACCAAGCGATTACCGATAAGTTTCTTGGGTTGAACTTGTATAATGTTGCAACAGGTTTGTTTGTGCTATTAGTTGAAGCTTGATCATGTCAGGCTTGTATGCATAGATGAATACGATAGATGACATATTGATCCATTTAGTTATCAAGATCTTATTGTACAATTATAATTAACAAAGTAATATCTTCGTTATTCATTGTGGTACTGGAAATGATTCAAATTCTTTTTAACTCATATATGTATTCTTTTTTTTTTCTGTAAATTAACCTCCCTCTAGTGCATTGTGAACCTACTGCTTCTTCTAAAGATGTTAAATTAAAAAGAACATGAACCAAACCCTTCACAAAAAATTATCTAAGCTAGATATCATCTAATTACAAGAAACATGAAGGCCTACCTTTTTCTGAGCAACATGAGCCACGAAAGAACATAAACCATGAGAGACTTGCCAAAAGGAACCCCAAAATCTTGACCTTGCAATCATCTCTGGAGAAGTTTGGCGAAATTCTCGAACAAAGTGAAATACATATAGATAGTATAGGAATGCTTCAATGCTCCAATAATAGGTATTTTGTTAATTTATAGTATAATGTAAAATCAAAATTGGCTAAAAAGTAGGACGCTATATTTGTCCATCCCCATTAAAAATTTTATTTATTACTTTCCCATTATTCCTATCAGTTGTATCATAGAGATGACTAAGTGTTAATCACATTCCAAGAGATGACACGTGTCTCAAATTAACTATACACCAATCCGATTCGACTTCATGAAGGCTAAGTCAAAGGACCTCATTCGGGCTCTCTCAAGAGGGCCGAGTCGAAAGACGTCCTCACTCGAGCCCTTCTGCTAAAACCGACTCTGTGCGTTATCACTCAGTTGACCGAGTTAAGAAGCGCCCTCATTTAGAATGGTCGAATTGAAAGGTGTCTTTTCTCGGCCTCCCTCAAAAAGGCGAAATGAAAGGCGGTCTTTCTCGAACCACTCAACGACAGCCAGTCACCATAACATTAAATGCATAGTCAAAGCCATTATTACATCTCCCCAGGAGTCATAATGACTCATCGGAGCACGTTGGCGCCCCAGCCCACGTCACCGTCATAATAAGTATGAGGATGACTCGGATCAGCCGCTGCCAACACCTGTAAAATATTAGTTGACCAATCCAACTGCTTTGACTTGACCGAAAATACACTTCAGAATCTACTATAAATAGGCACATTGCCTACTACATGAAGGTACACAACTTTTGCACTACAACCTACAGTACTCATATTTTCTTTTCTCCACCTGAGATCAACACTGACTTGACCGTCGAAGGAACCACCGGAGAACCCAACTCTGTTCCTCTTATGTGTTGTTTGTATGTAGGATTGAACTCTCTGCTCAATAATCATCCATCAAAGAAGATTGAGGGACCCTAAACACTATAACTCACATAAAACCCTACTGTTAAACATCTGACATCAACACTATCCCACAACTACTTCTCCTCATCATACATTAATTCAGTCGACCCCATCTCAACGTGCAAGTTAGCGGTGGCAGATCCAGGATTTTTGAAAAATGGCGTCACTCTATAATTTCAAGTAAGGATGGAGAAAAAAATGGAATCCACAAAATATATATTTCAATATATTAGTATAGTGCAGGTGCTTTGCATGAGAGCATATTTGTTTTGTTTTATGTTATTCAAATTTTTTTTGTTGGCTGCAAAATAATGAAATGACTTATGTAGTAATATAAAATCTGAATAGTTACTATTTTGTTTAAATGAATAAATTGTACGATAAAACTGTGTATAAAGAACTGTATGCTTAGTTATTATAGTTTGGATAATTGTTATAATTTATTCATAATTTATTAAAATAATTATAATATATTAAACAATTTCTTCTCTTTTAAATATAATAATATTGTATATAACATAATTATAATACTATTCGTAACTACATTTTAATTTCATAATTAGTTTATTATAGTATTAGTAAATAATTTACTAAATTGCATAGTTATTAAATTATAGCATAATTTATTAATATAAAAAATACTATTAAAATCGTTATACTTTTAATACTATTACAATTACAAAAAATACAAATTATGTTTCATACTATTATTATAATTTTAAAAGGCTAATAAGAAGAAAAGTAACAGGTAATCCCCCATAAGAGGTGAAACCCAAAAGCATAAGACATAAGCCTAACAAATTTTTATTTTTTTATTTTTCTAGAATTTTTAAATATTATGTGAATATAAATTAGGGACAAAATTTAAATTTCTATTAAATAACATATTTAAATAATAAAATAATAGTGTGACCAAAGGTTTTGAAAAAGTGAGGAAATGCGTAATTAATAAGAGGTTATATATAATTAGTGAATGATTAATTACAACTAATGACATATTTGAGAATTATCAAACTTAA
>JBAKGM010000326.1:21283307-21296127 GCA_037177215.1 Asparagus racemosus | reverse complement strand
GAATCCCCCCATATGGTATATGATACACATTAATCTCATATATATATATATATATATATATATATATATATATATATTTATTTATTTATTTATTTATTTATTTATTTATTTATGATTGTTATGAACTAAAGCATGATTTTTATCAATTTTCCTTCTTTTCAACCAAAAGACACTTAAGTACGCATGGTTCAAAGTTCGTATTTTCATGGGCTATAATTCATATTTTCTGCAATTTTTGTTCTTTTCGACCAAATGGAAATTACGTATAGGTAGATAAAAATTTTCAATTTCATAGGCATAACTCATAATTTTTGTCAATTTTTGGCCATTTCTACCAAATCACAATTAAGTACACAAAGTTAAAAAAATTATGATTTTTATGGACTATAACCCTTGATTATTTCTATTCACGTTTATGTCTACCGAATGGAAACTAAGTATGTAGACACCAAAATTTACTATTGTCATTGGCTAAAAACCACGATTTTTTCATCAATTTTCGGTAATTTCTACCAAATGACAATTAAGAACTCATAGTTTAAAATTCATTATTTTTAGTGGGCCATGATTTTAGCATTTTTGTCAATTTTTGGTAATTTCTATCAAATTACAACTTGCGTTGTTTAAAATTCATGGTTTTCATTTTCAGTGGTTGATTTTCATATGTTATAACCCATGATTTTTGTAATTTTTGTTCGTTTAGACTGAATGAAAATTAAATTCGTGTATATTAAAATTTACGATTTCCACGAGTTAAAAGTTTATAACCATGAGTTTTGTCAATTTCAGGTCATTTCTGCTAAATGACAATTAAGGGCATGTTTGGCAACTGGAAACTAAATAGAAAGTAAACAAAAAATTAGAAAGTGACATCACTTTCTATTCTTTGGCTGTTTGGCACTTGAAAAGAGATTGAAAGTAAATGAAAAGTGAGAGGGTGCCACATCAGCTTTTTAACCCTTTCATTTTTTATAAAAAATGGAGAAAATGGATGGAAAGTGATGGGAGAGGAAAGAGAAAATGTTATTTTTCACATCTTTTCACTTTACAAAAAATGCTTTTTCATTTTAATCTAGTCATTGCCCGTGTGGTTAAGAGTCTTCGCCCACATCTTTCTAACTATTTGGTCATGACTTTGATTCTACCATCTACAATATGTTCCAAGTAGAAGAAAACTTGATAATTCAATGGATATCATTGATAATTAAATGGATGTCTTGATAGCGCCTAACAACACTCCCACAAGAAAAATATAAAAAAGAAAATCTAATGGCTTAACCTCTTTTGCAAAAGATGAACGCTACTTTATTGGATGCTATATCATTGAATATGACAACGCCAACTACATGCTTATAGTTAGCATTTGACGGGTCTGATTGAACTGATATGGAAAAATATTCATATTTGATATTTATTCTCTTTATGACGTTGACATATAATATATGCTAAAAATACTTTTTACGTTCTTTTATACACTCATGTTTAAAAAAGTCTATTTTCCATTATCCGCTTTCCGCATAAACCAAACAGGTCATACGAAGAAAGTGGATGTCGTGTCAGCTGCCACGTCAATTTTCCACATTTTAACTTTTTAGGTACCAAATAATATTTGCAAATAGAAAGTGAAGAGAAAGTACTTTCTCGAGAAGTTACTTTCTCTTCACTTTCTATCTTCCATTTACTTTCCGGTTGTCAAACACGCCTAAGTATGTGAAGTTTAAGATTAATGAATTTCATGGACTATAACATACGTTTATTTCAATTTTCGTTCGTTTTAACTGATTGGAAATTGGGTACGCGAACATCAAAATTTGCGATTTTTACGAGTTTTAATTAATGGTTTTTCTTTTAATATTCGTCCATTTTGACCAATGTCGTTCAAAATTCATTATTTTCATGGGTTATAACCCACGATTTTTGCAATTTTTGTACATTTTGACCAAATAAAAATTACGTATGTGTACATTCAAATTTGCAAGTTTTATGGGCTAACCCATAATTTTTGTATATTTTTTTATTTTAACTAAATGACAATTAAGTACGCATAGTTCAAAGTTTATAATTTCATGAGCTATAACTCATAATTTTTACAATTTTTTTATATGTTTTAACAACATAAATATTAATTTTGTACATAAAAAATTATGATTTTCATGTGTTATAACCGACAATTTTTGTTCACTTCTACCAAACGGCTATTAAGAATGCGTAGTTTAAAATTTGTGATTTCCAGCCTATGAAAATATCAAGTTTTAATGTACACAAACTTAATTACAATTGAGTTGATTCAAGCGAAAATGGACAAAATTCATATGATATAGTTCTATAAAAATTTTGAAAATTTAATTTATGCAGAGCTTTCCCGTAGTGCGGCGTTGCCTCTCCAACTCATTATTAAGATATAAAAATATATGTGGTTTATTATGCTATCTGGAAATAAAATTTTGAAAAATTCTAACATAATTAAGCCTTATATCACATGTTAAAATCAATGTTACAGAATTTTGTAAAGCTACTTAATTTTTTCCCCTTTTATACATTAATTAAAACGATGTCGAAATCATTTGAAATCCCGTTTCTAAGTAGGTTATTTATATTACATCACATCGAACAATATGAATTTGCAATTTGAGGATCGCAATTTTGGATTCGGATTGATAGTATCCACACATTGAATACTATTAATAGCAATCTGATGCAACACTTTTTTGAATAAAGCAACTCTAATTTTAATAACTAAGGTTTCAAGATAAATACATGCATTGAAAACTCTTTTTCCCCTCTTTCAATAAACGCTGCCAAATTCGAGAAACGCATGGAAAGGAAAGGTGAGTTGGAACATGATGAAATATCAATGAACTGGTCTCGTATGATTTATTAACAGAAAGGAGACGAAGTACTCTGGTGAAATAATCTTATCAGTTTCATCAGAACAAAATAATATGCGCTGTTTAACAGAATCATAAGCTAAAGTGCAAAAACAACATATATATTATATTAATAGCAAAGTAGTAACCATGATGACACAGCTTCAAATGTCTTTAAGTAAAGGTGACTGAACATAACATGAGCTATAACTATATATTCAACAAGAAGATATAACTAGTTATATGAACAGAGGTGAGCCGGTCATATTCAAACTGATATGAGCCTTACATAGATAAGAGTAAAATGGAACAAAAACTGTTTTTGCATAAAGCAACAAAATTCCAATACAGCTTGAATAATTCCGCAAGCAATGAAGCAAATCACATAAAAGCCCTTCTCTGCAAACCTTGGTTCAATCTTTTGCCTCCTCTGCTTTCATTTTCTTCTCCCACCTGCGTTTCTGATGCAAAGAAAAAGGGAGAAATAACAATCAGTAGATGCTCATTCAGGACATAATATGACCATCTGACCAAACCTAAGAGTAGTGACAACAAAAGAAAATAAGCAAATGTTGGAACTACAATCTATGTCCTAACTCATTATGATTTTCAGTATGCTATAGTGAAGTTCGGAGCTTGATGACCAGCTAAAGGTTGTAGGGGTTAAAGAAGATAACACAAGCAACAAAGCCTTTGAGGGGCGGCTGAGTTTAAAACACAGGACTCGATATTGCCAATCACCAGGTTAGGATGTTTGCTATAAAGTGGCTGCAGCACAAGATGGTAACGAAGTACAGTATTGTGTATGCATGTCTGTACAATTGACATTTTGGTAGTCACTAGTCAGTGGATAGGTGGATGATCACCACCATAATGAAAACTTCATAATGAATTACCCAATAACCTGCAACTCTTGCAGAGTCAACCTCCTTGATTCTCAACACAACACCGAGTTAATGCATCAAGACCACACTGCTTGCCTTCAAAAAATGGGTGATAGTAATACCATCTTACTTCTAAAATCTATGCCCATGCCCGTAAACTTGGAGTAACCAACGTTTTAAAAAAAAAATTCCTCTGACATGATAGGAAACCCAGCAGCCAGAAGTGCCAAAACCTAAGCAATTTTTGCAAAGTTCATGCAACATTGACCTACTGCAGATCACCCATACCACTCCTGCTCTTACTGAAGACATCCAGCTAGGGTACTGGAAACCTGCAAAGCCAAATAAACAACTAGCATTGGTGGCTCCAAATTGGTTCAGTTCATTAGATCTATTTCACAGTTCTACTTCAAATATTAACCCAGACCCTATTTTTCTAATCCCTTCAGCATGGTTGATAAACTGTGGACATCAGAAAAAAGCTCAACCAGTTGTGTACCAACAAACACCCTATCGTGATCGAGCCATCCTCAGACGCCAAGTGCAAGAACAAGCAACCTATTGAATCATGATCGAGTAACACTTGCATGCCCACACAAACAAGCATGCACCCTATCGAGCCTGATCGAGCTGTGCTCGCATGCCCTCACGCACAAAACAGACGTGCAGACCACAGTCGGGCTATGCGCAAGCTACGCCTGCACCATGGCCAGACCATGTGCAAACTACACCCACACCATGATCGGGCCATGCCATCGCTACGCGCGCTCACAACACACCCCTTGGTTGTATAAGCTCTTCTCAATCATGCCCTGACAGTAAGCCATACTCAAGTGCTTGCTGAGCTAATTGGTCGCACTCAGCACGTCCTTACTGTGTTGCTACACTCATGCACTTGGTTGCACCACTCAACCGCATGCTCCACTCGGTCAGATCCTGCCAACATTGCCACTTGATAATATCTACAGATTCTACACTTTGAATAGTGTTTATATTAACGCGGAAAAACTCTTTCATATTTTAATCCATTAAATTATAATAATAGCTAATGGTGAATCCAAATTGCACTCAAAACTAAAAGTATAGCTTAGCGCTAGATTTCTTCATTTAGTAGTTTGTGGGCCGCACAATAAGACCACGAAGCATAAAATAAAGTCCCAAAGTTTTTACAGAACTGTACGCACAAATAATCTTATGCGACCTTCAAAATCATTGATTTCCCTTGGACTATGACCCGTAATTTTTGTTTATTTTCGTTCATTTAGATCCAACAATTAATTTGTGCACTTCAAACTTCGCAAATTTCATAAGCATAACCCTCGATTTTTGTAAACTTTCATTTGTTTCAACCAAAAGGCAATTAAGTATGCGTATTTCAAAATTTGTGATTTCATAGCCTATAACCAGGGATGGATCCATAATTTTTTTTTCTGTGGGGCACATATACAATTATGTTTATTGAAGGCGGAGAATTTTAAGGCGCTGGTTTTTTCAATATTAGTCCCTTAAATCTTTCATATTTTGAAACTAGTCCTTCAAATCAATAAGACTGATATTAGGTCTCTCAATTATTAAGGTTTTTTTAATTAGTTCCTCCAATCAAGAGTAGAGTTAGCAAATAGAGAAATTAATTTGAAACAATTTATGAGAATGTGGGAACCTACCAACAAAATTAGTGATCTGAGGGACTAATTTCCCTGTAATTGCTACTTCCACACTTGATTTGAGGGACTAATTTCAAATTAACTAAAGAATTGGGAGATTGACTAGCAATTTCAATGATTTGAGGAATTCATTTCACATTAACCTATGAATTGGAGGGCCTTATAGCAATTTCAATAGTTTGAGGGACTCATTTCAATGAAATTTAGGGACTAATTTCAAAATATGAAATATGTAAGGGACTAATATCTAAAAAAATGCATTTTTGTTTCCTCAAATGGAAGGTCCATCACAATCCAGAGGTAAGAAATTGAGATAAATAGTTTTGGAAAAGTTAGCTTGGATTTGGATTTGAGTCTATTTGGGCCTTTGGGGTGGGCACTTACTAAAATTCTATGAGGGCACCTTTATAATTTCAACCAATCCCTTACTATTTTTTAACATGTGTGTGGGCACGTGGCCCCAGCCACACTGAATCTGCCCCTACCTATAACCCACATATTTTTCCATTTTCATTTTTTTCAACCCAAAAGCAATAAATTATGATTACTTAAAAATTTACGATTTTCATAGGCCACAACCACATTTTTTGTTCATTTTCTAATTTCGACCCAATGACAATTAATTATGCGTACTTAAAATTAGTGATTTTCCTCGGCTATAACCATAATGTTTGTCCATTTTCGTTTATTTTAACCCAATGGCAATTAAGTGTGTATTTTAAAATTTCGTGACTTTCATGAATCATAACCAACAAATTTTATTTGTTTTCATTTTTTTCAACTCAATAACAATTAAGTCTACATACTTCAAATTTTGTGATTTTCATGGACTATATGACACAAACTTTGGTCAATTTTCGTTCATTTTGACCAACTAACAATTAAGTACGCATATTTTAGAACCACGATTTTTATCCATTTTCGTTTGTTTCGACGCAAATGCAATTAAGTATTGGTACCTCAAAAAACCATAGGCGCTAACTAATGATTTTTGACAATTTTCATTTTTTATGACCTAATGGCAATTAAGTACGTGTATTACAAAATCCACGACTTTCATGAGTTATAACACAAGTTTTGCTCATTTCTGTTCATTTTGATACAATAACAATCAATAATATGTACATCCAAATTTGCTATTTCATGAGTAATAACCCACAATTTTCGTCTCACTTTTTTTCATCCAATATCAAATTAAGTAAAGGTACTTCAAAAGTCATGATTTTAATGGGCTCTAACTTGAAATTTTCTTCCAGTTCAACCCAAAAGCAATTAAAGTAGCATATTCCAAATTTGTGATTTAATAGACTATAACCATTGATTTGTATTTATTTTCATTCATTTTCACCTAATGGCAATTAATTATACATACTTCAAAATTCGTGTTTTTCATAACCTATAATCCACTCTTTTTTTTTGACATAATGACAATTAAATATGCATATCTCGAAATTTTGCAATTTGCATAGGTTACATAGCCCATAAATTTTATCCATTTTCTTTGGTTACAACCTAATGACAATTAAGTAATACTTCAATATTTACAATTTTCATGGGCTTACCCACGATTTAGTCCATTTTCATTTGTTTAAATCTAATAACAATTAAGTTTACGTACTTTAAAATTCACGATTTTCATGGGCTATATATATTTGTATATTTTTGTTCATTTCCACCTAATGGCTACGCTTATTTTAAATTCGCAATTTATATAACTCATGATTCTTGTGATTTCCACTATAAATATACCCTATTGGCTTCATTTCAAGGGGACAATCCAAGAGCTAAAAATAATCCACAAAGTTCTAATCCTAAAGTGAAAAATGATAGCTTTAGGGTATCGAGACTCTACGATTCTAATAGCCTTCCACTCTAGTCTATCTCTTGATTTATTCTAATATCAAAAATAATTTCAATAGCCTTCCACTCTAGTCTAATAGCCTTCCACTCTAGTCTATCGCTTGATTTATTCTAATATCAAAAATAATTTCAATAGAAATTAAAGTTGATCTAGTCTAGAAAATCTACCAAGTTATTGAGATTGCGCGGTAAATAAGCATTATCTATTTTCATTTTGTGTCATATGCAATTTAATGTGATTTAGGGATCATCTTTCCTGAAGTATACCACGATAGAAGCGCATTTCCCCATTTTTTGAGGAAACTTTAGTAAAAGAAAACAAATTCAATGTTTGAAACTTCTTTAGTTGCTCTTACAAAAATTTGGTTCCTTCCCTTAAGATGATCATGGCAAGCAACATGAACTTCAACCGCAAGAATATTTCTTAGAAAAATTATAACAATTGCGATTGGTTTGATGTTGATCCAAGTTTCGAAAGAGGGTATTAGTGGAAAGAGGGTATGAGAGGTCCTACCACCGTAAAGACTTTGGCTTTTCATATGCAATAATCTCAATGAAGGGTTCCACAACTAGAAGAGTATAGTAGTTTTTGTACTTGTGCTATCTAAAGCCAGAAAAAAGATAACCAAAGCTTCAGCCTCCAAGACTCAATGGCGCTAGGGTTCAGACTTTCTAGAAAGTTTGAACCTATCCTTCATGGAGTCATCATTCAGGATAACTTGCAACCACCTATCAAGGAGAGGCAACATTGTACACGATTAAAATGGCAAAATCATTAGTACAACAGAGGCACATGGGCGGATTTATGCATTTCCTACAGGTGCAGCTGCACCCCTAGAATCTATATTAGCCCTCTAAAAAATTTTAAAAATTGCACCCCTAATAGCCCAATCTATCTAAAAGAACTAGGAAACTAGTAGAGCCCATTTAAATTTACAATAAGAAAGTCACAGGGGCCCAAATATTAAAGCCCAAACTTACTATACTAGAAATCCAAAATCCAAAAATAACACAAAACCCTCCCTCCCTCCTTCCCTCTCATTCTAAAGGACAGTGTTCTCAAATTTGCAATTAGGATCAAATCATAACACCACATAATTTCCCATCCGCACCAACCTCCACCCGTTCTCGACACCTCCCAAGAAAATTAGATACTTGTCCCCCGAAGAAAAATTAGCCGGATCCACCATTGTAAAGCCATGTGGGCCTCACTAAGGGAAAAAGGAACATTTGACAAGACTGTCAAAATCGTCCAAGTCTACAGCAAAACTACCCACAACACGAGCCCCACATGAAGCAAGGAGAGCCCAAGGGTATAGCCATAGCAAGCGTTGCATGTGCACAAGGCCTCGTCAAATGCAAAGTTTCAATGCGCGCCAACCTCACATCAACCTCGATCTAGCGTAGGGCTCCATTGAGCACCAGCCTTGTGTAAACCTCAATGAAACGATGAGCTCCACTATGCACCAATCTCACGCCAACCTCACATCAACCTCGATCAGACGCAGAGCTTAACTATGCGCCAAACTCACATGTAGACTACTCGCCTCGAGCTTAGCGCACTGCAAAACCTACATGTGCTAGCTGGAATTGCTCTCAAATATGTAGCTTATAATAAGCCACATCACCCTCAAACATGTGGACTCTAAAGAGTCAACATGTCTCCCAAATATGTGGCCTGTAAAGAGTCAATATTGCTCTCAAATATCTAGCCTCTAAGGAATCCACATCACCCTAAAGTTCGTGGCTTTCAACAAGCCACATCACCCTCAACATGTAGCTCTCCGAGTCTTCAATAGCCTAAAAATAGTGACCCTCAGACACTATCCTAAGGATATCAAATCTCTTTTGGATTGGACTAAGATCTCCTTTGATCTTCTTTAACTTCATCTATTAGATCTTGGTTTTTGCCTAAACCCCTTAGCTTCATCTATTGGAGCTTAATTTTTGCCTAACCCCTTAGCCTCTCATTTGGAGCTTGACTTTTTGCCCAAATCATTAGCATCCTTGTTGGAGCTTTTTGCCCAAACCATTTTCCCTGGCAAAGTCGCCATTTTATTTACGTTAAAGAAAATCTTTTAAGTCTTCTAGGCTTGAACTCAAAAAGATGAGGCGATAAGAGCCCTCGCATGAGTTGTGTCCTAGGGAAGTGTGCTAGTAGACTTGATCCTTGCTCCATTGGCGGTGCGTCCGATCTTATTGAGACGACGTTCAATTTAGTTCTGAAGGGAGCTCCAATGAGAACTAGGTGTCTCTTGGGTGTGATGTGAACCCACTAGACAAGAAAAGCTCCATGGAAGATAATGGTTAAGGCAGAAAACTAAGCTCCAAATGAACAGCTAAGAGGTTTAGGCAAAACTGAAGCTCTAATAGATGAAGATAAGGAGTTTAAACAAAACTCAAGCTCTAATAGATGAAGCTAAAAAGAGAGCAAATGAGCTCTTTCTTTGTCCAATCCAAAGAGGTTGAAACCCTTAGAATAGTGGCCAAGGGTCACTATTTATAGGTCATTGAAGCCTTGGATAGTCACATGTTTGAACTTTGAAGGTGATATGGTTTGTTGGAAGACACATACTTGAGGGTGATGTGAACTCTTTACAGGCCACATATTTGACAGCATGTAAACTCTTTAGAGGCCACATATTTGAGCCATGTGAACTCCTTAGAAGCCACATGTTTAGAGCAATGTGGACTCCTTAGAGGCCACATGTTTGGGGGATGATGTGGCTTGTTAAAAACTACATATTATAGAGTAATTTCAACTAGACTATATAAGCTTTGCAGAGCGCCAAGCTCAAGGTGAGCAGTATGCACACGAGGTTAGCACGTAATTCAGCTCTGCGTCTGACTAAGGTTGACGCGAGGTTGGCGCACAATGGAGCTTTGAGTCTGACCAAGGTTGACTCGAGATTGGGATGAGGTTAGAGCGCAGTGGAGCTCCGCATTTGATCGAGGTTGAAGCGAGGTTAGAGCACAGTGTAGCCCCGCATCTGACTGAGCATCCTTTGGCTCTGCTTGCTTCATGTGGGGCCTATATTAGGAGTGGTCTTGATTGTAGACATGGACGATTCTGGTGGTCTAGTCAAATGATCGTTCTACACTTGGTGCGTCCCGCATGGTTCTGCGATGTTTTGCTGATGGTTTGTCATTTGTAACCATTTACACACCTAAACCTTCTCCAAACAATGGGAAAAGGATGCTCGTTGACATGGAATTCCTTCTATTCACTATCCTCTATGGCACATCCCTCACGAAGGCACATGCTATGGAATTCCTCCCATTCACAAACAAAGACCTTCCTCTTCATCTAAATTAAGAGGATATGATGCCGTGACTCTGGTTAGAGAAATGTGATGCCTTCAATTGTACCAACCAAGAGTTGATCATGACGAGAAGACTTGGAAAAAGATAGTGATGTACCGTACACATCTAAGGACCCAGAATCAATCTTGGCAAAAGGCTATTGATGACGATGGTGCTAAGAAGTTCAGAGGTAGGTTCTATTCAATGACCAACATCACCATAATGAGATTAAAGTGAGGTTGGTAGGGTGCATTTAAGAGGAAATCCCCTAGAATCCTCTCTGCTCCGCCCCTTATTTATCAAGGGGTTATAGACTTGAACAGAGAATGTGACATGCATCCTCTTAGCAAGGAGCAAGTTATACTTCCCCTATAATAGTTCAAGAAAGTAAAGAGTCTCACAACTTCTAAAGATGTTGAAATAAGATAAATTGTTTGTAAAGCAAGTTCTAGCCATTATCAAGTCTATTTGGGGGACTGATGTAGGGATATATAGAGTTTGTGGTTCCCCATCTTTGCTACAAGGGCAAATGAAGGATGAGTGTCATACAAGCCCCAGGCACCTATTAATAATGAAAAAGCTAGCTCTAAAGAAAAGCTTCCAAAAAATAAGTGCAACTAAATTCGATGATAGGAATCTTGAAGAGGACTGGCCTGCCAAACTAACTAGTTATATCTCTCACCGACTAGGACACGAGTCAGTAGAGTGTCCATATTATTCTAAATATCATTGGAGACTGGAGAGGCACCATGACCATAAGCAGTCCTACCACAAAGTGCAGCATTAGATGGCCACACCTACAAGGGTGGGAGGGGAAGAGAAGACATGTGTCTTCAATGAAAGGAGCAAAGGGAAACCCATAACAGGTGACCCCGGACAATTGGAATGTTCCAATATAGTTCCCACGGTTTTGGGTTTGATTTCGGGCTAGGTTATCAAAAATACAAAAAGAGCGAAGTGGAGTTCATGAAAAATATGGAATCGTCAAAGTAGTGTTTGGCAATTAATTCATTAAGGATATCATTGAAGGTTTACAAGAGTCTTGTAAGGAGGGTAAAAATTGAAATTGGAGATTGACGGAGCTTGGGGATCGTTTTATGACGGAGTTCTTGTATGAACTTATTTCGGAAACATTAATTTTGGAAAGAGTTCTAAAATTCACTAGTAAATAATTCAAAGATGGACATTTCAGGCTTGGTTTAAAGGACGGAAATGGGAGGAAAATATTGCATCTTTCATCACTCCGGGTTTGATCATTTTCCCGGTATCCTCTTCCATTGTCAGGAAATATTAGGATTTAAGAATCTAGAATGAAGATTTGGATCAGATATGATCCTTTTGGACATCGGCCAGGAACTCGAGATTGTATAATGTTAAGACTACAAGACTAAAAGTCGGATTGCATTGGAGGAATTCCTACTTTGGTAATTGTTGCTGATGATTAATGATATAATTAATGTTGATAAAATGTTGAATAGAAAACAATAGAATATCCACAGCAACCTACCAAAAGTGGAATTTTCAAGAGGCTTTTCTTGACTTGATTAGGTTGAAGGAGGGAGAAGTTGTTCCAAAGGTGAATCAGATCATGGAGTCTGGGGTACAAGGTTAAAGAAAATCTTTGTCTGGCCTGGGACACCAGGTTCAGAAAATCTTTTATTAAAAAAAAGTATGGTCACCAGAAGAAAGCTTACCAGAGGTGATTAAGGATAATCGAGAGTTGCATACACAAAATAACCACTGAGCAACTATCTTTGTCTCCAAACTTAGAACTAGCAGGCCATGTAAGAGATTGTGCAGATCGGCTCACATATGTTTTAAAGCTATGTCTATGTACAGATTATAATATGTTCTGCTCTACCTAACTTTTTATCATAACTAAGATTCTTTTAATCCAAATAGCTAACTACTAAACAGGAAAATGTCCAATTGTTTGCACATACATTGCATCATGTGCAAAACATAGATACAGAGATTAATCTAAAAGAAAAACGCTCTAACTTAAAATTGAAATAAAAAGACTCGATTTTGGAACCCAAACCTTGTAATCCAGCAGCATTTCCGGCATCTTCTTCATCAACTCAACCGTATTCGCCCTCCTATACATCAAATCAAAAGAAAAAACCCAACAATAATCAAGACCAACTTTTTTCCAAAACCCTAATATCAAACCCAAGTTCGAAAACCGCAAACTCACTTCTCAGCAGCAATGCGATCAACCTTGTGCCCTTTCCTCTTCGTC
>JBAKGM010000326.1:21249994-21278906 GCA_037177215.1 Asparagus racemosus | reverse complement strand
CAAACACAAGAAAAGTGTGTACATTGATTTCCCATCATGTTTTATGTGTGAAACAAACACAAACAATCTATTTCTTGGAAAAGTTTGGAAAACTCTGGAAAACTCAAAACTTACATTTCTACTCCATGGAATGGTGTTCCCAATAATGGGAAACGAACCAAACAGCCCCTTAGCAAAGAGTAGTCAAATTTTTGACAAAAATCACGCTCGTAATGCTAGTTACGTCAATACAAGGAAGATGCATTTAGACTGTAGTGTCATGTAAGTATTGATCAGAGTTTACATGTACAAGATATTCTGCTGCGATTGTACGCTATCATGATTTTTTTTAAGAAGAAGCGTGTTTGGTGTGAAGGCCCAACCCGATCAGACGATCAACCCGCGTCAACTCCATTATTAGGTAACGATATCTATCGTGTCCTCCCCCACTTTCCAATTTTCTTCATTTTTTCTACATTTGTTACGTCTGCACCCGGAATCTTGACCCAAAACGGTCGACCCCACTCTTGGGTCCCACAAAAAAGCGGACCGAGTCATACGAAACCAAAGAGGCTGCACATGGACATGGGTCTTCCTCTGTTTTCACTCTCTCTTTCAAATGCGACACTTTTCACTGTTTTTGTTATTTTCTCATCAAAAATGCATCGAGATTTGTTGCATATCAGCTTGAGGCGACAGGGATTTGGTACCCAATATCAGTAAAAAAAAAAAAGAAGGAAGATATACCCAATAGAGGTTGAAGGGTAGAGAGTCACTTCACTTTCCCTCTGTTTTTTATTTGTCTTTTTGGGTCTCTTGTAGAGCGATTAAAGTGGAGAAAGCAAGATAAAGGAAGGGGGTGGTTGTAAATTTTGACGAGTTTGGTGATTTAAGCTCTGAATCTGGTTTCAGCTTCTGGGTATCTCTGGGATTCTGCTACCAAGGTGAGGATTTGCATTTTTTTAAAGGAAAACTTTACAATTTTTTCTATTACAGCTCTTTTTTATCTCAATAATTTAGTGAAAATGAGTAGCAAGATTGCCTTTTGAATTGAGATAAGAAGAAGGTAAAAATAATAAGGAGAAGATTGGCTGGCCAAATTTTTGCTGGAGATTACACAGCAGAAAGTTGGCAATTGAAGTGGCCCTGAACCTGAATTTTCTTTTCTTTTGAGGTCTTATTTGTTTTTGCTCATTATAATTCAGTGTGAAGCAGCATAGAATCTAAAGAACCAAGTGTTTCCTACACTAGATATGTCTTAGATATACAATTATGGTGTTAGGGATTTTACAAGGTGAAAAAGTGAAGTGTGGACAAAGGAGGTTCTTTGTTAGACAAACAATTTGAGGAATGGACAAGCTGAAGTTAGTTTGGAATTCTAGAATTAATCTATATTTTATATCTTAGTAAATATTATCTTCTAATTTAGGATTCTTGTTTATTACAGATTTCATTCTCATTTAGGATTTTCTTTTATTTCTACGATATCTAATTCAATTATACTTTTTGGTCATGTAGGTCGTTTTCGGTATTATTTTTTCTTCTGTATATCCTTTTTTATTTATCAACTGCTATCCTGTGAACTAGTTATACAATTTGGAAAAAAAGGATATCGATATAAAGATTTATTTTCTTATGGTACCAAATGGGACAATATATGGATATGTTCTATTTCTAGGTATAAGCTGAAGAGTATATCGTATAGACATAATGGCAATTGGTACAGAAACATCCAATATAGTTGGTAAAAGCAATAGCTAGTGCGAACTAAGCATAAAAGCCTTATTTCACCTTTTGAGTGGCTGATATCATCTAAAAAGAGTGCCATTGAGGTCTAATGTATGAATGCAATATAAGAAGTTTTTATAAGAAATATGTAGCGGCACATTGTCTTCTACCATTTGATAAAGTAGTTAGGCTACTTAAGGGTTTTAGGTGATTCAACAACCAGGCATAAGAAATGTTTACAGGACTATAACAAATATAACCATGTGAAAGTCAAACTAAAAGAGCATTATCTCACATAAGAGAATGTAATATTTGGCAGATATAAAGTCATTTTTCAGACTTATATTCACTTCCGTACCTTTGTTAATGGGTACTAGAAGTATCAATATGCTTGGAAGTACATAGGGTTCTATGTTATACAACACCTATCAGTGAACCATGTATAGTGTCTAGCTATAATACAAACTGCGAAACACACTCTGATGATAGAAGCAATGGTGAACATGACTTTCTTTATTTAGTATGATTCTAGTATCACTCTCACGAGCATTACACTTCAATCTTCTTTCTTTTGGCGCCATTTTCGTATTGTCTCATAGACTTCTAGTTAGATATTGGAGAGAAGTTCATTGAACCCTCACAGGCACTAATTCATGATCTACTAGGCATTTTCTTAGTGGAAAGGCGTCAGCATTATGGAAGAATAAATTATTCCGTAAGTATTTTAGGAAAACAACTAATTTTTATCCTAAAACCGTGTTTTTTGCCCCAAAAAAAAAAAAAAAAAAAAGAAAAGAAAAAGAAAAGAAAAGGATGACGAGCGGTGTAGTTGACTTCCTTTTATGCCAACAGCAGTACCATTATTCACTTACCATAATATAACTCCCCTTAAATTTACTCCGAAACAATCCTGTTAAAGGTAGCTTTTCTTCCTAGTGATTTTCCTTTGCCATTGTAAATAGATGATCCTTCTTAGTGAGCTCAATGCAAGTTGTGCTTATCTTTTCTGGTATGCTTGTTTAACACTATAAAATTGATTTACACTTTTTTTTAGTTATTTGTGATAAAGTCTTTGTTATTATGGTGGTTGTTTGATTCTTCTTTTTTATTTTTATTTTTCCTGAAAAGACAGCGAGTATGGTTGTTCTCTCTACTGCGTGTTTTCTGATTGGTTTTTATTTTATAATTCTTAGGTATTTGGAGATCTATCATCTTCTACTTTGTGATTTCATGGCATGAGGTGAAAGAGGGTTAGAAGATTGAAGCTTATTATATGTCTCTTGTTTTTATTATTCCTTGTTTGAAAAAAGAAATGGTCTCGATACATAGGAATGGTAGTATATTAGAAGATGAAGATGAAAAGGAAAATGATGAGTTAGATTCCAAGGTATCAAAGCTCAAGAAGAAGCATCCATTGATTTTGGATGTTAGACATCCGTTTCGGAATAATCCAAGTATTCCACATTACATCAAATTTCTTAATGTCAATAGGAACCTTAGATGGTTTGATACCGATTTTGTGGAAAATAGAAACTCAAACCATCTCAATTTTCTTTGTAGAACATCATCCTTAATTAATGTCCCTATAAACTTGAGTCATTCAGAGATGATCATTGACCGGTTTGGAGATTCTAGAAGAAGAAGAAGTGCAAGTGATGTCACTGACCTCGTTGAATTAGCCAAAAGAACTTTCATGCGAAGATCCCTTTTGAAGAGCTCGATAATTTTTCAATTAGGAAATCTAGATGGTTCAATTAGACCATTTAGGGCAACATCCTTTAGTATGGGTCCAGTGAAGACTTTCGAGTTTATTAGCTCTCCATTATCAAAGGAGCCTATTTCTGAAGTGACTTCTCCTAGCACTGAAATCTCCAATTTTAAGGCTTCTGAGAAATTGCTTGTTTCTTGCTCAAGTAAGAATTCGACAATTGCATACCAACCAAATCCATCTCCAAATCTCACTGTTTCCAAAGGGTTTCTTCATTGTGTTTGGAAGAAGGATTCTCTCAATATCTTATTCAAAGAGGATAATTATAGTGGGAAAGAATATGTGGCTAGTTTCCATCAGATTGAATCAAACGATAAAGCATTGGACTTCTTATATATCTTCCATTCGAGAACAAGTAATAAATCAGAAGAATTTGTTGGCAAGATGAAAGTATTTAGCTCTTTGATACTCAATCCAAACGGGTCCAAATCAGTGGAGACGGAGTTTGTTTTATATGGCGTCCAAGACCATTCAAGAGAAATGCAAGATTCAACTTTTAGCGCAACGAAGAATAAAGGCTTATCTAAGGTGTCCAGAATATTTAAGTCAAGCAATTCTTTGAAGCACAAGTCTACGAGCAAACTTGTCAAACCAAGCTCTCAACTTGAAAATGGTTTCCAACCAAATCTTGAGCTAGCTGCTATCATAGTAAAAAGCTCATCGCATTTTCATGAGAAAGATAAAGAAACTGGTGGTTGGGGGCTTAAGTTTCTCGAAAAAGTTACAATAGATCCGTTATCGAATTATGGAAATAGCATTGATGTTTTGATTCCGGATGATTTTCATGGTGGGCCCATCACAGGTGACAGTGGGCCCTCTTCTCTTATTGAAAGATGGAGGTCTAGTGGACATTGCGATTGTGAGGGGTGGGATATCGGCTGTCCTCTAACAGTACTACATGATAGAAGTTCAACAGAAGCTTTTCACAAGGAGGATTCACAAGTGACCAAGACAGTAACGCTTTTCATAGAGGTGAGTTACTCGTTTCATTTTGTTCTATTCCTTTATATCTTCGTAATAGACTACTTTGCATGTGCAATGATTTATTGTTTGCTGGCATGGTTTTGACGCTGTTTTACGTTGGCATTCAATTGTGACTTATTTATGTATTTGCATGATGTAACAGTCGAGTTTCCTTTTAGTACATTGCCTTTTCTAGAAAATTAGTAGGCATGTTATAACACCTTAATGTCGGAGTGCTTGCTTGATTTATGACAAAGAACACTTCTCTCATGAATGTGGGTATTTTAATCATTATTGCTGAATGTCGTATTAATATTATTCCTTTCTTTTATCAAGCTATACACATTTTCTGAAAATAGAAAATTGATAAGAGTATGTGCCTTTCTTTTTCCCAGTCCGGATGGTGATATGTCAGATTCTGACCTGAACTCACTTTAAACCAGGGATTTCCTGTAATTTTGAACTTTGAGCTGAATGTCGTATTAATATTAGTCCCTTTTTATCTGAGTTATGTTAGATTCTGACCTGCATTCACTTAAAACAAGGGGTTTCGTAAATTCTGACCTGCGTTCACTTGTGTCAGTTGTTCCTGAGTTTCCTAACATTGAGGTGCATTCTCACCTGCATCATGTTTTCCTGTCAATCTTCAATTGAACGTGGAACACAGGAAACCAAAGATCTCATCACGTAATTTTTCGTGATTTATGTTTTGGAAATAACTGCACTTTTTTCTCTACAATATTTCTCTGATGTTACCGTTAATTGTTCAGGGTACAAAGTACAGCGAGCCCTCTTTGAAAATGTTGAGAACGAGTGAAGATGCACATATTATGTATTTCCAGCGAACTCTCTCATCTCTGCAAGCTTTTTCAGTAGGAGTTGCAATCATCCATTCTCAGACTCCATCTCTACATCCAAATTTGTAAACAGATAAAAAAAGGGACAATTATTTTCTTTTTTATTTGTGACTAGATTATATAAGGAGGGGATCGATAGTTTCCATAGGTTGATGTACATGGGTAATAGTCTTTTTATCTCCTTTTTGTAAGATAATGCTGTTTGATTACTAGATAGAGGAGAAATCTTGAGGTTGTAAGTTCATTTTTTTATTTAGCTTGTAACTAAATGTTGATAACCTTTTTCGGGTTTAAAGAAAAGGATTTTTTTTATTTATATGCAGCTTTTATTTCAAGGCTAACATGCAATATCTTCCATATATTTTGTGTTACTAGAATGTGTGTTACGTGGAAATTTTGTTCACAGGTTTTTTACGTCAAAGTTATAAGCACCCCCCCCCACCCCCCCACCCAAAAAAAAAAAAAAAAAAGGATAGGAAAATGTTGGCAGGAGATTAAGAAGGCATGAAGCAAGGGAAACTAATGAAAACTTTATATGCTTATATTTCCTGTGGCTTAATCTTTGTTGTTCTATCTTAAGTTTGTTTTGATATTAGTCCCTCAAATCATTGGAAAATCACTCTAATCAAGAGTAGGAAGAGCAATTAGAGGGAAATTAGTTCCGCAAATCATTGAAATTTCTATTGAGTCCCCCAAGCTTCGTAGGTTGTTTTAGATTGATCCTCTTCACTGTTACTTCTACTCTTGATTTAAGGGACTAATTTTAAAATCGCTTAAGAATCACCGGAAAAGCGAGTCCAGTGATGGAGACTAATTTCAAAATAACTTATAGGGAAATATAAAAGCAATTTCAATAATTGGGAGCTCGTTTTAAAATAAGAAAGATGTATGGGACTAGTGTGGAATAAAACCCAGAAGTATCCCAGTCAAAGTCAAACTCGAACTCAAATCCACTGTCCTACTATCGGGTTGCGGGTTCTAAGATTTTGGCACAAACATCCGAGTAAGGAGGCAGCTTTAGGTAGCTGCTCCGCGGAGCACCCGTCCTTGATCATTTCAATATTATAAACCCTAGCATTTTGCTTCCCTCTCAAAATTCGATAAAATTGATCGAAAATGCCACCGAATTCCTCTCTTCGATCGATCGCATAGCGAGTTTCGAGCTCGATCTAGGGTTTCTCTTTCTTAGTCTTCGAGCTTTCAGAACGCTCTGGATCTCGGAAACCCTAAGGTGATCTCCTGATGTCCCTAAAATTATTGCTTTGTTCAGTTTATTTGGAGATTTTAGGCGTCAATGTGGCATTTGATCTCACATGCAAGTTGTTTACTTTGTTCTCTCCTCTGACATTATCCACTGCCATCGTCCTGGATTTTTTAAGAATCTGTTCCCAAGTTTACAAATTTAATGCTAATTTGGTTATTTTAGTAGTTGTTGAAAAGTTAAAGATGCTATTTTTAGCAGTCGATGCTGACATCTTTACAAAAGACGCATTCTTGCCTAATTGATGCTGGATTTTATCAGCATGATGTATTTATTATTATTATTATTTTTTTTTTTGAGAAAAGGAAAACATATTCTTTGTAAATCCAGCACTTTTAGTGAGTGTACAACTGTGACTCACTTAGAACCTGCAAACATTTCATTTTTGGTGGACTTCAGTTTTTCCCTGAATAGGTCTTCAAAACGAATTAAACTGAACAGTAAGTTGTTCATATTCGTATTTGTTTACAATTTTCAAATTTGACGATTTTTCTTTGAATTTCTTCGAATATGATTTCACATACAGCTATTCTTCAAATGTTAGCTGAAAATTTACGGAACAATAAACTATTTACTTAAGAATATGTGTTTAAAGATTTACTTTTGTTTGGCAAAAGAATTTTTAAAAAAAACTACATTTAATTTCTACTTGAAAATTATGCCTTTGTAATTATGATGAATAACCTTGTAATTTGAATGTTGTTAAAAGAACCAATTTGAGCATCTCAAGTCTCTCAAATTAGTATAGAATCTGAACTTAAAATGTAAGAAGGTCAAAACATAACTTTAAGTGTGTAGCAATATAAATCGTAAGAAATCAAATTTTAAACGGATATTTGATAAGCAAATAAATCTTATATGTGAATGCTCATAGTTGATTCGTTTATATCCGAATACTAAACATTATTTGATTTATCTTAAATAATCTGCTGATCAAATTTGAGCAGAGATTATTGGAAGTATGTGATAATTATTTGATCAACTTTTACCATAGGTCCCTACCAGCGAAGTTCTACTAAATTTCTTTTGAAACTCTTCAAGTTTCTTTGCTCTTCTTTCTTTACTGTTGTAGGGTTTGAGCTTTGAGAATCCATGTCAAAAGTAGGGGGAAAATTTACATTTTTCATAATTGAAGGATTTTTAATGATCACATGATTCTCCTTGAATTGTGCTCTAATTCATTATTTTACTCTATTCCAAGGCTGAATTTGGCATTTTTTCCTTGTACTTATAATTATGTACATATGTCGACATGTAAGTTTAGATTATTAGTTGATTTCAATCACCCTGTGCATTATTTCAAGTTCTCTGCACAACAATTATAACATGAGTGATTTTTTCTCTTCTCTCCGCAAAAGAACTTTGCACTCCTTCATTAGACCATCTGATGTTTCATGCACAGTGAATAATTGCTTGGCTTTAGGAAAATGGTGAACTTCTTTGGCATGAACTTGTGCAAGGGAAATAATGCTTTGTTGTTTGATATTTTTTCTTTTCCTTGTCATTGGTGTGAAACCAATGCATTTCATTGGTATGTTTTCATTGATCATATTTAAGGATGCCTCCGCCTCCGAGAGCAAGAACTGCCTTACAGGCTATGAAGACCATTGGATTTTCTAGTAAAGAGGCTGCACCTATATTGAGGAAGCTTCTTGAGGTTTATGAGAACAACTGGGAGTACATTGAAGATAATGATTATCAAGTTCTAATTGATAGCATACTTGAGGCGCAGGAAGCAAAGGTATACATGTCTATATTGTTTTTAGTAATATTGCACATGATTGTTAAAATAATTGTTGTTAATTCTCTTTGTTGTCAATTCATTTTCTTGATGTCAAATGCATAACAACTAAGCTTATTTGACTATGGTACTGGACGTTTAATATTCAAACAATTGTATCAGGCTTCTACTACAAAACAAAATGCTGTGGCTGGTGATGATCCTGAGCATTCTAGGAAGAGAATAAGAAAGCTAAGTGAAAACCCTTCGACATCAACACTTGCTACTGATAGTTCTGGAGACACTCTGCTGAAGAAACCAAAGCTAGAAGCTGATGTTTTTCCTGAAGAACAACTTGGCGGAATCATTGCAGATCCTGTACCATTGCAGGTTGATGATACAGGGAGAATTGATGTTGCATCATCACAGTTTGGTAATAGACAGAAAATGACTGAACCCACTTCAGCTGAACCTTCTTTTAGTTCTGAAAAAGCTGAGTTAGATTTGTCTCCGGTCAACCGTAGAGAAACTAGAGCTTCTTCTCGTGCACAAAAAACTAGTTCTCCGCAAGAAAATGCTGAACATTTGATGCATGGCAGAGATAAAATGTCTGCTAGTGAGAGGTCAAGGAATTCGATCTATCTTAAAGAGCCCAAAACTGAACCAGGTACTAAGTTGCTAATAAATTCTAAGGCATCTTCTCTAGACATGTTCAAAGCCAAGATAACTAATAATGACCTACAGGAATCTGGGGTTCCTATTGCCATGTTCCGACCTAATGATCCTATTCCCACTGAGTACTGAACATGAATGTATAGCTATATTATCGGGCACTAGTAGCCTGTTACCATAATTTGTAGTATGTTGTTTTAAAATGGGAATGCATGCAGACTGACATGCAATGTTTTGTAGACCACTTAATTTTTAGCGTAACATAAGATATGACAGTGTTTTGTTACATGTTCAACTATAGATAAGAGCCAATATTCCACACGTGATACTGCTTATATTAACTTCTGATTAGGACGACTATGGAGCAACTACAGTTTTGAACGAATGATGTATGAGATTTAATTAGGATTAACTAACCTGATCAACATTCTGACATTTTTAGGGCCTTGTAATTTTTATAGCTCCCTTCAGAGATTCATTTCTAGAAAAACCTATCACGACAGATGAACTGATGCAGTGACTTGAAGTTTATTTATGTATAACATACAGTTACGTAGGTGTAATATGTTTTTGCTCATGTTAAGATTCAGGACTTTAACTTAAATGATTTTTGTTTGCAATTTATTGATTTGGAATGATCATTGTTCCATAAAACTTTCTGTCATGTTCTCGTGTCGCTGATTGTAGTGTGTTGGTACATAGATGATCAATATCAACAAAATCAAGTTCAAGCAAATGTTGCTGAAGCCTTAGCAGCTCAGAGAACTCAAGCCACAGACAAGGGGAAAAGGAAAGATAGCAGCTCGTCTGGAGTCAGATTAGAGAATGGAAATGCATCTCATGAGGCATCGCCTTCTACTATCGATATAGCTTCCTCATATACGGGGGCGGTGAAACTTCAGTTTAGCTTTAAGACTGATCGCCCTGATTTCAGTGTCCCGAGTGTTGATACTGTCTTAAAAATGGTAGAGGAAAAATGTTTGCAATGCCACAAAATTTCAGAGCCTGATTTCTCGCTGCTAAAACTCATGGAAGAAGTGTGTCAATTTGCTTCGGAGTTGACTAACCCGAGTGATGGCAGGCAATATAATGTTTTTTAAATTTCAGTCTTTCCAGTGCTATCTGTTCCAGTGAATATTTAATGCATTTTATCTAGTCTTCTTAGATACATTTATCTATTATTTATTGTCAATATACCATGAATTTGCTCTAAGCTTTTGTACAACATTGTGATTTCAGGAGATGAGGTGAAAAGAGACTAAAAGACTTTTATATTGACTTCTTTTAACCAGTCATTTTTAGAACGGAAGTATGGGTTTGATATATTGGATGATTGTACGCTGGATGAGAAGGAAGAAGACCAGTTATTTTCAGGCACCAGCTTTTTCCAAAGGCAGTTCACTACAGAGCAATTAAGTATCTCTATTCATGCAGGTGAGATCCACATCTTTCACATTTATTTTGTTGCTTTCATCTTTTGCATCTCACTTTGAAATATGCTTTATATCTGGTATGTATCTGCGTAGCAGATGCTTAGTACGTGATATTTTATTTCGCTTTGGCTTTTTATTGTGATTTATATAGTTTTTTATATAACTAGTCAAATGTCTGTTTAGTATGTTGCTTGTATTCTTTAAATCCTCTTAATTTTGCATTTAAGTATGCCTGAATGTTGAGATTTTCACGCATTTGAATTTTTTTTTGGGATTTTCACCTAAATACCCCTCAATTTTGTGGTATTTTAAAAATGGTTTCTGATAAATTATCTTCCAAATCTTTCTATTGGAAGAGCGAGGGAGGTTTAAACAATAATCATCTTAACAAAAATGGAGGAATATTCCAATTTGGTTCCCTAACAGAGATGACTACTCTAATCGGCCTGCGTATTTTACTTATTTTCTTTTGAAGGAGGGGTTGAGGGGTTGGGGTGGGCCGTGGGGCGGAGTTGTGGAGTACACAAATATATATGAAGATTTGAAGGGCAATTTTAGGGTGGGATGTATTTGTTAAAAAAAAATCCTTTAGCATTCTTCTGATACATGACTTTTTTCTCCTACGATAAAATCCTGGCTGCGCCCCTGCGTGAAACCATTTTCGGATAGATTTTTTCCACTGAAGAAAACTGATAGCATTTTTTTTAACATGAATTTAGATTTAGATTCATTCTCTTTGAAGAAGGCTCTAATTAACCGTTCATTGTCAGGTGCGAAACATGGGGAACTCCCTTAAAACTCCACAGGCTTTCTCAGTAGGAGGGCCAACTATCCGCCGCGGAGACAAATGTAATCATATTTTTTTTTCCTGACCCTCCATCTTTTGTGGTGAAACTATGCAAGGAGGTTATCCATAAATTCCAATTGATCTTACTCGCTAGTCTTTCCTTTCCTCTCACGCGTTGAATAATAGATTGAAAAACTCTATTTTCTTGTAGTGTAAATGTTTTTAATGGAACGTTGCAAGTCAACGCAGTTGGCCATTTTTGCCGTGTTAAAGAAAAGTTGATACGTTTTTTGTGGGCAAATTGCGGATAATTTCGACCCATTATTAGCACTCAACGCTCGATTTTTCATTTTCAGAAAGATAAATTGTATGCGGCATCCCTCTTCCTCATGAATTAAGGGGGGCTAAGTGCTAATAAATTGGTTGGTTTGAGTTTATTGCTAATTATTTGTGTGTACTTAACTGATGGTTTTTGGAGTAGAGAGAATCTTAAGTATGAAGAATAGAAAATAATATGAAGAGAAAAATAAAGCAGACAGAACCTATTTGCAGTTTGTTCAATAACTGTATTTGTGTGTATTTATATCTCTTGAATTCTTCATGCTTTTTATTGTCTTGCGCTTTTACTGCTCTTGTGAATGCTTGCTTACTGGCTTAGAAAATAAATTGGGAAATTGACCTGTACCTACTCCCATATATTTTGAAAAAAATATCTGTCTTTTTCATGACTCTGGTATTGAACTTATTAAAGTCTTAGCAAAAGCAGTTTCAGGACTATAGTATAGTAAAAAATTGGAAATTTCTTAGTTCCCAGTTCCTTTTATCGTTTTATTGCCGAAAAGAGTAAAGGCCATTAAGTACTTCAAATGTTGGTTGAACTCAAACCTGCTAGATAATTACTCACCACGAGCATTTTATTTTGAACCAAAATTTAGCAGGGAATAAAACACAACAATGGTTATATTATTAATATTTTTAATTTTATTTAAGTTAATTTCAGAAACCCCCTAAACTAATCACTAGTAACAAGTCTCAACTTTGCAATTCATTAATGCACCGCCTAAAGTTTTTACTTCAAAAGTCTCCGCTAACGCTATCAGGGTGTTTGGGAAGGCTTATTTTTTGAACCTTATAAGTTATGTTAGCTTTTAGTGGTTTTTGGTTTTTATTATAAAAATATTATAAAAATGATTTGGATAGTATAGTAATTTGTTTGGTCAAATGTAGTTTATTTAGGTAAGCTTATAAGTTAGTTTTTTTTAAAAGCTGAAGTATACCGGCTTTTTAAAATGTGACTTATAAGCTAACTTATTTTGTATTTTATCAAACAGGTAGAAAAGAAAAAGCTAGCTTAAAAGCTTATTTGACCAAATAATAAGCTGCCCCAAACACCCTCTATATGAACGATACTAATTATTAATTTTTAAGGACTTTTGTGTCCCTCAGAAGATCATACATATTATAGGGAGTACAATAAAAGAAAAGGGTATTTTGGTCTACAGATATTTATTTTCCATCCATACTTTCGGAAAATTTATTACTATAGCTATTTTGTGACACATTATGAAATTCGAGGATGTTCCTGAATCTAGTGATTAATGTAGGTTATTTTTTTCTTCTGAAATATACCCCAAAATGAGAACAAGAGACGAATGCTTTTTTTTTTTTTTGGGTAATTTATTATTATTATTTTTTTTTTGAAATTTCAATCTAGATCAATGACCAACAACTTGAACAATCCCCTCGCTCTATAAATAGCAAGTAATACAATAGTCATGACTCAGTCCGTTGTGACTTGTTCCTCAGGAACACCAGCATTAAACCTATCCTATTCCAACGGCTAAAGCAACCATTGTTTATCACCCATCTGATCATTAGTGGACGGGCAAGATCAAATCTAATGGCTTTCCGAGTGATGGATCCGTTTTAATAAAACCCATCCCCGGTACACCACACCAGCGGCACTTTACACTCTCCCTCTCCTTGAAATCTGAGAAAACCAAAAACCAACAAATTTTGTAAGGAAAAGAGAGAGACGAAGCGACAATAAAAAATTCAAACCCTAAACCACAGAATTTGCCCTCTCTTTCAAAAATCGATCGTTGGCACTTCGTTCGATTGGGCTTAACTAGGTATTTATCTTATCTTTTTAAATTTTTATCGTTATATCGGTATCTAGGCATCCATGGAGGTATTTTTTTTCTGTAATTTTAAAATATTTTTTCGGGATTATGAAAAAATATGATCTTTTCCCCCGCATTGCAATTCAGATCAAGATAATGCAGTTGAAACCCTACATTTATCTGATTTGTTATTTTTTTTTATAATTATTTGTGTTTTTCCGTTATATTTTCCAGAGTTTTAAGCAAAATATGATATTTTTCAGGGTTTTAATTTCTCCTGCCATTTTACTTCCGCAACGTAGCTGCTAGTCCTATTTGCCTTTTTTTTTAAAAAAAATCTGATGCATTTTATTTTAAAGAAATTTATAGTTAGGGTTGGGGCCAACAGTTAGTTTAAATGCATTTCCTTATTGTTTCCTAATATTAGAAATAATATTTTTGTCCCCCAAATTCGGATGTAATCTCACTTTCTATATATCTACATTTCTCCGATTAATTAATTTTATAATTATTTGGGAGTTGAGGCCTCTATGAAGGTACTTGGCTGTGTTTCTTTTTTTTATTTTGCGGAGTTTAACTAAGATATGATATCTTTCAGGGTTTTAATTTTCCTGCAATTTTTCTTAGCTTCTGTTCTCATTTTTTTTTTCCCTGAGCTGTTTTGATGCATTCTATTCTTTAGAAATTTATACTTAGGTTTCGGGCCAACGGTTAGTTTTTGTGCATTTCCTTATTGTTTCCTGATTTCATGAGTTTGAGATTATGTGTCTGGCTTAAGAGGCATTTTTTGTTGAAAAGTTTGATCATTTGATGTGGGTTTTTCTTGGTACAGTATGATGACCATAATTGATGTTTGCACCTCTTTCATGCATGGCTTAAACTATTCTACATCAAAGAATGCAAAGTATTTCTCATGCACATCAAAATAATGCCGTTGAAGCCTTCATTTTGTGAGCTTGAGTAGGCATCCCTGAGCTCAAGCGAGGAATTTTCCAGCCAGTCAATCTCTGGTCCGATTCTTTTTCCTCGATTTCGAAGGCAATGTCTCTTTCTATATATCTACATTTCTCTGATTTATTAACTTTTCATGGTTATGTGGGATTAGGCCTCTATGGAGGTATGGCTGTTTGTTTCTTTTTTATTTTTCAGAGTTCAAGCAAAATATGATATTTTCAGGGTTTTAATTTTCCTGCATTTTACTTAGCTACTGGTTCTCTTTCCTGTCTTTTTTCCTTAGTTATTTTGATGCATTTCATATTTTAGAAATTTATGGTTAGGTTTGGGGCCAAGCTAACAGTTAGTTTACATGCATTTCCTTTTTGTTTCCTGAAAGGATAATATTTATCCATGAGTTCGAGATCATGTGTCTAGCTTGAGAGGCGTTTCTGTTGAGTTTGATGTGTGATTTTTCTTGGTTGTACCATTATAGTGTACGATGACCATAATTGAGGGATTCTACTTAATATATGCACTTTTTATGCACAGTTTCGTCTGTTCTAATTCAAAAAGTACACAAAGTAATTCTCACACACATCAAAATAATTTGTTGGAATTCACATGATGGTGGATTTCTTTGGTACAAACTTGTACAAGGTTGCTGTGTTTCTTTTGTCTATTATTTCCACTTCTTTTTTCCTTCTTTTTATGATGTTTCTTGGCTGGTAGGTTTTTACTAGGTGGATTCAAGGATGGCTCCTCCTCCGAGAGCGAGATCTGCCTTACAAGCCATGAAGAACCTAGGTTTCTCCAGTAAAGAGGCAGCCCCTGTCTTAAAGAAGCTTCTTGAAGTTTATGACAACAACTGGCAGCTCATTGAAGACAATGGTTATCAAGTTCTGATAGATAGCATACTCGAGGAGCAGGAACTAAAGGTAAAATTTCAGACATTTTTCTGGGGTAAAATTGGTGGTGAAAAGCTTCACTGTATATTGTCATTACTTTTGAAAAAGTTCTTTTAGTCATTTGTGATGTATGCATGTTAAGTGTGATGAATTGAAAACTGAATATAATTTTTGCTCATTAGTAAGTTACAGAGTAACAATTGTTGGACCATTGTATTTTTTAGGGCATATTTAATACATGTATGAACTAGTTCTTACATAATAGAAATTAGTTGTCATTGATACAACTTAATGAGAACTTAATCAAACTTCTCCCTCAAAAAAATTAACAATAAAACAATGGAGCATTAGTTTCTCATTTGGTATTAAGTACAGGAAAATGTGAAGTATGTAACCCAGATTGCACATTAGCAGCACAATTAGGTTTGAGCTCATAACTCAAATTTGTAACAATTTAAGGTCAAATTATAAATCATTTCGGTGTTTAATGTTTGATCAATTTTGTCAGGCTACTGCTGGTAAAAAGCAAGATGCCGTGGCTGATGAGGATGCTGAGGTCAGTAGGAAGAGGCTAATACAGCAGAGTGAAAATCCAGCTTCATCATCAATGCTTGGTCCTGATGGTCCTTTGACAAAGAAATCAAGAGTAGAAGCCGATTGTTCCCCGGGAGCACTGCTTAGGCAGAGAAGAGCAGAGCCTGTATTGCCGCAGGTTGAGGATATAGGGAGATTAGTGCTTGGTTCACCACAGGAGGAAAGAGATGAGCATGATACACCTCTAATAAGCCGTAGAGAAACTAGAGCTTCAGCTCGTGCACGGAGAGCTAGTGCTGCACACGAGAATGTAGAGCCAATTCCACTTTTGACATACAGCAGATGTAAGAAGACTTTTGGTGAGGCGTCTAGCAATGCGATCATGTTGAAAGAGCCCAAGATAGAACCGGGTACTGATGTGCTGGACAATTTTAAGGTTCATTCTCCCTCTACTTCCAAAAGTAAACAAGCTGACTCAGACCTGCCAGAGTTCGAGGTTCCCATTGCCATGATCCTGCCTGACCATCCACTTCCTGCTGGAAATGAAGGTAAATATATCTTTGCCATGGGGGTACTATTGACCTATTAAGTATAATGTAATTTGAGAAGTTAGAGGATGCATATAGACAGAAATTTAATTTTCTAGACGAGCAGATTTTTTTACATGTAAGCTATTCTTCTACAAGTTCAATTGAAGATAAGGAGAAGACTTCTTTTATGCTTTACTATTTATGTATTTTTCTTCTGATTAGACGATAACGAAATAACCACAATTTTAAAGCATTCCCAAGTGAGATCTAAAAAAGATAAAGTAAGTTCACCACATTGACATAATGGCTTTCTAAAATTTTGCAGGCCAGTAATGTTTTGGCATGAAACATATGCCTATTCCTACTGCAAGTTCAATTACAGATTAAACCAGCCCTCTTACATGCTATAATATTTATGGGTTTGTCGTTTGCTCAGGACCATAATGAAATAGGCACATTTTAAAACCATTTCCAAACTGGGTAAGGTAACCTGACCACCATTTTAACAGAATACCTTGAAAATTTTTCGTAGCTCATTATTTGTCTCTAAATCAACCTGTCATAACTGATGACCTAAAGCTGTGACTTCAAGTACCTCTAAGCATCTCTGTTTTGTTACTTTTGTATGGCAAAATAGCGGATCAACTGTAATATATGCTTGTTGTACTTTAAGTTGTTATGTATTTCATTTTGTAATCTATTGATTTGGAATGATTATAGTTTTTTACATCTTTGTAACATACTTGTAAGCTATTGTACCGATTTGATTGGCTTGGTCATTGCAGTTCATCAATGCCAACACTCTCAAGGCAAATCTTCACCAAGGGACATGGGCAGTCTGCAAGAAAACGATGTTGAATCCTTAGCAGCTCAAACTAAAGCAAAGAATGCAGATAAAACGAAGAGGAACGGAAGTCTCTCAGATAATGCATCAGAGAACGGAAATGCATCTGAGCTTGTTACTTCTCAAGGGGCGTCTTCTACTACTGTGGATATAGCTTCTTCCGATACTGGGGCGGTGAAACTTCAGTTTAGCTTTAACTCTGGTGGCCCTGATCTTCCCATGCCGAGCATTGATGCTTTCTTTAAAATGGTGGAGGACAGGTGTCTGAAAAGCTACAAGTTCTTGCCATCAGACTTCTCCCTGCTGAAAGTAATGAAAGAAATGTGTCAAGTTGCCTCAGACTTGACTGTTGAACCGAGTGATGATAGACAGGAAATGCCGACACTTTCTGTGAATGATTCTGTTGGTGGTAGTGCTAGACAAACTGTTGATGGACATAAAGAAGACAGAAAGGGAAAGGGAAAGGAAAATGTAGCTCCAGAACACTCTAGTTTAAAGGTGGTTCAGTATCCACAGACTGCATTCGGCGATCTAAGACCTCCCCATGATCCCACTGACATAACTAGAGGAGAAGAAAGAATTCCAATCTCTCTAGTTAATGAAGTCAGCAATGAGAGGTATCCTTCCCATTTTTACTACATACCTCGGAGTCTCATCTACCAAAACGCCTATGTGAACTTTTCACTTGCGAGAATTGGCGACGAAGATTGTTGTTCTGACTGTTATGGGGACTGTCTAGCTGCCACCATCCCTTGTCCTTGTGCACGGGAAACTGGAGGTGAATATGCCTATACATGCAAAGGACTGGTCAAGGAGTCATTTCTGGACGAGTGCATTTCCATGAATTGCAATCCTCAGAAACACCAGCATGTCTATTGCCAAGATTGTCCGCTGGAACGGCCTAAGAGCGGGGATGCACCGGGCAAGTGCAAAGGGCATATTGTCAGAAAATTTATTAAAGAATGCTGGAGCAAATGTGGGTGTAGTATGCAGTGTAAAAACCGCATCATTCAGCGTGGCATCACATGCAATTTACAGGTCTACTTCATTCCATGTTCATGTACATCCATGATATACTCTTGTGATATTATCACAACTGCCAATTTTTATGTTTTGCATATTATGACACACACACACACACACACACACGTAAGCCATCAGTTTCTTCTAGTTTCCTTTTCTTTTATAACTAGACATTGTACAGTTCTTTTCACCTTCCCTTATTGGCTTGGTTATGATTCTGTTGTAGTTAAAACAATTTTTCTGTGCTTTAGGTTTTTTTTACACCTGAAGGAAAGGGATGGGGACTTCGCACTCTGGATGAGTTACCTAAAGGTACATTTGTGTGTGAATATGTTGGTGAGGTACTAACAAACATAGAGTTATACAATCGAACAATCCAGAGCACTGGCAATGCTAGACATACATACCCTGTTCTTCTGGATGCTGATTGGGGCTCAGAAGGGGTCCTGAAAGATGAGGAAGCTCTGTGTTTGGATGCAACATTTTATGGAAATGTTGCAAGATTTGTTAATCACAGGTAATATCCCTAATTTACTTCTTATTATCGGTATATATTTTATAACCTTTCCTTATAAATATATGTCAGTTGGTTCCTATTTTTAAAAATCTTAAGATGCCTTTTGGTCTGAATCATCTATATGCATTACATTTTCTGTATCTCAACTGCAAAATTTTCCTAATTACATGTGTTCTATAGTTTAAATTTTTGGTTTCCTCAACTATAAGTCTTTGCAAGGCAAGATTTAGAATTCTTTATTTCTTGAAAGCATTAAAACTCTACTAATGTGCGTGTTCAACTTTATCACTTTATTTTTTGATGTCAGGTATAAATTGTCATCTAGTTTTCTCCCTTCTAAGTTTAAGTTAATTAACATCAGAACAGATTTATTAAAATATTTATTGTCAAATTGCACTACAGTTTTACATTTTAGCCCTTTCCGATTTTTTGATTTTTTACATCACTACGATGTTCCAGAGCATGCTTAATATTTTCCGTTGCAGTCTCCTTTCATTCCTTCATCTTGTTATGCTCCTTCCCTTTGTCACGATTTCATTTGGGATTCATTTCTTCACATTCTCTTTCTATTGTGGATGATTTCTGTAGATGTGTGGATGCAAATATGGTTGAGATTCCTGTGGAAGTGGAGACTCCAGATCGCCACTATTACCATGTAGGTGCAATTCATCTTTATCAAATGTTATGACTTTAGCACAATTAATTCAGGTAGTTTATAATGTTTCTTCATGCTTATGTGCAGCTTGCCTTTTTCACAATGAGAAAAATCGAGAAATATGAGGAATTAACATGGGTAAGCACCATGGATGACTTCCTTTTTCTTTGACCTAAAGCAATTTCATTTCTAGTATAGAAATTTGTGTTTTATTTAGGTTTTCATAGTTGCATCACACACTTATGCATAGACTAGATTCTTTTAATCATTTCACAGATGGCATTCTCTTTTGAAGGATTCATAAATAATAATTTATAGTTCATTCAGGAGTTTTAACAATCTCTAAGCTACTAAGTTCTAGAAGAAACCGAGTTCTAATATGAGTTCATGGATAAAAATTTATTTTCCTCTGCTGTTATAATGCTATCAATTCCATACTGGATCTAATAGCAGGGATGTCATATGAAATTGGCTGAGTTTTATTAACTTGTGATTACTGATGTAGCCAGTTTGTTGTTTGATACTAATTTAATCCTAGTTTATTGTACTGGATCTGAAAATATTTTTTCTCAAACAGTTTTTCATTTTAAACTAGGAGTTTGTGACACATGCCATCCGGATCATAATGGATGTGAGCCATGTTTGTTCAGTTCCTTGCAGCCTATAGACATGAACTTTTAGTTTAGGATAATTGAATATAACCCCCCTCATCTATTCTTATATTACATTAAGCTTATAGGTAAGTGGTCACCAATCGTCTCTCTAGTGGTCTGTAAAGAAACCAATAGCTGAATGCTAGCTGCAACTAGTTAGTAATGGAAAACGATAGCAACCTAATATATTATGTTTTAATTTTGTTTAACCTCAAAAAGAAAATTTGACATCAGTCTTTTGAACCTTTTGGTTCAGATTGCTGTCCTTTAAGCTGTTTCTTTAAATACCTTATTTCGTTAAAGTTATACTGAAAGTGAATATATGCAGTTCTACTTCTTTCTTTCTCGTAGCATATTTTGCTATGTGATTGTGCCCAGGAACTTCTCACCTGCTGTGCTTTGGAGCCTTAAAAAATGGATTATGTCCAAGATGTACCCTTGTCAGATAAGATTCCGTCTGTAACCAAGGCCTTTGTTGGATGATTTTGTTGATACCACTCACCATAGACGAGACTATGGTTCCAACTTTCAAACCAGTAAGCCTGAAGAAGTCGAGGTTTAATCCGTCCTGTTTCAATATATGAATGTCTTACCCGGCTGATTTTAGGTATACCATAGGCAGGATATTATCACCGATCGTACTTTGTGGAAGTGTTTGTTTAGTTAGATCGTGATCAATATGTCTTGCAGTTATTAAAAAGTTATAATAACTAATTTTTCCTCCCAATTTTACTTGTAGGTCCATTAGACAAGTTAAATCATGGAAAATGTGCTTGTATTAGCATTACAGTATGATTTGGTTGTTGAAACAAATTCTGCATAAGTTGCACAATTATGTCCTAATTGATGCACTTTTCAGTTTCTAACTATTAAATTGTTTGGTTTCTAAATTGATCATGGATTGTTTCCTGTTCTTAGCGGTGATTCATGTTTGGAGGGAGCTGTTTACTTTCATATTCTTCCACTTGCAGGACTACGGGATTGACTTTAATGATGTCAGTCATCCAGTAAAGGCATTTAAATGTCGTTGTGGAAGTAAATTCTGTAGAGACATGAAGCGCTCAAGTAAGTTTTTATGCTCTCTCTTGCCATCTAAATATGAAAATGTTAAAAGTGTTTTTCAGCAAAGGAATGGGTTATGTGTTGTCTAGTAGCCTCTCTGTTGTCTTTGACTCCAGTATTCTTGTCTATGGTACTGTATTGGAATGAGACGTGCTAGAGAGCTTCTTATTGTGGAGTGCATTAATTTCACCTACGGGTTTTAAGTTGCCATGGATGGTTGGCTATTTTATTTTGTTTTAACTTGAAAAAGACCCTTGTTTTCTATATTAGAAGCTGCATTGTCATGCCCCAAGATTTAGTCCCATATCGGATATTGACTGAGCAATTGCATGGTTTATAATGCAAGTCCAAGGAGTCAAGTGCGATGTTGACTAGTCAATTTTGGGTCGGATCGAGCCAAATCATGTGTTGCACTATGTAGGTCCCATGGCTTGCATTGCGTTAAATAGCTCGCTGGCCCGAGGCACAACAAATGGCATCAGAGTAGTTAGCCAGCCGAATATGTGGAGCTAAGTGCTACACCGTGTAAGTGTGGTGGGAGCCACCTCTAGAAGCCTGTAGGAGCCACCTCTAGAGTCTACATCGCTTGGCGGTGACACTGGGATGTGCTAATTGTCATGTTGCGACGAGGACGTTGCTCATTTACGGTGGGTGATTGTGATGCCCTAACTTTAGTCCCACATGGGAAAATAAGAAGAGAGCTATAAAGGGTTTAAATGATGGGTCATGGGGTTCAACTGTAGTATTGGCTAGCTAATTTTGGCAATGGTTTGAACTAAAACAACATGCTGCAGTCAATGGGTCCCATGACTTACACCGCGCTAACTAGCTTGCGGGCCTGGGGCGTGACATGCATTTTATTTGATTGTTAAAACTTGTCATAGGATCCCTTGATTCAATTAGAGTGATACTTTACTGATGTAGGTTAGATGTTGGGGGGTTTTCATAGAAATCACCTTAAAAATAGGAAATTCTACTGGAACCAATTTCTACATTATCCACCTTTAACATGGGTTTGTGTTGCAATTAACCACCTCCCAATCAAATTTTTAGTAAAAAAACCAAAAATAACATAAAAAATTCACGTTTAAGGTACATGACTTGTATTCTAACTAGACCTAAACATTAACAAAATGAGTGATGTGCTTTGAGTGTGAGTTTTTAAGGTGTTTAGTGTTAAATTGGACTCAGAGGTGGTTGGTTGCAGCGCAAACTCACTTTAAGGGTGGTTTGTGTATAAATTGAAATTCAAAGATGTGGTTCCAGTAGAATTTTAGGTGAAAACTCAGATGTTATGCCATCCTGTCTAAATTGGTCTTTTGAATATAATGTTCTAAAAGCGAAAAAGTTTGAAGTTCACAAGCTATATTCTTGGCAGCACTTGCACTTTCTGATTCATCTATTTCTTATCTTTTATCCGCAGGAGCACGGTCAAAGGCATTGGTACTGAGGTGAACTGTTGAGTCGAACCATTTCAAAAGCAAGATGATGGGTGCAAATTTTATCAACATTATATTTTGGGGAATATAATTATATGACGCAATGGGTTTCTTTTGAGAGTCGTGGTGCCTTTTGTACATGATTTTGCGGCAGTACCATTTTGTAATTAATGCTGTCAAGTGCCATACTGGAAAGGGGTAAACTGAAAAAAGGGGGGGGGGGGGGGTGCCCTCCAGGTTTTGCTTTGCAGTCCAAGTATAGGGTTTTGTTGGTGTTTGCCTATACACACTGACGTTCAGAATCTCAGTTTATACAATTATGTATATCTAAGTTGAAACCATGTAGTTAAGTTGCAGAAAATAGTAGATCAGGCTGATTCTGTTCTATTTTGATTGTGAAACTGATGTAATACAGTATGCAGTTCTGGAGCTAAACTTGCAAAAAAGAACTTTTTCTGCTGAGCGATCTGTAATCTAGGATTGTGGATAAATTGCATGTTATGCTAAATTTGCGTTGTCTGAAGTCTAAATAGAATTTTTGACCATAGTTGGTTGTTGCACAAAAATACTATATTTGTTCTTGAAGTGTTGAAGCCAGGTTTCAAAATTCGCTGCGATTATTGATACTGATTGACGAAGTGTTTGGTGCTGCAATGCATTATAGTTTGTTATACAAAGTGATTTAACATACATCGAGCTGCCGCGAACTATGTTTCTTTATGAGATATGGAAACCCTACTACAGCTATATACATTAATTTTACTCAACAGGAATCAGATAGCATGAAGCTGCTGTGCTTCTCTGCTACCCCTAGAAGGCAGCAACTCTCTGTTATGAGGCTGAAGAAGAGACTCATGCTGACAAGCCGAAGGCATAACGGGTCGAATACTCCCAGGGTTCAACGGGAACAAGATACGATAATACCCATCCATGATAGCCTCAAAGTCGCAAGTTTCTGCCACCTTCGGAATCTGATATACGTCCCTTGTATACGCATAGAGATTGGGGTACTCGACAAGCTTCTTCTTGCTGCACTTGAAGAGGCCGTGATACACGAGATCGAAGCGAATGAGAGTAGTGAACAAGCAAATATCAGCCAGTGTCAGCGAATCTCCGCACAGGTAGCGAGATGCCGAGAGGTGAGTTTCTAACATGTCCAAGGTACCGAATAGATCGTTGACTGCACCGTCGTATGCTTCTTGACTCTGCGCAAACCCACATCTGCAACACCCAAGAGTTAGTTACATTATAGCCTTCAAACATTACAGGACGGTAGACGCTCACTATTCCTAAATTTTCTATAAGCATTTGGATTCTTTGGCGTCAAAACTAGGTTATGTACCCCCGTCACCACGTATCATGCAATGTGTTGCAGAGAGACCATTTATTTGTTGATGTGCATTACAAGGACGACACTTATACAGGTGTCGAATCCGTGTAGTGCGGATACGGATAACAAAGAGATAACTCTGTTCGAAGTTCGAACTTGTTACACCAATCTCAAAGACGGATTACCTGTAAACACCATTGTTGACGTTGGGATAGACAATCCCATTCCACCTCTCAATCTCCCCCCTCGTCCCCTCCCGCCACAAGTCCAAGCCCCCGACGGAGCTGAGGAACTTGGCGATCTCCCAGCTCTCATTACAAACAACCTCCTCCCTCTCCTCGTCCCACAGCATCGGCACCGTCGCCCTCCCCTCGTACCCGCCCTTCCTCCTCCTGTAAACATCCCCCAACCTCGGCCCGTCTTCCGACGTCCAAGCCCCGTCGAGCCCGGGAGTCACAAGGTCGAGCCGGACGGACGATTCGAGGTCGGCGAGTGCGAGGAGGATGAGGGTGCGGTGCGCCCACGGGCAGGCGTGGGCGGCGAAGAGGCGGAGATGGAGGGGAGGGGAGGTGAGGTAGGGGGAGGGAATGGAGGGGAACTGGGAGGGAGGGCGGGAGTAGGAGGAGGGGGAGGAGGATGAGGTGGTGGGGGCCAGCTGGCGCATGAAGAGGTGCCAGGTGGAGTGCCAGGTGGAGCGGGCGGTGGAGATGAGGAGGGAGGGGGGGAGGGAGCGGCCCCATAGGAGGTTCGTGAGGGCGGTTATGGGGTCCGAAGAGCAAGAGATCTTGAGAGCTGGGGTAGCCTTGTAATTCGGGGTTCGCCGGCGGCGGACGGAGGAAGGTAAAGGGTGGCGGTGGTGGTGGGAGGAGGAGGAGGAGGAGGAGGAGAGGGGAGAGAGGGTGGAGGATGGAGATGAGGTGAACATTTCGTTTGGAAATTCGAGGCGGATGTTAAAAGGGAGTAGAACCAAAGAGCTTAGCCCTTGGGGCCTCGACTAAATTTATACGAACAAAAGGACCATGCCTTGTTTCTTTTTGCAAGTATTTACTCGTTTCTACTGATTTGTGCATTTGATTTGAGTTTAATAAAAATTTAAAATTTTAAGTTAAAAAGTTCTTTTTGTTTATTGGAAAAAAAAAATGATTTTCTTGACTATTTAACCCGTGTTATTACAGAATTTACGTTATTATTTGGAAAAATTTCAAATATAAGGCATGATTAACATGGCTATATGTCCTTGCATATCAACAATTACAAAGCATATAATGTTTCATAATCTAATGAATCAAATCAAATATAGGAAGGAATGATCGTATTCGATTTAAGATCAAATGACCATCCAATATAATAAATTCCAACCACTTTTTGTGGCCGAAGAAGCTCTCCATAAAACATCATTTCTTACAAAGGATTATAGGGCACACAGTCTACATAATCCATAAAGCCTACCAATTAATCTGATTTATAACAAACAAGCTCATATAAAAACTCAAGGCTATAAAAAATGAGGCAAACATAAAAAACAAATGAACAAAAATAATCTCTTATTTAGCCAGATGATTGCACACTACCTTTTTTTTCAATCTTCAACCCATACTTGGAACCTTCATTATCTTCATCTGGATATCAGAATATCAACTCTAGACAAATTCCAGATATATATAAGTACGTCACAGAAAAACAAAAAGCATCCAATACAAATATGGATCCATATTTAAAAAACTCCCTCTTCCTTTTCAATAACAAATAACATGAAACTACTCCTCACTTAACACCTGAAGAAAACTCTCAACATCACACAATGGCATTGGCTGCACTAGCAATCCTAGGCCACAAATCAGCACACTCCTTTCCAATTGGTCCAGTAATTGCAGATCCTGAAGAACCAAAAAACATCGATTGGTATGTATTAGATAAAGAAGCGGAATCAAATTTATGCATTACGGATTTCACTACAAACAGCAGTGCATGCACAAATTAGAGTCAGATGCTGAGACGGTTAAAAAAAAGGATGGACGCATGGGAAAAGGATGAACACGTATACCTTTCATTTCCCCCTTTGGGTTCACAATAACCCCAGCATTATCTGCATAAGCAAAGGAGTATAAACATATGAGAACGTACCAAGTTATAAATCACAAACAAATCTTGCTAGCGACATAGTTCAATACTCTGTAAAGACAAATGTCCTAGTGCTAATATGTGAGGAAATATGAGAAGAGCTCACTGTGGACTAGCTGCTTGAAAAGTAAATTTATCCACTATCCTGCTTGAAAAGTAAATTTATCCACTATCCACATCAGAAAACTATTGTACAACATTCTTTCACATGATTGGTGTGTTCCTTTGAAATTGAGAACACACCCTGTCCAAATCTATAACTAGCAGAAATATAAAGAGACAAAGGCAAAAAGATACACCCTATTACAAGTTACAAGTGATAGGGTAAGTTGTTTGTCTCATGGCCAGTCCCAACAGGTAATGGCAGCGATGCTGCTCCTCCGGGCGATGGAATATGAGACCGCTTCAGGGTGGAGGAATTCCTTAAAGGCTACGCCTTCAGGAAAAACCATCGACACCCAGAAAGCTTTATAAGTGACGTTTACTTGGGAATTTGCAAACATGATTTGCTTACTCCGGTAAGTTAAGGAGGGAAAACCTCCTCCGTCAACATAAAGACCACAACTTAAACATCAACAACGAAAAAAATGCAACAAAGCATTATGCAATGTACACCAAATGAACAATTTGCAGGTTACTAGTCCAAGAAGGCATCATGGGGAAGAAATGTTAGTTTCGTTGAAAGCTTAGGGTATTATTATAAGCAGACAGATATTAAATGAAAGCAATTGACAGCTTTCTATATGCTTCGCAAGGCACTTGCCGCAAACAAAAATATTATTTGTCTTATGCTACTTTAAGTTGACAGAAAACAAATAAGCTGTTTGTCTCATGGTCAGTCCCAACAGGTAATTGCAGCGACGCTGCTCCTCCAGGCGATGGAATATGAGACAGCTCCAGGGAATAGAAATCTCCTAAAGGCGATGCCTTAAGAAAAAACCATCAACACCGAGAAGCTTTATATGTGACGTTCACTCAGGAATTTGCAAACATTATTGGTTTGCTCCAGTAAGCTAAGGAGGAAAACCTCTTCCATCGCCCCCAAAAACTACTGACTTAACAAAGATTCAACAAGAAAGAACCAAAAGGCAACAAACAACATCCCACAAAGAATGACAAATGGGCGATTTGCAATTTACGAGTCCAAAAAGGCACCAACGGTAGTAATGTTAGTGCACTTGAAAGGCTTAGGATACTATTTCCAACACATTCTATATGCTTCCGGTGGCACACTTGTAGACACCCATAGAAATAAAACTTCAATCAACCAAATATATAAAGTGAAATTACCAAGCATCAATTAGAAGCATCAATACAATATACCATTATGTTCAGACTCGCAAGAAGACGATTTGTGATAATATATCTACAACTTACATTTGCATAGATATCCCAATGCAACCATTGTTGACCTTAAATATTCATATTCTCACTGCCTGTCCCAAGCTAAGGTAATGGAGGGTCGTGTTGTTAGTTAGCCGACACCCAACATAAAACCTACTAAAAACTACATGAAATGAATCCTTGAGGAAGGGTAGTATTCAAGTACATGGCGTTGTTGTTGTCGTTCTCATTCAATCATTATGTTCAAAACAAAATCTACTCGCATCAAATCGACTTCTTTGTATTCACAATCATCATCAAACATACATTCAAGAAAGCATATTAACATATGTATACCTTCAAAGTACATGTAGACGCCGTCCTTTCGGCGAAAAGGCTTGCGCTGCCTCACAATGACGGCAGGCATCACCTTCTTCCTCAAATCAGGCTTTCCTTTCTTCACGGTAGCCATCACCATATCGCCGACACAAGCCGACGGCAGCCTGTTCAATCGCCCCTTGATCCCCTTCACCGAGATGATGTACAGGTTCTTCGCTCCAGTGTTATCGGCACAGTTCACGGTGGCAGCCACCGGAAGACCCAGCGACATCCTGAACTTGTTCCCGGCCGATCCTCCTCGCCCTAATAAATCAATTCAATCAGCATTAAAATGGAAAAAAAAAATCTTGAATAAACTTTGAGTGTTTTTTCTTGAATGTCTCCCTAAGATTCATTTCAACTAGTATTAAAATTGCTAACTATGCAATAATCTACAATGAAAAGGGGTATCTTTAAAATGAAAAGAACTGTAAAAGCAAATTATTTTATCCCTGAAAATGAGAATTTGAGGCGAAATCAAGAGAGTTACACACTTGAGAACTGATTAATCGCATAATCTCCAATAAATTGGAGGAATTTCCATAAAGCAAAAGACTACTGGGAAATGTCTCAATCTAATTGATTAAATCTAAATAAACAGCAGATAAGTTTTCGCAAGATTTCAACTTTTTTGGTGCAAAACTTCATTAAATCACAAGAAACAGCTATTAATCAAAAAATCATTCGAATTAAGATATAAGAGCGTACCTCTCTTCGACATTTTGGAATTCGTCGGCGGCGGCACGCGATGGAACCTGGGGTTTGGTCTTTTATCAGGAGATCGCTTGGTAGGGTTTTGGGGGTTTTGAACGTTGAAGTTACAATAGTGCCCTTCGTCTTAATGGATCTGAACCCGATAAGCTATGATTAATGAACCGAACCCTGTGTCAACCCGGTAAGAGCATTGTGTCACTGTATTTTGTTTTAGGTTGAAACGTCTAATTTTTTGGTCCAAATTAGGGTTTCAAAAGATCATTTACGGATTTGTTTATAACATGTGAAATACCCAACGCATAACTCGGCTCATGATAATTGGTATCTGCAACTAATGTTGTCAAATTGGGCCCAACGCCCGGACCTGGTCCGTGTTCGCGGGGAAAACTGGAGTTGTTGATTTTTCCATTAATATCTGAAATTGTTACACCTTTATGGAATTACAAACAGTGTTCAAATAAAAATCGCCTTTTTATAAGGCTTTTACAATGAGAAAAATTGAAAATAAATACAACTCAGAATCTCCTTTTTTGAACAAACGCGGGGATCTCTATTTTACGGGATCCCTCGCTTGCGTGGGTTCTTTGCCTGTGACGGGGACTTCTTTTACGTCCGTGGACCACCGAGCAATCCTGATCTATGAACGATCTAGGTGCG